>CAJHZI010000539.1:247500-382500 GCA_905160935.1 Enchytraeus crypticus
ACAAGCACGTGTATGCATATACATACATACATATATACATATATACATACGTATGTATGTATATATATATATATATATATACATATGAACACATGCATATATGTATATATATATATACATGTATATACATATGTATACATACATGTAAACATACAAACATACATACATTCATTCAGCGAACATACATACAGCGTACATACATACATACACATACATACATACATATACATATATGTACATACATACATATATACATACATAAACACACATACATACATACACACATATATACATACAAATACATGCATACAGCGTACACACACACGCACACACACACATACCAGGCTCCCACGTCTCCACGGCTGTCCTGTGTATAGTCATCAGTGGCTGACACGAGAGCTCTGTACACACGCTGCACACTCTCCTCACACAGGCCTTCTTCTGTCCCCCCCACATCTACCGTCTTACTTGTACTGTATCAATCAATCAGTCAATCAATCCATCAATCAATCACTAGATCAATCAATCAATCACTAGATCAATCAATTAGCAGATCAATCAATCACTAGATCAATCAATCAGAAGATCAATTAATCTGCAGATCAAGTAATCAGAAGATCAATCAATCATTAGATCAATCAATCAGCAGATCAATCAATCAGCAGACCAATCAATCAGCTGATGGGCACAAATAGTCTTGCGCCTAACTCATGGTGCGATAACAACAACAATTAGGATAAATTAGGAGTAAAAATAGAAAGTATAGAAATAGGAAAAGGAAACTCTTCAAGCAGGTACACTTGTGTAATACAAGAAAAATTAATCAGCTCAACATCTGAACTGCGACTTCTTGTGATCAGTATGTGACATTTGTATTAAATATGATTACAGTGTCTGAAAAACATCAGGTAAATAAGAGCAGCAAATAGCGAAAAAGAGAGAAAAAAAGAGAGAGAAAGAGAGACAGAAATAGAGAGAAAGAGACATTGAGAGAGAGAGCGAGACAGAGAGAGCCAGACAGACAGATAGACAGAGAGAGAGAGAGAGAGTGAAAGAGAACTAAAGTGAGTGTTAACCTGGTGAGGGCTTTCACAGCATCTCGTCGACTCTCAGCGAATGATTTGAATTTTTTATCAGTGATAGTGGTAGCAGTGATCAGAGCAGTGATGACCTTGACTACTTGACCTTTCAACATAAACTTTGGCAGAGAGCCAAGAGCTAGAGCATAGCCAGAGCGTGAGCTCTCAATACTTCCTCCTAGCTCATGTATGTAGCTGTCTATCAGCTCACCTAAATACAACACAATACATTCAAATGCTCTCTCTTAGTGCACTGCCTACTGGCAGGTCCATGGTACATAACGCCTCCACTCTTCTCTGTCTTCCGCCTTCCTCTTCATTTCCACATATGAGTGGGTCTTTAAATCATCTAACATACCTAATCTCGGCCTGCCCTGTCTCTTTTTCCTTCCATTCTACCTTCTATGACCTCTTTTAATAGACCTTCCCCCCTTAGAATGTGTCCTATCCATCTCTTCTTCCTATTTCTTAATACATTTATCAACTTTCTATCTGTGTCAACTCTCTCCAGGACTTCCTCATTTGTAACCTTTTGAGTTCAGCTAATCCTCTCCAAAATTCTCCAAATCCACATTTCCAACGCCTCCAGTTTCCTAATATCTTCCTTCCTTAAAGTCCATGTTTCACAACCATACAATAGCGTGGTCCAAACCAAAGTTTTCACTATCTTTATCTTTGTATCTTTCTTCAGACTTTTTGTTAATATTTCTTTTCTACTACCAAAGGCAGCTTTTGCTTGTGCAATCCTACTGCATATTTCCGTCTCACATTTCCCGTCATCGGTTATTGTATGACCCAAATATTTGAAACTCCTTACCTGTTCCAATTTCGTACCATTTATTGTGACATCAACTTCACCTCTATTATTGGACACTCTCATAACTGTGGTCTTTTTTATATTAATCTTCATGCCATATCTTAGGGCCGTATCATTCAGCCTATCCATTATCTTCTGCAGTCCAGTCTTGCTGCCCGCTACCATTCCTTGGTCATCTGCAAATCGTACATCTTGTAACAAATTACCTCCTACTTTTATTTCTTCTTCCAAGTCTTCCATGGCTTCCTCCATCATTGCCTCAGCGTAAATGTTAAACAGCAGCGGCGAAATGCTACAACCTTGTCTTACTCTACGTCCTCAAATGCTATATACTACAATACAGTATAATACAGTATCATAGAGTACAATGCAATATAAAAAGGTTAAAAACGCTAAGGTTAACGTCAGTTTCCTCACTGGAAAGCGATGTCAGAGACGGATGAGCCCAGGATTTGAATCCCGCACATACTGATCCGCGGTCGAGTATCTTACCGACTTCGCCACTGGCTCCAGCCAGTGATACAATATACATAATACAATGTAAAATACAATACTATAAAATATATAATATAATACAATACACTATAGTACAATACGCTACAACACACTAAAATTAATTACAATACAATACGATCGTCAGATAGAACTTCTTAAGTACCAGCAACCTTGTCAAGATCAGCAACAACAACAACAACAACAACAACAACTTGCAGATCCACAAGCTCTTAGAAGAGATACAAGGGGTCAAACAGAGCACAAGACAGCAATGAAAGAATTTATGCCTCGAGCACCGGGCAATACCAGAATAAACAAGAGAAACTGCGAGAGAGAGGAGAGAGAAAGTGAGAGAGAGAAAACAATGGACATACATCTATTTCTGTCTAGCTTGTATCTACAGTAAATGCCGGTCTGGTACAGGCCTACTCACACACAACAACAACAACAACTCAACGTCCCATTCATCGTCCATGATGACCTCAAGCACACACAACAACAACAACTCATCGTCCCATTCATCGTCCATGATGACCTCAAGCACACACAACAACAACAACTCATCGTCCCATTCATCGTCCATGATGACCTCAAGCACACACACTGTGAGACACGTCTAACTAGAGACAAACCATTTCTTTTCAAATAACAGACTTCTACCTACTACTTATTCGCTATTTCCACATAAATTAATACAAACATAAAGACATAGACAACGATAGGTATAAACGATCAAACAAGCAAAGAGACTAAGAGATGGGCATCAAGTCAATGGATAGGATTAAGATTTCTGAACAACGGTTCTAGGGAACGATTGCTATGAGCTACAGTGGCTTGTTGGGCTCAGCCGGTAGCTTGTTGGCGAGTTGCTCGACAGTTGATCGCTAGATGTAGGGTTCAAATCCCGTGCTCTCCCCGTCACTGACATGCTATTAGAGCAGGAGACTGACATAAAACCTGTCTTTATCCCTTTACAGCCTACGAATTTATGAATTTAAACAATTTCGGAAATGCTAGAAGATTTAGCAAAACCCTGTAGACCAGCTACTTGGCTTAGATGAAGTGTTTAGATTATAATAGACTGGCGTGCTCTTAAATATTTTTTCAATTTGCTCAGCATAAGTAGAGGAGGTTCCGGTATAATGACAGTGTGCATATATAATGTATATGCTAGATATAACAAACATTCATTTCGAGCTAGAAGCAGAAAATGAAATGACCTCTATACACTTGACTCACCAGTGTGACTCACCAATGACTCACCTCTACACACACATGACTCACCAGTGACTCATCTCTATACATATGACTCACCAGTGACACACCTATATACATATGACTGACCAGTGACTCACCTCTATACATATGACTCACCAGTGATTCACCTCTATACATATGACTCACCTCTATACATATGACTCACCAGTGACTCACCTCTATACACATGACTCACCAATGACTCACGTGTGACTCACCAGTGACTCACCAGTGACTCACCTCTATACATATGACTCACCAGTGACTCACCAGTGACTCGCCTCTATACATATGACTCACCAGTGACTCACCTCTATTGGTCTGTAGTTCAGGTATTTGCTGGTAGTACTCGTTACACAGGGCTGGTAGGGCCTTCACACCGGCTGCCTGACAACAACAACAACAAATGGTCAAGATACTTGAGTAATATCAACAACAACAACAATGACGACATGTGGTCTTGACACTTTTGTGACAACAACAACATGAGCATATGTATTATCTTACAGAACGGATATCAGAACCATGGCGGATCCATTGTAATTAGCAACAGCTACAGCTCTACTGATCTACTGCTAGCAGTGTCAAGTGGCCTGCTAAAGGCTGCAACAAGAAATCATCGAGTCATCATCAGAAACACCCCGTGAGTGTCCAACATCATAAACAGACGACAAAATGAACATTAAATTCTAGAGAAGTAACGTGACGTCCCTGACAAATCACTGACTTACTTGAACATCGGGGTCGATGTGCTGAAAACACTCGTTGATTAGCTTCTGCCAAATACCTACACACACAAACACACATACACACACACATGTATATAAGTACAAAACACCTACACACACAAACACACATACACACACACATGTATATAAGTACAAAACACCTACACATACAAACACACAAACACGTATATAACTACAAAACACCTAACTGAGAATTTAAACGATGCATTTACAGCTAAATGGTATGTACATGGGCAGTAGATTTATAGATTGATATGTGCAGTAGATTTATTTACAGTGTTTTCACTGCACGTGTTATATGATCATATATCTGACAATGATTCGTTGGGCTGATGAATAGAGCTCTAGTTCTAGGAGTAACAACAACAACAGTCAACATTAAATAACAACAACAACAGTCAACATTAAATAACAACAACAACAGTCAACATTAAATAACAACAACAACAGTCAACATTAAATAACAACAACAACAGTCAGCATTACATAACAACAACAACAGTCAGCATTACATAAAAACCACTACAGACAGCTTAGCGCAGATTCATTATCCCAAGTGAGAAACACTGAGAGAGAGCGAGAGAGAGAGATACAGACATACAGAGAGACATGCCTATGACGTCATAGTTCTCAAACTGGAGAGATGAGAGAGAGAGTTTCTCTATCAGGCAACATACTGAAACATACATATAAACATACATCTAGCAACATACTGAAACATACACATAAACATACATCTAGCAACATACTGAAACATACATATAAACATACATCTAGCAACACACTGAAACATACACATAAACATACATCTAGCAACATACTGAAACATACACATAAACATACATCTAGCAACACACTGAAACATACACATAAACATACATCTAGCAACATACTGAAACATACACATAAACATACATCTAGCAACATACAGAAACATACACATAAACATACATCTAGCAACATACTGAAACATACACATCAACATACATCTAGCAACATACTGAAACATACAAATAAACATACATCTAGCAACACACTGAAACATACACATAAACATACATCTAGCAACATACTGAAACATACACATAAACATACATCTAGCAACATACTGAAACATACACATAAACATGCATCTAGCAACATACTGAAACATACACATAAACATACAACTAGCAAAATACACGTAAACATACAACTAGCAATATGCAACAACATACAAGTAGAGACCAACATAATGAAATGTGTAGACATAAACTTACTGAAACAAACCTGCAGATAAAGAAACGTACGAGAACACACTAGTAGAGGTATATTAAAATTAAATCTAAAGTATTTCAAAATTTTCCATTTTCTAACTTCAGTAAACTGCACAGAAACTTTGTTACATTTCCATTGTTTCACATTTTCACATTGTTTAATAACTGCAGCACACGTACATGCAAACAAACATAGAGATACCAAAAGCCTCAGAGAGAGAAATAAAGAGTGAGAGAGAGATACTTACATGCTTTTTTCATTGGTTCAGTACTACTTCCTCTCACGTAATTCAGGGCTAACACCTACAAGAAATACACAGATACATACACATACAAAAACACAAACACACACAAAAATACATGCACACATACAGACATACACACACAAAGGATGTCTCATAGAGGAGAGATAATATGGAGTCAGAAATCAAGAGTTAGGTGGGTAGTTATATACCAATGTGTAGTCATGGTTAGCGACAAACACTGTAACTTATACAGAATATGTAACAGACAAATTAAATTCTCTTGATGGAGAGATAAAGAGAGTTCAAGATAATGACAGTTAGAGAGAGAAAGAGTGAGTGAAAGAGAGATAGAGGTAGAGAGAGGGAGAAAAAGAGAGGGAGAGAGAGAGTGAGAGAGAGGGAGAGGAAGAAATAGAGAGAGAGAGAGGTAGAGAGAGAGCGGAAGAGAGAGAGAGAAATAGAGAGAGAGAGACCTGATGTGTTAGAGATCTCAGTATATTCACAGACTCTTCACCTATAACATCCTGAAGTCTTCTGTTCAAACACACACAGAACCCATGCTCAATGTCACAACAGAGCTAAATCAGTCATAACAACTAATTCAATGAGCTAATTGAAAGCCTAGTAGCTTGGCAACAAAAGCCACAACCAGTGCGACAGCTAGACCTCTAGAACCAAGCAGCATATGCACAAGAGTCACGTGGCTCTGCTACAAAGCTAACCAAGTCTCTTGTTCAGTATCTGACACAAACAATCTCGCTAATTAATTATTTAAACAATTACACACTGAATGAAACAAAGTTGATTAGCCAATCAGAGCATACTTACTTGTTGTTAGGAGTAGCCAATCAGAGCAGACTTACTTGTTGTTAGGAGCAGCATGTAGAGAGAGCGCATGGATGACGTGAGCGACAGAGAGCAGAGCTCCGTGGTGTGTATTGAAGTCTGGCACTAGACAGTTCTTTAGCAGGAGAGGAACAGCTAAAAACACACATAGCAGGAGAGGCACAGCTACAAACACACATACAAAGCAGGTGAGGCACAGCTGCAAACAAACATCCATAGTAACACAGGCACAGCTACAAACAAACATCCATAGCAAGATAGACACAGTTACAAACACACACACATAGCAGGAGCCATACAATTTCTAGAGCCTAGGTACTCTCCAACCGAATGCTCTTTCTGACGTTGGTTTGGAAATTAGTGCTTTAGTCGCCTTTTATGACACGCGCAGTCAACGGTTGGTTTATTTTTCAAACAACCCCGACACAACACGGGAAGCTTGTTATTATTCATCATGATCTTCATCATCTTACCTTTAGTTCAATTATTAAATAATAAAAAATTCACAGTGTGAATAAGAACATAAGAGAACGTCAAAACACCTGTGCTAGCCATGAATTCAGGAGCTTTGGCTGTCAGTAAGTGAAGACTAGAGGCTGACAACTCTCTTATCTCTCTGTGTAAACATTAGCAAAACAAAACTCATCGATACATTGATTGATTGACTGATTGAATGACTAATTGATTGCTTGATTGATTGACAGATTGAGTGGTATACACTACATCAGACTCGGTGAGTTGACTACATATGCTACCGGACAGAACTGTGGCATGTTGGTTTGGTGTTTGCTTGCAGATCAGTAGATGCAGAGTTGAGTTCCACAGCTCATCATGTCCCCGATACACTATTGAGACAAGAAACTGACGCTAAACCGGCTCTTCGTTGTTCAGTGTACAGGAGTGACGTCATGATGGAAGACAGACTGGAACGAGTAGAGAGAATTGAGAGGACACTTATGTGGATTAGACAGATTTAGGGTTAATTAGTCTGCTATAAATAGGCCAATGAGTATCGGCTAAAGGCTAGAATTTCAGATTTATCATCAGCAATGTGCCTTCAGGAGAAAAACATATATGAAGTTAATTATTACGAGATATTTAATAGACAGAGATCTAGAAAGAGAGAATCAGCAGAGATGTGACTGAAGTAGAGAGACACACAGAAAAAGACACAAATACACAGAGAAATAGATAGAGACATATAAACATGCAGATATACAGAGATATAGATAGAGACATATAGACATGCAGATATACAGAGAAATAGATAGAGACATATAAACATGCAGATATACAGAGATATAGATAGAGACATATAAACATGCAGATATACAGAGATACAGATAGAGACATATAAACATGCAGATATACAGAGATATAGATAGAGACATACAGACATGCAGATATACAGAGAAATAGATAGAGACGTATAAACATGCAGATATACAGTGATATAGATAGAGACATATAGACAGAGAGATATAGAAACATATAGACAGAGAGAGACAAAACAACGCACATATCCCAGTGGTAAGACTTGATGTGAATGAGATGTTCAATGAGAGGAAGAGTGTACTCCTTAAAGTCTGCTACCTGCACACTAATACACACATACAAACACAGATACACACGCATATACATACAAGTGTACTCCTTAAAGTCTGCTACCTGCACACTAATACACACATACAAACACAGATACACACGCATATACATACAAGTGTACTCCTTAAAGTCTGCTACTTGCACACTAATACACACATACAAACACAGATACACACGCATATACATACAAGTGTACTCCTTAAAGTCTGCTACCTGCACACTAATACACACATACAAACACAGATACACACGCATATACATACAAGTGTACTCCTTAAAGTCTGCTACCTGCACACTAATACACACATACACACACAGATACACACGCATATACATACAAGTGTACTCCTTAAAGTCTGCTACCTGCACACTGATACACACACACACACACACACACACACACACACACATATACACACATACACATATATAAAAAGATATACAGGCACACACATATAGTATGTACAACAGATCCAACCTGCTACCAGTTCTATCGTAATTATTTATAAAACTTAGCAAATGTGAAGTTGAGAGAGAGAGAGACAGAGAGAAAGAGAAACAGAGAGAGAGAGAGAGAGAGAGAGAGAGAGAGAGAGAGAGAGGTAACTGACCAGAGACTGAGGTAGCAGTTAGATCTCAGGCTGACAGTAAAATAATCACACAGTGTTAACACGTCTATACCGTGAGGAAACTGTCCCTACACAAACATCAACACATACACCTAGCACTACTACACATACATCAACACATACACCAAGCACTACTACACACACATCAACATATACACCTAGCACTACTACACACACATCAACACATACACATAGCACCTCTATCAGATGATGTGTCTCAGTTTCAAATTTATACATTATACACAGACATACAATATCTCTCTCTCTCTCTCTCTCTACAGTCGTATAATACATATATCTATATCTATATCTATATATATATATATATATATATATATATATATATATATCTATATATATATATATATATATTTAGACTATTATATATATATATATTCCATCTATTATATATATCTATATATATTTATAATATATAAATAAATTTATATATAGATATATTATTATATATATATATATATATATATATATATATATATATTATATATATATACATGATATATAATAATATATATATATATACGATATATATATATATATTTACAGTGGCGGATCCAGGGGGGTCCAGGCGGCCCGGGCCCCCCCCTTAGGCCCAACGATAACATTTTTTATACTATATTTTCATTGTTTCTATGCAATTTCTAGGTGAAAATATATTTTAAGGGCGTTAGGGGGGTTGGGGGGGGGGGGGTACAAGAGGAAACTCGAACAGTCTGACTACCTGGAATTTTTTCAAATATGGGCCCCACTAGGGGCCCATATAAAGGAAAGGGGGGCCCCGAAAAATGTTGACCGTTTCACTAGCTCTCAATTTTCACTTTAGCCACTGTATAAGAGGAAAAAGGGTGTAAATAAAAAATGTGAACTCTCTCCCGGAACAGTGGTGCAAGCCGCCTTGGCTGGGATCGAGGGGCTTAAGCCCCCCCCATCTTCCGCCAAAATTAGGTCACTTTTGCAATTGGTCCAGATCCGCTGAGTTTCTTCAGAGCCTCAGAGATGAAAAAATTAACCTACTTTTTTCCTAAACAAATGTAGGATTTTAGGCATTTTAGGTTTTCCTCTCACTTTAGTACGGGTATGAGGGGGGGGGGGGTAAGATACGGGAATATACTCACTCTCTGAGCCGAGCGTAATAAGCTTACAAATTTTGAGCCCCCCCCACACAACATTTTTTCTGGTTGCGTCACGTCCCGAAGGCGGGGCGTAAGCAAAAATGTGTACACTGTCCAAAAAATTTTTTCGGGCCCCCCCTTAAAAAATTCCTGGATCCGCCCCTGTATATATATATATATATATATTCATTCATTCATTCATCAGTGCACGCCAAGTGCCAGGTTCAAGGTACATATTCATACTCAAAGTCTGCTTTCTCGCTCCATAAGAGCACTCCTTAGATCAACAAGTTAATCCCTTCACAAAGTCTCTGCCTTATCCATACCTTATGTAGCCTATAGCTTGGGAAAATATGGCTTCTGAGGTGGTTTCCCGTTGCCTTCCTCAGTTAGGTGGATTAATTATCATTTAATCCACCTAACATATATATATATATATATATATATATATATATATATATATATATATATAAGAATTTCATCACATTATATTATTTTGCGCAATACGAACACACTCACACATGTAAGCATTTAGAAATACACAGAGGCACAAAGAGATATAAATACAGTGCTAGAGACCGAGAGAGAGAGAGAGAGAGAGACAGAGAGAGAGCTACCTGACGTCCCACGTGTTCCTGGAATGCTGCAGCCGCTGCCCTCCTCACATTGATCTGTCTGTCAAACAGTGCTACCATCACCAGAGCTCTACACATGTGTACACATAAACACTGCTACCATCACCAGAGCTCTACACATAAGCCATAAGCAGTGCTACCATCACCAAAGACCTATACACACACGCACAGACAAACACACACATACACACAGATAATATATTTGAACAATATAACAACATGCATTAGAGAAAGACTCGTCCATGACAGTATCGAGCACTGTGCAGTCTAGGTAATATGATCAAACTATTCTCCAATATACACAAGGTGTCGTGAGAGTCTTAAAGCTGTATTAATATTGCTATCGTTGTAATGTTGACATGATTTGATTTGCTATATGGACACATTTGTGCCTGATTATATCATTTTCATTTGATTGTGTTATTGTATTTGTATCATTATATTTAAACGAATGAAAAAGCCTCAAAAAAAGCTGGTACAGCAAAGGTTAACGTTAGTTTCCTCACTCGAAAGCGATGTCAGTGACGGGCAAGCCCAGGATTTGAACCCGCACCATCAGATCCGCGGTCGAATATCTTACCGACTTCCCCAACGGCTCCAGCCAGGGAATTAGCTGGTAGTGTGGTGTAGGACAGAGAGGATTTGAGTCAGTCTATTCGTATCCCGACCCTGGTTAAACTGGGATTCGAGAGAGGATGATGATGATGATTGTTGTAATTATATCTTTATCCCTCAAAGAAGATAGTTACTGAAACCTTAGCATAAAGAGAGAGAGAGAGAGAGATATATAGCAAGAGAGATAGACATACGTAGCAATACGTTCAACGTGAGGTTTTATTTCAGAGACTTCGTAGGCTCTAGCAAAAGCCCAACAGACATAGCAAGCAGAGTCTCTAACATTAGAACCAATGCTGACAGTGCCTTGTCTCTCATCATACTGTAGCGCTCTTAATACCACAGGTATCACTAGTAACAGTCAATCAATCAATCAATCAATCAATACATAGCAAGCAGAGTCTCTAACATTAGAACCAATGCTGACAGTGCCTTGTCTCTCATCATACTGTAGCGCTCTTAATACCACAGGTATCACTAGTAACAGTCAATCAATCAATCAATGAAATCGTCATTTGCAGTGGACATTTAAGAAAAAATGAAGTGAGACTGTTGGTCTACCACTCAACAGAATTAGAGCGATAGAGATAGAGAGATAGAGAGAGCGAGAGAAAGAGATGGAGAGAGAAACAAAGTGATAGAGAAAGAGAGATAGACGGGGGGAGAGAGAGAGAGAAAGAGATAGAGAGAGAGAGACATACAAGCACACATACCATCAGGAAGACGCTGAGGCAACAGCAAACCTCTTCTACCTAACTCAGCTAGAGTTAAACAACCTACACACATACACACAGGCGTACATATGCATACTTATGAACTTACCAATAGCCATACATATGAACACACAAATAGGCATACATATGAACATACACGTAGGCATACATATGAACAGACACATAGGCATACATATGAACACACATACACATACATATGAACATACACGTAGGCAAACATATGAACATACACGTAGGGCCGTCGTAGGCATAGCCATTACATATGAACAAACACATAGCCATACATATGAACAAACACATAGCCATACATATGAACAAACACATAGCCATACATATGAACATACAGTAGATGACAGAGAGAGAGAGAGAGAGAGAGAGAGAAAGAGAGAGAGACATACCACCGTGCCAGGCGGAGTCAGTTTGTAGAGGAGAGAAGAGATCCATAACAGAACCAACGACTTCATCAGCAAGCTCTCTAGGTAACCTACCCGTAACACGCCCAATCCTGCGCCAATCAATCAATCAATCAATCAATCATCAGCAAGCTCTCTAGGTAACCTATCGGTCACACGTCCAATCCTGTGCCAATCAATCAATCAATCAATCATCAATTATTAATCAACCAACCAATTTATCAATCACTCAAGCAGTTAATCAATCAATTAATCAGCCACATTAAACTACACACTACACACGAATTAGTAAATTTAATGACGTTACGTAAATGAATAAATACCTTAAATGTCAAAGTACAGAGAAAAATGGACATTGAAGAAAAATTGAAATAAAAAAAGAGAGAGGGAGAAATAGAGAGCAAAGAAAAAGAGAGAGGCAGACTAGAAGAGAGACAAGGACAAACCCTTTAGCAGCTGACCACCTCACTACAGTGTCTTTATCCTTCAGACCTGACAAGAGGATTTCTGTAGGTCAACAAACAAACCTCAGGTATAGACAGATAGAAACAGCAATGGTTTCACTGCTGATGGTGCCTTCAGGCAACAGTAAACAACCAACACTTAGCATTCGTCAGAAATCTTAACACATAAGTTGAGTCATACATAGAGATTCAAACAGGCACACAGATATATAGCAAGAGACTGACAGTCAAAAGACACAAGTATATAGAGACTAAAGAAGAGAGAGAGAGAGACAAACCAATGATATCTTCTATCTGCTCAGGTACATCAAACTCTTCCTCCTCTTCTCTCTCTCTCTCCATCTCTTCCTCTTTACTCCCTTCCTCAACGATCTCTCCTCCCTCAATGTTCTCTATCAACACCCTCCTACCTCTCTTATATCTACACCACCAGTCAGTCAATCAATCAATCAGTCAGTCAATCAATCAATCAGTCAGTCAATCAGTCAGTCAGTCAATCAGTCAATCAACCAACTAACCAACCAATCCATCAATCAATCAATCAGTCAATCAACCATTCAATCAGTCAGCAATCAGCAAATCAATAAATCAGTCAGTGTGATTATAGAGTACTGCTCATATAGTATTAAATCTAAATAATTAGTGTGATTATAGAGTACTGCTCATATAGTATTAAATCTAAATAATTAGTGTGATTATAGAGTACTGCTCATATAGTATTAAATATAAATAATTAGTGTGATTATAGAGTACTGCTCATATAGTATTAAATCTAAATAATTAGTGTGATTATAGAGTACTGCTCATATAGTATTAAATCAATAAATCAGTCAGTGTGATTATAGAGTACTGCTCATATAGTATTAAATCTTAATTCTGATATTACTTCATGTCAACAATGCAGACAAACAACAGAAATATACAGAGACAGAGAGAGAGACAGAGAGAAAGAGAGCGAGAGCAAGAGAGAGAGAGAGAGAAAGAGAGAGAGAGACAGAGAGCAAGACAGAGAGGCAAAGAGCGAGAGCAAGAGAGAGACGGAGAGAGAGAGACAGAGAAAGAGAGAGACCTCCACTTAGCCACACGAGCAGGTAGTTGATTGAGGCCGATTCGCTGTATAAGTTTAATATAGAGCTTACGCAGCAGCGTATCATCTAACGTCGTCAAAACAGCGCCTATCTTATCTCTCACTGCTCCCAATATCTTCATATCTACAATCAATCAATCAATCTTATAACAAAGTCCTTTCCCCTAACTTATCTCTCACTACTCCCAATATCTTAATATCTACAATCAATCAATCAATTAATCTTATAACAAAGTCCTTTCACATATACATAACAAAGTAATACCAAACACGTAATAAAATAAATCTGATTGTAAAGTCAATAGTTGATATCGTTATGTTCTCAGTTTCAATGAAAAATATCTCATTCTAGGCAAATGAAAATTAAAGAAAACACTAATATATATTCTAACCATTATAAATAAAATCTGAAATACAGATAGACAGAAGCAGAGAGAGGATGACAAAGCTATTAGGAGAGAGAGAGAGAGGAAAAGAGAGATTCCAGTACAAACCAGTTTGAAGCAAATCTTGTCGTTGAGAATATTTGAAGAGAGAGGCAAGTAACAAGAGTAGCCCACTAACAGTCTGCTTCCCTACACGTGACGTCACTGTCCAGTCAATCAATCAATCAATTAATCAATTAAACTATCAATTAATCAGTCAATCATAAATCAATCAATTAACAGATTAGTAAGTTAATAAATCAATCACTAAATAAATTAAACTATCAATCAATTAATCAGTTAATCATAAATCAATCAATTAACAGATCAGTATGTCAAGTTAATCAATCAATCGCAGTAACGACAGAATACTTACAGTCAGTAGTACTCAGTTTACTGAGCAGACGATCAATTACACAGTCAAACTTTTCTCTTCTGACGTCAGGACGAGTGAGAAAATGAGAGAGCATGTAAGCAGCGGCATCCCTAGACTTGTCTGTCACCTCTATGTACATCTACACACACACACACATACACACATACAAACACATATGCACATTTACACACATATACACACACATACAACTAAGCAGAGGCATCTCTAGACTTGTCAGTCACCTCTATATACGTCTACACACACATACATACACACATACAAACACACATACAACCAAGCAGCTGCATCTCTAGACTTGTCTGTCACCTCTATGTACGTCTACACACACATACATATACACATACAAACACACACACAGATACATATATATATGCATATAGATATATATATATAGATATATATATGTATACATGTATATATATATCTCTATACATATATATAAATATATATCTCTATATATATATATATATAAATATATATATATATATATATATATATATATATAAATATATATATATATATATATATATATATATATATATATATACATGTATACATATATATATAATATATATATATATATATACATACAGTGCAATGCCAACAAGCAAGTTCATAGTATGTAAAGCCTTCACTCTTCTCGGTCTTCAGAATTACTGAACACAGAGCAGTATAGAAAACAACAACATAATAAATACCACAATAAACAACATTCAAATCCACAATGCATATACACAGCATTATATAAGAAGTTGTAAAACAATAACTCTACAGGCAATTGCAACTTATTAAATTTAATAGAATTTAGATTTCTGCATTGTCCGCAGTAATCGTTTAAATTTATATAAATTTATACATCTCAGACAGCTCAGTTTAAAAGATAAAGTAAATAGGATGCAAATATGTTAAGTCATGCTCTACAGGCAGTAAAATACTAAATAACATGACAGATAACAAACAGCAAGTCCTGGATACTTCACATGAACAGATAACAAACAGCAAGTCCTGGATACTTCACATGACACATAACAAACAGGAAGTCCTGGATACTTCACATGACAGATAACAAACAGCAAGTCCTGAATACTTCACATGACAGATAACAAACAGGAAGTCCTGATATTTGAAATGGACACTCACAAGTCCTATGTCTAGGATCTGATCCATGACTCTCTTCCTCTCTCCAGTCTCGCTGGATTCACTCAGTCCATCAAGTCTAGACAGGTCAAACGGGATCATACAGGCCATCGACAACCACAACAACAACACATAGCGTGTCTCCCACGTCTGAAATCAATCAATCATCACACAGCCGTCCTTAGGTCAATAAATCAATCAATCATCACACAGCCGTCTATAGGTCAATAAATCAATCATCACACAGCCGTCCTTAGGTCAATAAATCAATCAATCATCACACAGCCATCTATAGGTCAATAAATCAATCAGTCATCACAGAGCCGTCTATAGGTCAATTAATCAATCAATCATCACACAGCCGTCTATAGGTCAATAAATCAATCATCACACAGCCGTCCTTAGGTCAATAAATCAATCAATCATCACACAGCCATCTATAGGTCAATAAATCAATCAGTCATCACAGAGCCGTCTATAGGTCAATTAATCAATCAATCATCACACAGCCGTCTATAGGTCAATAATCATCAAGTAGTTAATTAAAACATTGTTATTTATTCTTAGAATAAATGAAAATTTTAATAATTCTAATCTAATAAATATATTAGTTCATTAACGTGTGAAAAAATATTCAACAACAGAGAAAAAATAAAAGATAGAGAGAATTAGATAGATATTAGATAGACAGGTAGGGTAGAAGCCGCGATAAAGAATAAGTAGATAGAGAGAGGTAGAGAGAGAGAATGAGAGAGAATAGGAGAGAGACGGTAGGTAGAAGTGAGTAGACAGAACAAGAGAGAGAGAGCAGAGCCTATACCTGATCTCTAGAGGGTGCCTGCCTGTTGATGAGTTGAAGGCAGAGGAGGAAGGTCAGTGACCTCATGTGCATCAGTGAACCATGACCTTGTTTCCAGCGCGTCTACCACCACACAGATAGATAACACCCATACATACGTGTATACACATACCCATTCACATAAACCATACACATAGAGATACACACATACACATAGATACACATACACATTCATAGATCACACACATAGGATACACATATGCACACCCATATATGGTACACATACACATAGAGCCACATACACGATACAACCTACACTAATAAACACATACATACAACGCAACACATAGATAATACATAGATACAAAATACGCAGATACACATAAACACATAATACTAGACGCACACAGTCACATAAGTGCCCCACATACACATCTACCTACACATAGATACCATACACACACACACACGACTGGCCGACACATATTTGTACACATACACATAAGATACACATACCACAAGATACCCATACACATAGATACACACCACATAGATACACATACACATAGTAACACAGAGATTATACTACACACCAGACTGGCCTACATCATGGGTAACACATCAATAGATCCCACATACACATAGATACACATACACATAGATACACATACACATAGATACACACACACGTAGATACACATACACATAGATACACAGAGATATACATACACACACACACACAGATTGGCCTACACATATGTGCACACATACACATAGATACACATACACATAGATGCATATATACATAGATACACATACACATATACATAGATACACATACACATAGATACACATACACACACACAGAGAGGCCTACACATACGTGCACAGATACACATAGAAACACATAAACACACACATAGATATACATACGTGCACACATAGAGAGATGAAAAGAGGTGAACAGATGAAATTAGAACCTTAGACTTCAGCGTACCAGGCAAGCTACTTACCAACCAGATCATCCAACCATTTGAATTATGCAACTACATTTATATAGAGCTACACAAACACTTAAAGCGGATCAGAATGTGCAGGGTTCAAATCCAAGGCTCGCCTGTCACTGACATAGCTTTCAAGTGGGGAAACTTACGTTAAAATTAGCTTTACCAGTTTTTAACATATTTATAAGAGTATATACACAGACACTTTACATAGCTAGTATAAGAGTCAGATCTTAGTTATCAGATATACACTTAACATATTTATAAGAGTTAGACCTTTGTTATCAAGTAGAGGAGTTTGAAAGAGAGATGTATAACAGCCTCTGTCTGCCCCTCCTTCATTGCCAGGCCAAGTAGCTGCTTCAACAACGGCTCTAAAACACGGCAACAACAACAACACGTAACTCTGCAACACAGCAACAACAACAACAGACCTTCTTCAATCACAACCTCTACAACACATCAACAACACAACAATAACAACACCTCTTTGACACAACCTCCAATTGCTGGTCTCTGCAAAACCCAGTTTTCTATGTCAAGACCTGATATACTGATTATCAACGAGTTATCAAAGGTTTATAAAAACATATCGTTTCCAGCTAAAAGCTATATTACAGACTAACATACACTATAGTGAAATGATCAACCATGTTGATATCTATCACCTAGATCCCTACAGGTTTATACTGTTATGTAATTAGTCCCTTTTTTGTCTCTTCTTTCTAAACACTTGAACTAGACCAACAAGAGCCATGCTAGCTGCACTTCCTCTCAAATACAAAAATTTTTTTCTAATTCCATTTCCGGTGATTTTCAGTAAAGGTCATAACTATTTTAAATTTTAAACTACAGTAACTAGAATAAAAACATACCGAGACGTGGGTTTAGAAATAGTGGTTCCTGTACTGATCCCCACTCTCACAGCTCAAATCAACCAACATGCAACTAACATCAACCACATGCTAACATCAACCACACACTACATCAACCACACGCTAACTTCAACCACACTCTAACATCAACCCACCTAACATCACCACCGCTAACATCACCCACACTCTAACTCAACTACAGCGCTCACTCAACCCACGACGCTAACAGCACTCATACTTAACATCATCCCACATTAACTCAATCATCACGTTAACATTCCAACTACACGTTAACATCAACCACAGCTAACATCAACTACAACCGTTAACATCATCACACCTAACATCAATCAAACACTAACATCAATCACACGCTAACATCAAATACACATTAACATCAACAACACGTTAACATCAAGCACATGCTAACATCAATCACACATTAGTCTATCACATCTACCATTTACCAGGCTCTACAAAGTTCTCATAATACCTCTATTAGCCTGTGTCCTAGAGTTCATAAATTGTAGCAACATCTTGAGCAGGTTCTTAACTCTGTGTAAAAGCTCAACCTCTTTCTTTATTTGTTAATAACTTCAACATTAAAAGTAGATCTTAAGTTACATTGAATGACGTCATAAGCAACAATAGCAATAGATATAGATGACGTAGTTTAGTCACTAGGCCATTGAGCAGGCCCGATGAGGTCAAGTCTCAGCCCAATCCAGTCTGATGTCTCCTTCTTAAGGTACATACAATCAAAGTACCCTTCCAAGTTAAATAATAGAATCTAACAATGATTACTACATACTACACATAGTATTGCAACTTATTACGGAATAGAGCCTATTCTGTACTGAAGCCGGTGGCGATGTCGGCAAGATATTCGACCGGGGATCAGTATGTGCGGGGTTCAAATCCTCGGCTCGCCCGTCACTGACATCGCTTTCGAGTGAGGAAACTGACTCATTAGCTTCACCAGCTTCTTACTAAATTAAAAAAATCATATAAATTAAAATTTAGATGCGTAAACTGATTCATGAGCCTGTATTATCGCCCATTGGATACTAACAAACAAATCTCTCGATGCATCTCTCCACGGCAGTTTGATCCATATAGATGGACTCGAGGCTGTCGATAAGTTGACAGGTCTCGTTGAACTCTTTGAACTCGTCGTGGAATCGATTCCTCCGCGCCTCGCTTACCACATCCTCATCTTCTTCCATCCTCAACAATATCTACTATATATGAGACTGTTTAGTATCTATATTTATAATAGTTACACAACCAAGAGCTTGCTCATACCACAACGCATTAGAAATTAAAGCACGCCACTTTCTTTCAGTTTTCATTATTACTTACGGTGTAGCTTTACAAATTTAAACAAAACTTCAATCCCGCTCCCAATATAAGTCTAATAACATGGTCGATATTCAAATATTACAGTATTGGTGAAAAATTTCTTACAGCAAGATGCTAAAGCATAATTGTTGCAAAATAAATGCCGAGAATTAAGTAATCAATTATAAACAACAAACAGTGATGCCATGTCTATACTTGCCCAGTCCCGAACCACATCATCAAGTAACTATTTTTAATATTATTTACTTGTATTTGGCAAAAAAGGAGCTACATATAAACATTAGGAAATATCGCCTACTCTACTACCGATTCCAATGGTCGTACACGAGCGGGAATAGCCATTTAATAAAGAAAAAAGGTAAAACATCAGCAACAGGAAACCAGAGAGCAATATATCTGAGTACCTATTATCCGCTACACTACATATTGTCCGCATGACCAAATAAACCATCAAAACTACCGTACGGCAAGCACCAAGACATTTGTAAACACTTGGACCAAGTTTTTTTACCAGTAGGTGATATAGTTTAATGTGAAGCACGCAGCTTCATACTTTGAACTGATTTTTCTGGATTTTTGAATTTGCATCGTTTTTGGACCTTCTTTTTGTTCGCCGACTTGATTCTGTCTCAAGAGTGCTCGATGTTGTCATTGATGACTGTAGCACTATAATTGTTGTTATTGTTGTTACAGCGTGGGAATCTCAATTGATAAAGGAAGAACAGCTTTGTGCTATTAATAAATCCCCATATTAATGTGAACATCATTCATCAGGACGACCAACATAATTATTGACCCACTAACAGAAACAGCATTCCTGTCTAATAGAATTAATTCTCCCAAACAGGTGCATCGATTGTGATTTATTCCGACACATCCTGGTAATTGAATCATCTAAACAAGCAACTCCAAGACAAGGAATATTGAGATACGGAGCTACAAACCTGCTATAAATAATGCATTAAAGCAATTTTTAAAGAAATAAAATTTTTACAAGCGTCTTCAGTAATATTCATTTTATGTTAATATTATAAGATATCACTGCAATAATATTCACATTCACTCATTGCCTAGCATTAGAAGATGTTTTTTCCTTCTGTTTTTACGCATTTGCGACATCTCTTTTACATTGATATCATGCAGGCAGCTCGATACTGTTGCGGATCTGCCAGTGCTGTTCTACACTCGTCGACTGTAGTGAATATATAGGCCACTTCATTCAGGTTTGTCTTACAGCTAATCTAATTTCTAACACTGTGTAAACCCAATCATGTTATCACATCTGTTGTTACTAAGAGAAACTATGTTATCAGATCTGTTGTTACTAAGATGAACTATGTTATCAGATCTGTTGTTACTAAGAGAAACTATGTTATCAGATCTGTTGTTACTAAGAGAAACTATGTTATCACACTTGTTGCTATCAAGATGAACTATATTATGACTATGCTAGTAACTGGTATCAATGAGACAAGACAGCAGACATGACTTTCATATCGATGTAGAACAACGCACTTAATGGAATCACTCAGACTGAACAATTCAGCAAAACATTTACCATCATTCGTTCCACAGTTCTTATCACTAAACCAGTCCAACAACAACAACATGAGACGTTAGAAGCTTAGCAATAGGCAATTCAGCACGTTGTTAACAGAAGCAGTGTTGTCAACAACACAGTGTTGTTAGCAGATACAGTTTTGTTAACAGATACAGTGTTGTTAACAGACACAGTGCTGTTGACAGACACAGTGCTGTTGACAGACACAGAGCTGTTGACAGACACAATGCTGTTGACAGACACAGTGCTGTTAACATGCACAGTGTTGTTAACAGACACAGTGCTGTTAACAGACACAATGTTGTTAACAGTTACAGTGAGACATTGTACTAAGTAACGGCACATACGAGTCAACTGACAGAGACTATTTAGAAGACTTAACCATGTTGCTCAACTCTGAGCTCTCATTTGACCCCTCACTCTTGATTTAAAACTTTAATCCCTTCTAGAAATTTCCTAACAGCGGCACAACGGAGCTAAGCAATCGGATCTGACAGAGTAGCAGCAACAACAACATGACCCTATCGACCCTGACAGACTGTCTACAGAACATCCTGACGTCATGCTAACGCTTAGGTGATATCTGATGATATTTTAACACTGTAAGCAATTAATTAGTTAATAATGTAGAAAATAAATAATTAATAATTACGAGTATCATGCAGAAAGCGTTCATCACAACCCAAGAGTTAACAACAAGAGCAATCAATCAATAGTGACCAGCAGACTCATCCACTACTAGACTGGTAGTCCACTACTAGACTGGTAGTCCACTACTAGACTGGTAGTCCACTACTAGCCTGGTAGTCCACTACTAGACTGGTAGTCCACTACTAGACTGGTAGTCCACTACTAGACTGGTAGTCCAGTAGTGGACTACCAGTCTAGAGGCCTAGAGTCTGACTAGGCTAGCTAGCTTTGTTCACTAGATGTTAAGTCAATTACACTCATAACACTTTTCACGTTTCTGTTATCATCATCAAGCAAGATAAATGAAGTCTAGTCCACACAACAACAACAAGAGCGCGTGAGACATACACACACCTAGAACTAGAAGTATCATCAGCAATACTAGATTCCTCATCATCTAAAACATCATCAACGACAATATAAAAAGAGTGTTTTGTGCTCAGTGTAATTCTCGTGGCAGCAGTCTTATTTAATATCTCAACACCTAACGACAACACTAACACATCGCACAATCTTCACTCGTGCTCTTAGGCTCATGGCAGTCTAAACATGTTAACAACTGCACAGGCAAACACGCAATTATCTGTTCTAGCGGTCCATACACAGCTAGCGAACGAGACAGAGAGAGAGAGAGAGAGAGAGAGAGAGAGAGAGAGAGAGAGAGAGAGAGAGAGAGAGAGAAAGAGAGAGAGAGAGAAAGAGAGAGAGAGAAAGAGAGAAAGAGAGATAGAGAGAGACAGAGAGAGAGAGAGGGACGGACTAGTCTTGCATATCCTCAGGCAGTTCGTTGGGTCCAATGATGCCAGGAACCTGTAGCTGTATCCGATGCTTTTCCTCCTGAGCCACTCTGATGGCTGCTTCTCTCTCCTCCAGGAACAAGTCCGTGTTGTTCTCTCCAGCGAACTCTCTGATCTGCACAAGGAAGTCCCTCAGGTGCTCCTTGAACTGCTGGATGTCCTGATTGAAGGAGAACAGGCCCTGGATGAACATCTTGATCTGAACGTCGTTGAGGTGAGGGAATGCTGACTTGAGGAGGTTAGCGAGGAACTCCTGCACAAAGGTCATGTTGTGTATGGGTGCGGTGACGCTGGGCGCTAGAGGCACCGTAATCTTGTTCATCTCCACCAGGCTGAGCATGTAGGCGAGGATAGTCGCGTGCATCAACAGTCCTACAAAACAACAAATCACTCATGTGTACAGTGTGTGTGTGTACAGTGTGTGTGTGTACAGTGTGTGTGTGTACAGTGTGTGTGTGTAAAGTGTGTGTGTGTACAGTGTGTGTGTGTACAGTGTGTGTGTGTGTACAGTGTGTGTGTGTGTACAGTGTGTGTGCATACAGTGTGTGTGTGTACAGTGTGTGTGTACAGTGTGTCTGTACAGTGTGTGTGTACAGTGAGTGTGTACAGTGTGTGTGTGTACAGTGTGTGTGTGTGTACAGTGTGTGTGTACAGTGTGTGTGTACAGTGTGTGTACAGTGTGTGTACAGTGAGTGTACACACACACATTGTACACAATGTGTGTGTACAGTGTGTGTGTACAGTGTATGTGTGTGTACAGTGTGTGTGTACAGTGTGTGTACAGTGTGTGTGTACAGTGTGTGTGTGTGTACACTGTTGGTGTACAGTGTGTTACCTGCACTGTGAGAGCTGTCAGTGACGACAGAGAAGATGTGCTGTATGATGTCAGTGTAGTAGGTCTGATAGAAGCTCTGTGTGGCTGCAGGTGACTCAGCGAGTGAGACGTTCTGCAGCAGCTGATAGAGGATACACAGGCCCGTGTCAGCCACGTTACGCATCGTGTGCTTCAGGCCCCAGATAATCGAGTCCAGCACCAGCTTGAACTGAGCGGGCGGGATCTCCAGGAACGCTGTCAAAAAACAACAGCTGCAGTCTATAGCAATGACATCAATACACAATAGCATAGCATTACCTGCAGTATATAGCAATGCTATCAACACACAATAGCATTAGCTGTAGTCCATAGCAATGCTTCAACACACAATAGCATTAGCTGCAGTCTATAGCAATGCTATCAACACACAATAGCATTAGCTGCAGTCTATTGCAATGCTATCAACACACAATAGCATTAGCTGCAGTCTATAGCAATGCTATCAACACACAATAGCATTAGCCGCAGTCTATAGCAATGCTATCAACACAATAGCATTAGCTGCAGTCTATAGCAATGCTATCAACACACACATATCATATGATCTTAGCATAACATTAGTAATTGATAATTAGTGATTGCCTATCAAATATCTTATCATCGAAGTATCACGACAACCTATCAGATACGATTAACGTCTGATAGGAGTTTGGCTATCACACATCTTATCTTGGAAGCGGTGTGACACCTTATCAGATAGGAGTCACGAATGACAGAACATTAGTTGTGAGATTACTTACCATTGAAGCAGTGTGCATTGACAGCTTGTAGCAATAAGAAAAAATTTGTTCTGTGTTCTGGATATTCTTCAAAGTTCTGCAACAAAACATCGTAACAAACACGTAAACAATCATCCATGACAACAGAGAGAACTCTCTTCAATACCTCAGCCATTCTAACGTATAACACAGAGTCTAACGACAGCATATTATCACTAACAGCAGAAATCAGATCATCAGCATCCAGTGCATACGACTTAAACGTTACTAGAATGATACAGCGCAGCAGAAAGTCTAAACGAAAGTTTTAAAGTGTGATAAGTAAGAGTTGACTATGATCTTCAGTTCTTCAGTATGAACCAGACAATTAGACAAGCCACAGTTAAAACATGATAAATAGTAGTTCTTGTAACAGCGAGAGAGAGAGAGAGAGAGAGTGGGATACCTTGTTGATCATATCCAGTGTGCATTCAAACAGAGCATCAAATATCTGCGGCACACTCTTTGTTATATTTCCCTACAACACACACAAATCTACATATTAAACCTCTATCACACTCTACTGGATCCCTAACCCTAACTCATCATACAGGGGACAAAACAACTTCGAAACGACATGACAAAGAAAGAGATGAGAAAAAGAGATGAGAAAAGAAGAGTTCTAGAGAAGAGATAAGAAGAGAAAGAGGGAAGAGCAAAATGAGATGAACTTTTACTAGTTCATCTCATTTTGTTCCAGAAACAATTTAAAGCGAAGCACAGGCTGTTCATCAACTTCAAAAAATTAGATCTATGGTTAATCTAGTAGAGATAGAGAGGGAGAGATAGAGAGAGAGAAAGAGAGAGATAGAGAGAGAAGAGAGTGAGAGATAGAGCACCTCTAGTTTGTTGACTATTGTTGCCATTGTAGAGAGAACCTCAGGTTCACGGGCTGATGGCACATTGCGCTGGTAGTCCAGTAGCACGGCGTCCAGTAGCGGTGGCACAAAGTTATCTGCTACCTGTACGTGCACACAAACATGTGCTAGCTAACACGTGTTCACACATATGTGCTAGCTAACACGTGATCACACACACATATGCTAGCTAACACGTGATCACACACACATATGTGCTAGCTAACACGTAATCACACACACGTGCTAGCTAACACATGTTCACACATGAACACATGCACACACATTGCTAACACATGTTTACACATACACGAGATATCTATCACGCACACATACACAATTACACATGAACTAGCTATCAAGTACACACACGTAGCTAAAACATTATCACACACATGTCCATAACAATACACACACACACAGTTGTGCACTACAGACTACTGTTAATACTAGAGATAGAGGAGAAGTAGACAGGCGGTACAAACCATCTGAGGCTCGGTGCAGCGACTGACCCAGCCACTGATCAGCTTCAGCGTCTCTTTCTTCACAGCCCTCATGCTCTTGATCAGCGGCTGCTTCGTCACGCTCTCCCCGTTGCTCGCTATAGCACTGCTCACGTTCTCACTCATCACCTTGTACACGTTCAGCATGTCCAGGTAGATCCTACCCAACTACACAATACATCATACAATGCATCATTAAGCATACAATACATCATACAACACATCGTACAATACATCGTACAATACATCATACAATACAATACTTTGTACAATACATGATACAGTACATCATACAATACATGATACAGTACATCGTACAATACATCGTACAATACATCGTACAATACAATACATCGTACAATACATGATACAGTACATCATACAATACAATATACAATACATCGTACAATACATCATACAGTACACCATACCATACATCATACAATACATCATACAATACATTATACAATACATCATACAATAGAGCATACAAACATCATACAATACATCATACAATAAAATATACAATACGCCATACAATACAACATACAATACATCATACAATACAATATGCAGTACAATGATAGACAGTCTCTAAGATTGTAAGATATACAGTCAGTGTCCAGTGTGTAGTAGAGTAGTTAGACACAAAGCATACCTGCAGCACGTAGGGTTGGCCGAGAGCCTTGCACGCTCTCACATTTGTCTTGAGGATGTTGCCGAGCTGCTTCACTGCGTCTGGATCCTTCAGTATCTCCACGTTCTACAACACATCAACACACGCCCACTGTCAGATTACTACATGATAACAGATCACCATATGGCAGGTCCAACGTAACTCATTGTCTGCTTTTAGATTCACTAACGAGCATTCCACAGAGAGGCACAGCAACAGCTGCACGTATACTCGACACTAATGCAGCCTTTAGACAGGTCAAATAAGGTCAATTCCTATTGACCTCTTCAGTTTCAGCTTACTTACCCATAACGACACAGGAAGTGTTTGTTAAGTTTAGTCTACAGAGATCTTATACAGAAAGACGACAGACTCAACAGACAAGAGGTCATACGACATCTCAAGGGTTGAGATATGGTGGGTAGTCAGTCTCTGACAGTGGCCTAGAGAGATGAAGAGAGATGTTGATCAGACAATGCTCAAGTGAAAGCAGCCCTGCTGCTACGTCTCCATGTCCGACGTCCCTGACATTATCCTTGTATGAGGAAACAGACGTTAAATCTTCGTTTATTTATTATTATTTATTTATGCAGCAGATGTCTGCATGAGCGGCTACATATCGCAGTCATTAGCGCCACTCACTGGCTCACACAAATCTCTCGTAACATATCAGCTGTGCGCATGTGTGCGCTACACTTACCCTAGAAGCCTGGTTGATGATGCTGTCCCAGACTTGATTGGGCAGCAGCATGTACTTCTCTATGAGCCGCTCCTGAGGTAACTGCTCAGTCTGAGCTCCTATCATGTAGCCTATAGCCTCGTAGAAAGTGTGCACCTAACAAACACATACACACACATAGAATACATGTAGCCTATAGCCTCATAGAAAGTGTGCACCTATCAAACACATGCACACACATAGAATACAAGTAGCCTATAGCCTCGTAGAAAGTGTGCACCTAACAAACACATACATACATCGAATACACATATGTGCAATTAAGCAAATAACCTGCGTACTATATAAACTAGCAACTAAAGCAGAAATACTATTACTGCTCTCGAAAGAAAAATTTAAGACAATTTTTCAGACTTTACGATCTAAAACTTCAGAGTGAGAGACAAAGTAAGAGATAAGAATGAGAGAAAATGGAGAGAGAAAGAGGCGAGAGTGAGATAGAGAAAGAAAAGACTGAGAGAGAAAAGAGGGAGACGAGAAAAGAGAGATAAGGAGAGAGCGGGAGAAGGAGAGAGAGAGATACAGAGAGAGAGAGAGAGAGATAAAGGAGAGAAGAGAGAGACCTGCTGAGGTTGGAGATCACAGATGATGGTGTTGATGCCGTTGAGTATCTCGTCTATGAACGGCATCATCTCACCCACCTGCACCTGCACGAAGTGTCGCCGGCACTTCTGTGAGATCTTTATGAATGTGTCGCACGCCATGTCCTGCACTCCATCATGCGTCTCTGTCAGTCAATCAATCAATCAGTCAATCAATCAATCAATCAGTCAATCAATCAATTCTTTCTATATAGCAAATACTCCCATCATATATGACGACATTTTTGCATTAGAGACAGGATATGCACAAATTTATAATAGTGGGGGAAAATTGCAAGCACTATTTGCATTGTGAGGCAAAAATTAATATTATTGCAACAAGGGAGCCACCTTTAGGAGAGTTGGCATTTGCATTAATTGAAATCTGTTCATTATTTTACATCCATTTATAAGCGGCTGGAGCCAGTGGCGAAGTCAGTAAGACACTCGACCGCGAATCAGTATGTGCGGGGTTCAAATCCTAGGTTCTCCCGTCACTGACATCGCTTTCGAGTGAGTAAACTGACGTTAACCTTAGCTTTTTTTACTTTACATAGAATAATCACTACGCACTTGCGACCGCCGTCACTGCAACATCGTAGGCTTATTTCAACAGAGATAAAGAGAATGTTGAGAGAGAACAAGAGCTGAGACTAACCGTGCATGAACTCAAAGAGTTTGTTGACAACAGTCTTGAGGAACCTCCAGTGAGCCCTGAGGAAGCGTGGATACTGTCCCACCACGTACATGATATTAGACGCTATGATAGCCTTGTTGTCCTTACCTCTCTTCTGTTCACACAGACCTAGCAGCTCCTACACATACACACACATTATGTTAACATACATCAACATAACACTCCTACATATACACACACATTATGTTAACATACATTAACATAACACTCCTACATATACACACAAATTATGTTAACACCTCACACCTGCGAAGTTAGAAAGAGATTCAGGCACACATAGAGCGCGATAGAGTGATAGATAGAGATATATAGTGATGAGAACAAACCTTGATGACAGTAACAAGAAATCTCTTCTCATCCTCCTCATGCATGGCTCCACTGATTGATCCAATAGCCCAGCACAGCTATACAGCAATCAATCAATCAATCACCCTTAAATATCAGTCTACAGATCTTGAGGTGATTACTACTGGTAGAGTTATCGGTTATTACAACAGAAAGTACACTATATAAACAGGTGCAGCAGTCAATCAGTGCTACCATAAACAACGCACAGATAGCTACGGAGCTCTTCTTACAAGGGCTTGTTGGCTTCATCAAGAATGCAGAAGAGCTGGTTAAAGGCTGCACTACAGATGAGCAGATAAATGATATGAGAAGAGAGAAAGGAGGTAGAAGAGTTTGCTAAAGGCTGCACTACAGATGAGCAGTGATAGAGGAGGACTCACCGTGTTGAGGTTTTTCCACGACCACTCAGTGCCATTGACCTGGTTGTGTAGTTTCTCGGTCATGATGTTCTCAGTGTCTGTGTAGTCGAGGTGAGTGAGGTAGACGAGAGTCTCTCTCATGTTCTTGTACATGTTGATAGCGTCCGTGTCCTTCATGAACTCTCTCACCACCTCTCCCTGCTCGTTCTCCACCACCAGCACCTCCTCAGGCTTAGCCATCCTAGAGATCATCACTCTACGCACCTACACACCAATCAATCAATCAATAGATCATCACCAGCACCTCCTCAGGTGTATCCATCCGTGAGATCATCACCCTCCGCACCTACACACACCAATCAATCAATAACAATAGGCACCTACACACCAATCAATCAATAACAATAGGCACCTACACACCAATCAATCAATATATCATCACCCTGCGCACCTACACACCAATCAATCAATCAATCACCCTATGTATCTATGCATCAATCAATCAATCACCATACACAACTAAACACTATTCAATCAATCACCATACACACGAACCAATCAATATATCATATATACCTACACACCAATCAATAAATATATCATCACCCTGCGTATCTATGTATCTATCAATCAATCATTCACCCTATGTGTCTATGCATCAATCAACAAAGAATTAACATGAGGTTCCAAAATAAAGTACTGCTTTTCTCTTTTTACACTTAAATGAGTTGTGAGAGAGAGAGAGACATGAGCATGTCATCCAATAATTACGAGATCAGGTAGAGTACAAGTCCCTTAAGTGAGAGAGGGGAGGATGGAGTACCTTGGTTAGGATGGGGGTGTAGAGAACACGTCGTGGAGGGGTGTGAGCGTCGACTAGGGATGGTTTGTTGATGAAGAGAGGACTGGACGTCGTGAACGGGTTCTCTCTGTATAGCTCTGCCGCCAGACTGTTCCAGTACTCCAGACAAATCTTAAATATCTCCGTCTCCTCAACCTCACTAATCAGCACCAGGTAGCCTAGAGCCTGTCAACACAACATTACATGAGTCCAGTCACGTTGTAAACAGTGTCAGAGTATATCTAATGATATATGGGAGCAGGCAGCCAGCAGAAGTGAGAAAATATTTACGAGTAGTTTGTAACACAATTGTCCTACGTTAAAAAAGCTAATGTTAACGTCAGTTTCCTCACTCAAAAGCGATGTCAGTGACGGGCGAGCCCAGGTTTTGAACCCCGCACATACTGATCCGCGGTTTAGTTCCATACCAACATCGCCACTGGCTCCAGCCAGTTAAATCTAACATACTCCGATTCCTCCACTATTTAGCTACACAATCGGTCTGTGAAACACGGATTGATGCAAGATGATAATCCAGTAACAAGAGAGAGAGAGAGAGAGAGAGAGAGAGAGAGAGATAGAGATAGAGAGAAGGTAAAGAGAGAGGTAGAGAGAGTGACCTCGATGAGTGGCTCATGCATATCGGAGCGTTTCTCGATGAGCTGGACGTGCTCTTTGAGGAAGGAGCAGAGGAAGAGAGAGAGGTTTTGAATGAAGTTCTGCTCATCATCTCTCCCGTGCTTGTACGCGTCCCTGATGTTTGTTGTCAACGGCAACATCTACCACAGCAACAACAACATCACTCTCTATGACAACATCTAGCACCAGCACAGCAACAACAACAACAATATATCACTCTCTATGACAACATCTAGCCCCAGCACAACAGCAACAAATGCTATCCTTATCACTAAAATACAACACAGTCGAATGAAATGCAAAACAATATATTGCAAGATAAAACAATACTTTAGACTACAATGAAGGATTCACTGAGATGAGAGAAAATCTTTTAATAAATAAACTCTAACACAGTTGAGCACATGAGAGAAGAGCCATTATCCACTCAGCACAGTGTCAGCTTCCTGGATATGGAGATAGCCTCAAAGAGAGAGACAGAGAGACACAGAGAGAGAGAGAGAGGACAAACCTGCTTGAGTTGTATGAGAGTGGCTGAGAAGAGTTGAATGAACTGATCGTCATACTGCGTCACTTGTATACCGGCTACACACACACCATGTGTACTTTACATAAACCACACAATGTGTCACGTGTAATTTACATATACCATACAATGAGCACTTTACATACACACACCAAGTGTCACATGTAATTTACATTCACACACCATGTGTCACATATACTTTACATATACATAATAACTTACTGTAAAGTGACTTTTTCCTGAACAAATGTTTTTTATTTATTTGTTTATCATGTCATAGTAAATAGCAAATACAGCATACTTAATTATAAACTAAACAAATAATCAGGAAGAGGGTTACCTCAAAAAGAGCCTAAGCTCTGTGAGGTAACACAGTCAATAGCAGCTAAGAATAACAAATTTGTTCACTAATTGTCTTATCTAGCTCTGTAAATGATAGATCCAGATTTAAACTATTGATAGAGAGAGAGAGAGAGAGAGAGAGAGAGAGAGAGAGAGAGAGAGAGAGAGAGAGAGAGAGAGAGAGAGAGAGGACTCACCGATCTCTGTGAGACACTTGAGCGTGACGTTACGGAACAGCGGCACATTGAGAAACTACAACACAAGCAACAGTAGACTATAGATCATCTCATCAGTGCAACACAAGCAACAGTAGACTATAGATCATCTCTTCAGTACAACACAAGCAACAGTAGACTATAGATCATCTCTTCAGTACAACACAAGCAACAGTAGACTATAGATCATCTCATCAGTACAACACCAGCAATAGTAGACTATAGATCATCTCTTCAGTGCAACACAAGTAACAGTAGACTCTAGATCATCTCATCAGTACAACACAAGCAACAGTAGACTATAGATCATCTCATCAGTACAACACATGCAACAGTAGACTCTAGATCATCTCTTCAGTACAACACAAGCAACAGTAGACTATAGATCATCTCTTCAGTACAACACAAGCAACAGTAGACTATAGATCATCTCATCAGTACAACACCAGCAATAGTAGACTATAGATCATCTCTTCAGTGCAACACAAGTAACAGTAGACTCTAGATCATCTCATCAGTACAACACAAGCAATAGTAGACTATAGATCATCTCTTCAGTGCAACACAAGCAACAGTAGACTATAGATCATCTCATCAGTACAACACATGCAACAGTAGACTCTAGATCATCTCTTCAGTACAACACAAGCAACAGTAGACTATAGATCATCTCTTCAGTACAACACAAGCAACAGTAGACTATAGATCATCTCATCAGTACAACACCAGCAATAGTAGACTATAGATCATCTCTTCAGTGCAACACAAGTAACAGTAGACTCTAGATCATCTCATCAGTACAACACAAGCAATAGTAGACTATAGATCATCTCTTCAGTGCAACACAAGCAACAGTAGACTATAGATCATCTCTTCAGTGCAACACAAGTAACAGTAGACTATAGATCATCTCTTAAGTGCAGCATGGCGCGCCAACACCCATACTATTACAACATTTTCATATGTAGAACATGTAACTAAAAATTCAAGCAAAATCTGCTATGCTATGCTATTCGCGCTCTTTTTACGTTCATCCTGAAATAAGATTTTAGTAGTACATTAGTTTGAGCACAGTAAAGGTCATAAAAACACTACTACTACAGAGAGGTTGTACGATAGGTAGAGAGATGGAGAGATAGAGAGAGAGAGAGAGATACCTTGAGGACGAGAGTGTTGATGAGCTTAGTCTCAAAGATGTAGCCTAGAGGTATCCAGTTGAGAAAGCGCAGCAGTGTATCTAGATTGGCTTCCACTAGTGGTGCACTCTGTGAGTTGTCCAGCACAAACTGACAGAGCTCAAAGATCTTAGCAAACTCACTGCACATCGTGTCCTTCAGGTGCTTAGCCTTCGTCTGAGTCATCTGACCACTGCTGAAGTCAAACACCTCCTCACTACAACACACACACATCATACACACATATATGAGTCATCTGACCACTGCTGAAGTCAAACACCTCCTCACTACAACACACATACATGAGTCATCTGACCACTGCTGAAGTCAAACACATCCTCACTACAACACACACATCATACACACCTACATGATCATCTGACCACTGCTGAAGTCAAACACCTCCTCACTAGAAAAAACACAACATCACCATCATATACATGAGTGATCATACAACTAAACTATCATACGTAGACACATACAAGATAATACATACATGAATGATCATACATACATACATGATCATTCATAAACACAGAACACACACACAGATAAACACACTGAGGCTTTAGAGCCTTTCATGTTGAGCCTGATGGATGTACAATTTTGTGATAGGCAGGAGGCAACTGAAAACAATGAAGAGAGACCAAGACCCACAGAGAGAGAGAGAGAGAGAGCGTACCTGAGAAGTCGTAGAATGGTCATGTTGTTTTGACACAGAGACTCGTTTGTTTTACTTGCTCCCACGATGTCACCAATAAACGTCGGCCAATTGTGCGGCCACTCGTACTTCAGTATCTGTGCAATACATCAACATCTGTATTGTATGACCACTCATACTTCAGTATCTGTGCAATACATCAACATCTGTATTTTTTGACCACTCATACTTCAGTATCTGTACTGTATGACCACTCGTACTACAGTATCTGTACAATACATCAACATCTGTATTGTATGACCACTCGTACTTCAGTATCTGTGCAATACATCAACATCTGTATTGTTTAACCACTCGTACTTCAGTATCTGTGCAATATATCAACAACTGCGCTATGGGCATCTCAAGTCTAAAAAATTTGCTCGAGATATAGCAATACAAAAAGACTTTTATTTAAATTATTTCAAGCTATTCAATTAATTCAAATATTTCAAAGCCTAAACACAAAACTAAGAATTTCAAATATTAAAAAATCATAACAATCTAGGAGCGTATTTACCTGGACGAGAATCATGTTGAGTTTACCCAGGTAGACCTTCTCCTTCTCCTGACTGTCCACATCTGAGGAAGTCTTGATGATCAGACTAACGATGTACTTCTTTATACCTACATACACACACACAAACACGCATACACACACATGCACACAAACAGCTATACACGTATACACACACATGAACACAAACAGCTATACATACATACAAACACACATGCACACAAACAGTTAATGTCAAAAAATCGTGTGCCTGATAATGAAGCAAGCCTTTACATTCTAATAAATTATAACATGCAAAAACATACACAATATTCTATTATTTCCTCTGGACTATAATTATGAAACATGGAACAGCAGCAGCAACAAAAACAACAAACCTTCACACTGAGGTCTCGGCAGTACCTTCCAGCGAGTCTTGATGACATTCTCCAGTATCTGGAGCGCGTAGTACTTGGTCTGCTGGTTGTTGGAGTACTCGAGGATTGTGTCCACACGAGTCCAAGCGTCCGGGTGCTCCTTCAGTGTCGTCAGCACTTCCTGGGCCATTCGTTGCTGTAACCACATAAATTATAAACACCTCTCTTATGTCTCTATCAAACTAAAGTCCATGCAACCAAGCTCCTCTATGTCTAAGTGATACTTGCATACCAGTTCCTACGTTGTCGCATGATCTTGAGATCTGCTGCATTTGAAATTCTCTGCTTTACACGGGCTAGAACAAGTATGGGTGCCAGGGCTTACCACATATCTGGACCAGCTGTTTGGAATACTCTTCCCATCAGTCTGTTTCAGACTGATCTATCTCTTTATAGCTTCTAGAATAAACTCAAAACTTTTCTAAAGAGCATACAATTAATTGCACTTTTAGCGCTTCTGTGGTATGTTGCATAAAGCAGCGTGAATGTAAATGTACTAATTATTATAATACAAACATCTCTCTTAGATCTTACCAACTAAAACACAGCCTATCATAGTCATCACTGACTAAAAATACCATTTCAGACACAGTAATAATATATTATTTTCTTCATTTTATTTTTCAATTTTTTCTCTGATATAGAATACTTTTCGCAGTTTGAAACTAAGTATATTATAGAAGTAGACTAAGAAGTCTAAAATTCCAGTTCCAGAAACAAAACTGTCACAATGCATATTTACAAATCATCACCACAGCAACAGCAGCACATCCTGTTATATCTCCATAGAAGTTAATTCTTGTGCTACAAGAGAAAACTCTATGAAATTGAGAGAAACAGAGAGAACCATGATCATTTATTTGTTACTGAATCGAAATGTACACAAAGCGCATACAGCGAGACAGAATACAAATAAAAAGGCCGTCAGAAAGAACACAATTGAGCTCTATCTAGCTGAATACCAGAAAAACAGAAACATAGTAACATGGCAACATAAGATGGCAAAAAAATTGGAGATAATAAACATAAATAATGAAAATAGCATTAAACGGTAAAGAGCAAAACATTGCGGACTAATTAAATCAGAAATTAAAGATTTGTAGAGGTAAAATGCATTAAAATTAAATCCGGATTCAGCACAACACACGTATCACAGCAAACAACAACTGGTAGAGAGAAAGCCAGATAGAAGGAGAAGGAGCTGACCTGCTGACCCTCCCCACAGTACATGCAGCCCACAATGCTGTCCAGTAGATTTATGTCCAACTTCTGTGAGAAGTCCAATAGACTTCTAGCTTGCTCCGCCATCACACTCATTGCTGATTGGTCACTTCCTTCCAGCACAGGCATCAATATCAGCCAATCAAATACTACCTTACTCCTGTATCGCTATTGAAAGATTTTCTTTAAGATCTAAAGATAACTGCTGCAAAAATCATTTTATTTTCATATTACAAACTTATACATTAATTTACATCAGACAGACACAAGCATGAACCCTCGCATGCAAATGCATATATGGCTAATTCAGTCAAATTTTGCCCGCCATTAATGAATAGCATCGCATACAATGGCATCAAACTTACCTAGATAGAAGTAGACACTCTCGAGTCCTTAGCACTGGTTACTCTTAAATGGATTCCAGTGGCAAGTGTTTTGATAGTATTGATGATATCATATTGCTTGGCCATCATTACTTTTACGTTTTTATAGGTGATACAAGCATTTATTCGACACTACCAACTCAGCCTTAAATAAACTCTTTTCAGATACATAATCGCGTGGTTGATATACATTGTCAGAAGTAACGCATCGTCACACTAGTTTACATAACAGCACGGTAGAGATTACTACATCAAGATTCTATTATTGTAAAGGCCACACACAGATTAGAACCACAGTTATGTGATACACTGAAATAGTTCTACAATATAAATACGTAAATCTACGAAATTAACAGGAGGACAAGATAACTGATATCCGAAAATATAACAATATGAGCTCTACGTTATGATTTTCTACCACTAAGCAATGAGACCATCAATCACAAATGTGTGAAACTTAATTAGTATAAAAAAGTAAACACGCATTATAGTGAATAATCAACTATGTTGATATCTATCACTTTTAAAACCACATGATTAATCCGTTAGGCAATTTAGACCATTTTCCGTATAACTAGTCCAGTGAATGTCCGAGATTTTACTCTCAGATCAGCGCGGCCGGGATTCGAACCCACGAGAATTCAAATCACCTCAGGATTTGTCATTTAAAACTTCATGACGTTACCCCTACGCTACTTAGACATTATAAAATCTGTTCTATAAACACTGCGCCAACTCTAACCACATTTCTATTTTAAATTTAAAACTTAAAAAAATAAAATTTAAATAAAAGGTAACAATAGCGGCAACATTCAATTTCTAGGACGCCTAATTTTTCACAGTAGACTAATAATTTACATATTAAAGTAGACTATTTTGTCTTCCAAAAACATTAATTTGTGAAAACATATTCGAGACAAGACAACATCAGAACAATCCAAAGAATTTAAAAATTCGGAACAAAAATTAGGGTTAGGCATTAGACTAGTTGATCATTTTAAACACTAGCGCCCAATGTAAACACTGCGCACACGTACATTCACGCACAAATCTCAACATGGCGCCTCACATGAGCGCACAAGACTTACCTAAAGTTGATCCAGGACGCGCAGGATTGAGGGATTCGAGGATTTAGGGATTAAATGATTTAAATCTTTCTTCAATCACTCTTCAATCTTTCCTTTCTATGATTCTACTGATCATAATCATCCACAACACGACCGGTTTAAACTGGACGGGCCGCCATCCTCATTAATACTCGCCATGGAAAATAACCAACTTCCCTGACAACTTATTCAATTTATTTATACCTAAATCTTAATCAAAATACTTGATTTATATATCAAACATTAACAAATTATTCAGCGCATATTTTTATATAATTTTAATTTAATTATCTAAACTATATAAAAAATTACTCGTTCGGTAAAATTCGGAAATAAACAAAGATCGGATCAACTGTGATTGGTCAGCGTGACTGCCGAATATTTATGATAAACATTGCGGAGGTCCTGCTACTAGACAATGCTATATACAGATGTCGCTCATGTGCAAAAAATGACTCATACATTGTGCCTCTATAAAGATGCGGACAACAACAACACAATTAGAGAGTTATTAATAATAATTATAACAACAATTAGAGTGCTACTGTCATCAATGACAACATCGAGCACTATTGAGACAAAATCAAGCCGGGGAGCTAAAATAAGGTCAAAACGGTGCAAATTCCAAAATCCAGATAGTCAGTCCATAGTGAAGGGAATTAAAGAAAAGGAGGTTTAGGCGCAGGTCGCTGCTCATGGACACTGGATGGAAAAGAGAGATTGAAAAGATATTGTGGTCCATAACAACGTCACTCACTAATTAACCAAAATCAAGCACTTTCTTGAAGAACAAGATAGAAAGATAACATGCTATTCAATAGTCGTAAGGCCCGTTCCAATGTATCCTGCTTATTTTATTATTATTCAAATCAAAATTATATATTATATATAATTATATATAAAATTATATATTATTAAATTAAAATTATATATTAATATAATAGAATATAATAGAATTATAATTATTGATTGCGATAGATTCCATAATTTATGCAAACTTTAGCTTGTAACTTCATAAAGTAAACTTTTCGGAATCATGTAACATATAACAAAGCATTTTCTTAGATTTACACAGATCGGAGACGGCTAGGACAGATGTAACAACACTGGCTACAACCATTTCCAAACTTTGTAAACCAAAAGAGAACAATGTTACGTGCATAAATTAGACTGGTATTACAAGTCTTAACGACTTCCTGAATCAGTATCATTGAGTTAAGTTAAATTGTTATTAGATGTTTTATAACAGTTTTCTAGTCGGGTACTCGATTTCAATCTTATCGTTAGTTTTAATCCGCAGAGACAAATTATAGCAATTCTTAACCATTTTTCAGCAACCTGCTTTGGTCATTTTCGCCTTCATCTCTAGTCGGAGATACTTTATTACATCTGGTCAATTAATTTAGCTTGAAAAGCTTTAAGATTACCTACAGCTGTTTGATGTATGTATCAGGATGTAAACATATGGGCGCAAATCACAGACTTCTCTGTTGATATTGATCCGGATTTGGGACATTCATAGATTAAGGTATTATTAACTGCTATTCATGTTAGATATGAGTCATTACTCTTTAGTGCCCAATGATGTCTTGAACAAAGGTAGCATTCTAATAATACAACTCCTCAAAGTGTAATAACAACATTACAATTACGTTACTGTTCACCTTGAACACTCCATGTGTAATATTCCCCATAGATTACACTTACTGTAGGGACTATAGTAGTCCTAGAATCTAGGTTTGTCAGATATTAGATAACGCAGTAGTATGCAGATGTTAGAGGTAGGCAGATAGAAATGTTGATGAGTTATAAGTCGGGGGTTGCTAATAGAGAGTAGGTCTACACAATACGACAGTCCATGTAAACAATGGAACTGATTAAGGCTAATGATGGAATCAGTTGAACTTGCAGGCAAAATGAAACATTTTAATTCAGATGTTTACTGAAGATTACTCAAAGATGAGACAACGACAGGTATCTAGCTGACCACAGAGCTAGCTGGACGGGACAAGGATTCCTATCTGTATGTAAGTGATATAAAAACACGAGTTCTTGAACAGGGTACAGAAAGGTCGCAGGGTAAACAAAACTAGCACACACAAATTAGCATTAGCTACATGATAACACTATTAGCATTAGCTACATGATAACATTCTGAGCATGAACAATATGATATTCTGCACTAGTAAAACTCTGCATCTAATAGAAAACAATGCATAACTATGCAGACCAAAAAGATTCTAAATTACAATAAACATTAGAGTTTCAAAAGCAAAACTAGACAAGTGATAAGCAGTAAAAATATAAATGCAAATATAATTCTATAGAAATCTCTGAAAAGACTAATTAACACTGCAATTAAAATAGCAAAAACAACAAGAAAAACAAACTATATAAAACAAAATTATGTAAAAGCTTATAAAACAAGATGAGATAAAACAGTAGGCCCATAAATAGACATAAATCAGGCAGACGCCGCCTTTGAAAATTTACTGCATATACTCTTTTCTTTGCGTGGCTCTCAAACAAGCAATTGTGCTTTCTGACCCAGTGTTTGCTATGTTAAGTTAAAAAATTAGCATATATTCCAGCAGTGCATTCATAGATCATACAGGAATTATCCTCACCTAACAAAACATAACATAGAGCATACAAGAATTTTCCTCATTTAACTCTAACGAATCTGCCCTTTATTTGAATTTTTTTTCAAATGTTCAAATTCTCTTAGAATAGATCTTTTCGGTATTAGCTATAAATAGAACATCGGGGACACCAAATGTAAACAGTGGACAAGAAAACGTAAACACTGCATAGAATACCATTGAAATGTACTAGTTCCTCATAAAATTTCTAATACAAGCTTTCTTTAGAAATGTTATTTACTTTACAACTATACGGATATTAACTAAAGAATAACTTAACACTTATAGTTTAGTTCTGACACCCATTATAACGATATGCATGCATTATAACGAAGTTATAATGTAGACCCATTACATTTACATGTAAATATATGTATCAGATGTCAACATAAACAAACCAGTGTTAACATGCAACAAAATATGTTTTCAATTACCGAACTTATCTACTGCACATGCACGCACACTGACACACACACACACACACGCACACACACAGTGACACACACTATATGTAAGCACTAGGTTAGGGCACGTAAAAGTAGCACAACCATTTAAACATGATTTATAGCACAGTCGAGCAATAGAAAAGTAACAACACACTAAATATACAGAGGTTGGCTGCTGTAGATAAAACAACATTAAAATTCTTTACAAATGGAACTACTAATACCCATGAGCAAATAGAGGCATGCACAATTAAGCCAGCCTAGGAACTCAACACTTAAAATAAAATACCATGAAATCATACAAGGCAGAATGGAAGGAAACAGAGGCAGAGGCAGGCCGAGATTAGGAATGTTACATGATTTAAAGATCCACTCAAATGTGGACATGAGGAGGATAGAGAAAGACAGAGAAGAGTGAAGGCGCTATATACCATGGACCTGCCAGAGGTAGTGCACTAAGAGAGAGAACATAAAATGTCAGTGGTCATGGCGCATCCAATCAGTGACCCATGCTACGTTGCTTGAAGATCTCTATAGAAAGTGCTAAAGCATTCACTTCGTGACCAAGAAAAAAGGTTATATCGAAATTTTGAAAAGAAATTGTAACATTTAATGTTCACATGACTTAGAATATTGAGACTGCTTGCCATTGTTGTTGTTTGTCCCACTACCCAGTAAATTAAGTTAATATTTGCTCCCCTCCCCCAATTGAATTGATCTATGAGAGAAAGTTATCAGCTGTGAATAAACTCTGAAATTCTCTGTGAGATGAGTGTTCAAATATCTGCATAGTTCTTTCTATCCATCCATCTTTTCTCTCTTCTCCTTCTCATCCTCTCTCCCTGGTCTACAGATGACGTTCAATGAACTGTCTGCTGTACTCAGATCTGTTTAAACACACAAACAACACGTGGGATGTACGTGTGTATAGATATACAGCTCAAGCTATCTCTAAGAGATGATAACACACTGTATAGATACACAGATCAAGCTGTCTCTAAGAGATGAAAACTCAACTGTATTGATACACAGCTCAAGCTGTCTCTAAGAGATGATAATACACTGTATAGATACACAGCTTAAGCTGTCTCTAAGCGATAAAAACTCAACTGTATAGATTCACAGCTCAAGCTGTCTCTAAGAGATGATAACACACCGTATAGATACACAGCTCAAGCTGTCTCTAAGAGCTAATAACACACTGTATAGATACACAGCTCAAGCTGTCTCTAAGACACCTGCCCCAGTTACCAGCAAACCCTAGTATAGTTGAGGCATCTGCCCCCCCCCCCTTATCAGTAAATCCTCAGATACGAGGGGAATTTCCCCCCAGTTATCATGCTAAAAGGGCTATGTTTTTATGCTGGTGTTTAGGGCTACAGAGTGCATTCACCTGTACATCGAGTCAGCACCTGATGCTACTGGTCTCTCAGGGTGGGCGTGTCTTGTGGGAGGAGTCTCAGGTCGTTCAGTCATATTCATGGGCGGAGTCGTTAGTGGCCAATCAAAATACATCTAAATATATACCAGACAAATTAATAATTAGATTATATATGAAATTAATAATTAATAATTAGATTATATATGAAATCTTAGATGTCAACTGACAATACATATACACATGCAAGCTTTTAAAACATAACTATGTTTAAACTTAATTTCTAACTCTTAAAGGCCTCACTACACAACAGTACCTGGTAATGTATACATTTTGTTAGGTTAATTTCTAACTTCTAAAGGTTTCACTACACAACAGTACCTGGTAATGTATACATTTTTTTAGGTAAATTTCTAACTTCTAAAGATCTCACCACACAACGGTACCTGGTAGGCGGCTAGCACGGGTGACTGCTTCACCGCAGCAGATGATTTCAGCTCCGTGACATCAGTGGAGGAGCGTCCACAGAACTGAAGCTGATACTCAGACCTCGCCGGCCACAGCGAGGTAGACTGATACCCCGCCCAGGCGTCACGCGCTGGTCTCCTGCCTCCCAGCACATTTACGTCGCGTATGTTACGTCTCTGACCTCCAAACAGTTCAACGTCCTTGAGGTCGGGTCGTCCCTTCCTCAAGTCTCTCCCATCTGAGTCGTACATCCTCAGCGATGCACCCTGGTGAATGTTCCTCTCATGTCCCATCTGTTGCGCACTCTGGTGAATGTTCCTCTCATGTCCCATCAGTGTCGCACCCTGGGGAATGTTCCTCTCATGTCCCATCAGTGCCGCACCCTGGTGAATGTTCCTCTCTCCATAGAGACCCTCTCTCTCATGTCTCAATAGTGCTGCACCCTGGTGAATGTTTCCATCATCTAGTTCACTATCACCATTACCAGTGTAGTCATCTACTTCACCACCTCCATCACTGTAGTCCCCTCTCTTGTCTCCACTGTTATCAATCAGCCAGTCCCTGTCATCATACACTTGGCTCCGCCTCTCTGTCTCATCATCATACAGCTGGCTCCGCCTCTCCTCACTGCTCAGTCTGGTCGCTGACCAATCAGAGTTCTCAGAGCTCCCGGCAGACATCAGATCCAACCTAACCCCTGAGCGAGGAGGGGCCTGTGCAGTGGAGGACCTCAGGTCCAGGCTCAACCCTGAGCGAGGAGGGGCCTGTGCAGTGGAGGACCTCAGGTCCAGGCTCAAGCCTGCAGCAGCTGTGTAACTAGGTTTGCCTGCAGCAGCTGTGAAACTAGGTTTGCCTGCAGCAGCTGTGTAGCTGTATTTAGCTGCAGCAGCTGTGTAACTAGGCTTGCCTGCCGCAGCTGTGTAGCTGTATTTAGCTGCAGCAGCTGGTCTAGCAGCACTGATGGGAGAGCCTGTATCAACAGAGACGATAGGGGCTGAGATAACATTGCGTGGGGAAGGGTGGGAGGGACTGAAGGCAGGTTCTGATCTACTCAATCCTACCTATACAACCACAATAAGCATAAGAGAGTTCATCAGTTATATCATGCAATAGTTGCATCACATTTGTCACACTATCCAAACTTAATAAACTTAGCAACAACACATACAGTACAATATATAATTCATAGCTGCAGCTATTTTTATATTTAGCATTGCATTAGAGTGGGAGAGAGAGAAAAAAAAATAGACTCACGGTAGGACAATTTGGAGATGATCTAAGTCGATAAGCCACATTATTACTCAATCTGTCCTGATTGCCTAAAACCACATAATCTGAATCTCTCCACCCACCAGCTGATTGATTAAACCCACCAGATGATTGATTAAACCCACCAGCTGATTGATTCCATCCACCAGTTGACTGATTCCACGGTTGATAAGGCACACTTACAGACATCTTACTGGTAGATAGAAGATTGATTTATACACAACTTGGTATTAGCTTGCTAGTCCAGAAAGAGTATTTTCAGCCTATACATTACTACAACGTCAGAAACAAAATACAAACTTGGTATTATATTTTAAAGTCTTTCTTTTGCTATAAATAAAAATAATTATATAAAATTAGACAATTTTTATTTCATATAATTTTAAGCAGAATTTTAAAACAGCCTACATCTCTCAGAGAAGCATTTTTAATCAATATACAGCATATGTGCAAAAAGAAATATATCACAAGATTTCATAACTCATATCAGATCTAATAAACTTTATTTACTTTAGAAGCTAATGTTTATCAACACAAACTATGCATGGACATCAAACATAAACAATGGCCCGCTAAAATTGACGAAATTCGCTAAAAAAATCATTATCCTTAGCATTCCCTTATTTCTCATCCTAACTCTACCACTACCACAATCTAATAATAGCACTAATAACAACAATTAGAGTACTATCTATTATTTTATGCTTACCTATATACTATTGTATTTCAACGACAACGATCAAAATATAATTATTGCATGCCAAAGGATAGAGGTACTTTTGATTAATTTTATAACTATATACATGTATTTTAACTCGTAGCAAAAGCCAATCACATCGTGTCTTTTCATTTTATGTTCAAAAGTATAAGATGAAGTTGTGCTTTGATAAAAATACTACTCTTTAATTTTAAATGTAAAAATTTATCTGCATCTTTTTAACCATTGAAATCGACTTCAAATTTCAAATAAAAAATAAAATCTACGAAAGCCATTATATTCTAACAGGTCTGTCTGTGCTTCACGTCGTTGCCATGGATATTCCGACTCCCACAGCAAGGAATATATTATGAATCCAGGAGAAACAAGTAATAATAAAAGAAGTACTCCGTACTTCTCACATTGGCTCAACAGGCGCCATAAAATTCAAATATATGAATATATATATATATATATATATATATATATATATATATATATTAGAACGTCTAAATAGCGTAGGGGTAACGTCATGAAGTTTTAAATGACAAATCCTGAGATGATTTGAATCGTCGTGGGTTCGAATCCCGGCCGCGCTGATCTGAGAGTAAAATCTCGGACATTCACTGGACTGGTTATACGGAAAATGGTCTAAATTGCCTAACGGATTAAACATGTGGTTTTTAAAAGTGATGGATATCAACATAGTTGATTATTCACTATAATGCGTGTTTACTTTACTTTTTTAAAATATATTTTTTAATGTCAAATACATCATCCTTTTATCTAAAGGGTGTAAAGTAAAAATAATAACACACATTATAGTGAAATGATCAACTATGTTGATATCTATCACTTTTAATACCACATGTTATATCCGTTAGGCAATTTAGTCAATTTTCCGTGTAGCCATTCCAGTGGATGTCCGAGATTTTACTCTCAGATCAGCGCGGCTGAGAATCGAACCCTCGAGAGTTCGATTCACCTCAGGTCTGTCATTTAAAACTTCCATGACGTTATCTACACCCTTAACCATTGCGCTATTGAGACATTAAAAATTTTTTTAAAAAAAATTAAATTAAAAAGTAAACATGCATTATAGTGAAATGATCAACTATGTTGATATCTATCACTTTTTAATGCCACATGTTTAAACCGTTAGGCAATTTGTTCCATTTGCCGTGTAGCCAGTCCAGTGAATGTCCGAGATTTTACTCTCAGATCAGCGCGGCTGGGATTCGAACCCATGAGGGTTCAATACACCTCAGGATCTGATATATCAGGTGATATATTATCGCCACGGCTGGAGCCATTGGCGAAGAAATTCGACCGCAGATCAGTATGTGTGGGTCTCAAACAAGCAGTTGTGCTTTCTGACCTAGTGTCGCTATGTTATGTTATGTGCGGGTTCAAATCCAGGGCCCGTCCGTCACTGACATCGTTTTCGAGTGAGGAAGGTGACGTTAACATTATAGCTTAACATTAACGTTGTTAATGTTAACGTGAAGTTAACATTATTAGCTTTACCAGCTTTTTTTACTTAAAAAAACTGTTAAAGACATATACAGTATATAATGCCCTATGAATTACATAACAGGAACATTAGCTTAACTGATAGGTAGACAATCAAAGTGGCATTAGACTGACGGTCAGAAAAAAAAGAAGTAAAAGTAAACACGCATTATAATGAAATGATCAACTATGTTGATATCTATCACTTTTATTACCACTTGCTTAAACCATTTGGCAATTTAGACCATTTTATATATAACCAGACCAGTCAAAGTCTGAGATTTTACTCTCAGATCAGCGTGGCTGGGATTTGAACTCACGAGGATTCAATTCACTTCAGGATCTGACATATAACACTTCCTGACGTTACCCCCTATGACATTCAGACATTCTTAAGACTTTGGATGAGATGTCTTTACTTCTCATAACTATCCACAGCTTACAGATAACAATCATTAAGCAATGGAATTAGGCCAGTTTACCTTTCTTACATTACCACAGAACGAGATTACTGTACAAATCCTATTTTATTGGCTACATAAGAGAACGATGAAGCGACCACACCCATCGGAAGCTCTTCAAAACTCCAGCAAAAGATAAAAAAATAGCAAAGCTGTGCAAGTGATATGTACAACGATAAATGCATAGAGTTGAAGCGGCTTAAGCATTTATAAGCTATTCACATCTGATCACCTCACAGGCCTACTATAACTACAACTACGGAGGCAAATTTAGATTTCTAAAGTTACACAATGTTCATGATTATTAGCCGTCCAGTTGCTTCATCCATTTACCGGTCCTGTGAGTGTTGACAGCTATTCATTGATACAAGAAGAAACCAAGCACTTCATTAACAATACGTCACTTAGAGTTACTTGTAGGTACACAATCTATCAAAAAACATCAACTGCTTAATAGTAGCTGGGTTTAAATTGAAAATTAGACGTACAAACCGAAGAGACAAATAAAAAGCAGCACTGGCAGATACTGAGAGACAAAGATATATGATATAGAGCATTCAACAACATGTAAGTATACAGCAGGATAGAAATCTATCGCACGATTAAATCTATAGTATGATCAAATCTACATATAGCATGATCAAATCTATAGCATGATCAAATCAACAGAATGATCAAATCTACATATAGCATGATCAAATCTATAGCATGATCAAATCAACAGAATGATCAAATCTACATATAGCATGATCAAATCTATAGCATGATCAAATCAACAGAATGATCAAATCTACATATAGCATGATCAAATCTATAGCATGATCAAATCAACAGAATGATCAAATCTACATATAGCATGATCAAATCTAAGCATGATCTCACACAGAATTCAAATCTTACCAGCATGAATTATTAGCATGATAAATCAATCAATGAAAACACAGCGCATTTATAGCATTGCCAAGTCAGGAATATAACAAAATAAATAACGTGCGAAATGCCAGGTATTATGAGTATATAGAAAAGTGTGACAGAACGACTTCATAAATGTTTTATGAGTAGAACGTGAGAGAACCTAAGACATGCAGTATCGACTGATCACACAAAGCTAACACACAAAGCTAAAACTGTAACTGTTATCTCGACCTAGTTCAATACGAGGCTTGAGGAATCATCAGAGTAGAGTAAAGCATCAGATACACTAATGTAGAGTATATACACAGTCTATAAACAGTCTATAAACACCGGAACAACGGCCGTCAGGGAAGATGATACACATCTTATCTAGCCGACACAGGTCTACAGGGTTCATAAAAATCAACGTCATATCTAGCTTTTTATGCAAATATAATTCACAAACAAGAATAAATTATTTATTTATTAGAAATAGTTGAACACAATATGTACATAATAATTTACAAATAAAATATATTAACAGCATTAAATTTATAGACAATAGAAAGTAGACCACACTAAACGAGAACAGAGAGAAGCAAAATAAAACGTTCTGACATTCCCTAAAACAAGTACAACTTTTCTGAAACTTTTAAAGTCGCGCCAACACCATTTTACACCTGCAAGACAATTTTACCCTTTGCTTTCAGTAAAAACACGCCATAGCCGATGATATATTTTGAGTAAAAACACGCCACAGCCGATGATATATTTCGAGTAAACACTCGTCCCAGTTGATGATTTATGGTTATGCGACAGAGCAGAGACTTATCATACCTTTGAACCTACATAACTGCTTAGACAGCGGATTAGTAGGTGCAGGGTTCAAATCCGGGTCTCCTACCGTCTCTGACATGCTATCATGCAGTAAACGGACGTTAAACTTGGCTTTAGCTGGTCGCTTTAGACAGAAAGTAAAGGAAAGACTTTAGACGATTTGTATGAGAGTACAGCATAAGCAAACAAGTGTCAATCAGTTCTCAGCCACACGTTCAGGCTGTATGTTGAGTGGAACTACAGTCTAGATTTATCTCTACACGTTCAGGCTGTATGTTGAGTGGAATTAGAGTCTATATTTATCTCCACCAATACTCGAAGTGCTCTCCTCTCCACCATTGCTACTGGGGTTATTACTATGGTAACCATTGCTTTGGCCACTGTTGCTATGGTAATGGTTGTCATGGCTAACACCATTACTTGGTTGCGGCAATTCATTAGGCCGGTGGAATGATTCGTCACTGACTAGAGCTCGTCCCGTATCCTTGGCAACCCTCTTAGCAACCGCCTTCACTCCCAGACTGCTAAAGTTGTGCGTTGCCACGGCAACGTTACCCGCAGAATAAACGACATCACCGGTGAACTCCCCTGCCTCCTCCCCAAACCTAACAGCAACGAAAATAATCATCCATCATGATATCTAGCACCTATTAGTGAATATATACATATCAAGTCAATAAATATACAGAGAGATGTTGAAGTAAAACTCTGTGTTAGGCTGACCCCACGAGAATTGGTTTACATGTATGGTACAATTGAAGCACTGGAGATCTCAAACTGATGATGCACATCTAGTTCAGTGGAATGGTTGATATTTCAGCCAGTAGTCACAGCATGAGCTCCTGCAATTCCCGATGCCTCAACGACCCATACAACAGCTGACAATACAATGTACATGATTTTATAATAATAGCAATAATAATAATAATAAATATAAAATAGTAATAAAGCTTATAATAATAAAATAATAATAATAAAATAATAAAATAAATAAATAAATAAAATAGTAATAATACTCACTTGTGTTGAACAATCTCCACTGTAGAGTTAGCAAGACTCTGAGCCAATGTTACAGCCGCACTCTCCAGGGCTAGATAGACTGTGCCAAATCCTACACGTCAATCAATCAATCAATCAGTTAATCAATCAGTCTCACAGCTGGTAAATAAGTCTATAATTTAATAAACTAATTATGAAGTTACATCACTCAATAAATATACCAATTCATTAATTTGTGAATAAATAATATAATTGAAATTAATTAATCTATAAAAACATAAATCTGACAATACACTACAGCTATTAACAGCTGTACACAAGCATACAGCTAATAACAGCTGTACACAAGCAGACAGCTAATAACAGCTGTACACAAGCATACAGCTAATAACAGCTGTACACAAGCATACAGCTAATAACAGCTGTACACAAGCAGACAGCTAATAACAGCTGTACACAAGCAGACAGTTCATAACTGTATCTTGCCAGAGAGATTCCAGGTGGAGAGACTTGACTAGAAGTCATTATTGCGAAAGTAATTTGAACAATCGCTGGAAATCATTTAATTAATTTTTAGTTATTAATTTTGAGTTGATTGATTGAGTGTATGCTTGCGTTGATTTTTTTTCAACGCTAGTTTTGTGTTTACTTGTATGATTGTATTGTATTTGTCTTGTCTTGCTACCTGAGTTGTGAAATAAAGCTATATATATATATATATAACAGCAGAGAAACGTTAAGTGCTAGAGAGCGGGAGATCATACCTTGAAGAGAGGAGGAAGCTACCTCAGAGACATTATCTAGCGTGGATCTGCCTGACGTGGAGTCAGCCTGTGTGAGGGAGGCAGGTAGGTACTGCTCGCTGTGTCTGCGTATGTGAGGAGCAAGTGTGCGGCCTAGCGCTGATGTAGCGTCTCCTAGCTTAGTCACTACACACACACACACACACACATACATACACACACATACATACACACACAGACATACATACACATATAAACATATACAAGCACACTTAGCTGCCGTAGCATCTCCTAAGAGATGAAGAGACCAATGAGAGCACACCTAGGTAGGAACTTAGATAAGATGACAGAGATGAAGCGACCAATGAGAGCAGTTCTATGCAGGAGCTTAGATAAGATGACAGAGATGAAGCGACCAATGACAGCAGTTCTATGCAGGAGCTAAGATGACAGAGAAGAAGCGACCAATGAGAGCAGACCTAGGTAGGAGCTAAGCTAGGATGACAGAGATGAAGCGACCAATGAGAGCAGAGCTAGGTAGGAGCTTAGCTAAGATGACACAGATGAAGTGACCAATGAGAGCAGACCTAGGTAGGAGCTTAGCTAAGATGACAGATATGAAGTGCCCAATGAGAGCAGACCTAGGTATAAGCTTAGCTAAGATGACAGAGATGAAGCGACCAATGAGAGCAGACCTAGGTAGGAGCTTAGACGACAGAGATGAAGCGACCAATGAGAACAGAACTAGGTATGAGCTTAGCTAAGATGACAGAATGAAGCGACCAATGAGAGCAGACCTAGGTATGAGCTGACTCTGACGGCAGTCTTGCTGGCTCTCTGAGCATATTGAGCCGTGCGCTGAGCTCTCTCGTCTATCACGCTCTTGTTCTTGTTTGGCTCCATCCTCTCCTTCAGTCTGCTGGAGCCTTGCTCCATCAGTCCCCTAGTCTTTTCTGCCCCCTTCATCAGCCCCCAGCTTATCCAATCAGCGGCTACATGTTAACAACAACAACTATGACCTTATTCACTAGTGAGATAATAATAAAAAATAACTACAATACAATACAATAATAATAGATAATAAATAATAGATAAATAAATAAATAAATAATACACAATACTAAAATAATAGATACTTAGCTATTTAACCTCAACAGTGTGGTAAACTACTGTTTAGTAGCAATTTGCTTTTCTCCAAGCAATTTCATATTCTCTATTCTTGAATCGCTGTGTAAAGTAATGCGTATCTGCGCGCCTGTTTTCGGACACTAACATCGATATGCTTACACACACATACAAAGAGAGACAAGCAATAGGACAAGCAGACATACCCACACTGATTCCTCTAGCTATCTGCTGACTCGTTCTCTGTGGCTGCACATACAAAACAATACACACACATACAGAGAGAGATACAGAGTACGACAAGCAGACAAAGAAACAAGTTCCTCTTTCTACGTTTGATTTTTATGAATATCTGTGTGTATGTATGTATGTATGTATGTATGCATGTCTGTATGTATGTATAAATGCCTGTGTTTATGTCTGTATGTATGTATACATGCCTGGGTGTATGTACATGTATGTATGTCTGTATGCATGTCTGTGTGTATACCTACGTATCTCATGTCTCTTGTCTCAGTAGTTTATTTGTGTTCGTCTGTATGTATGTCTGCATGTATGTGTGCATGTATATGTGCATACCTATTGTCTCAAGTCTATGAGAGTTCTCAGTAATATATGTGTGCATGACACCACTTTTGAGTGAGGAAACTGACATTAATATTAGTTATAAGAGCTGATAAAGCTATTGTTAAAATCAGTTTCCTCACTCAAAAGCCATGTCAGTGATGGGTGAGCTCAGGATTTGAACCCGCACATACTGATCCACGGTCGAGTGTCTTACCGAAGCTTTACTTTTTACGTATGTATATGCCTTTGTCTGTGTGTATGTATGTGTGTATGTATGTATGTGTGTATGTATGTGTGTTGTAGAATGTCTCAGTAGCGTAGGGGTAACGTCTTGAAGTTTTAAATGACTGATCCTGAGGTGAATTGAACTCTTGCGGGTTCGAATCCCAGCCGTGCTGATCTGAGAGTAAAATCTCGGACATTCACTGGACTGGTTATACGGAAAATGGACTAAATTGCCTAACGGTTTAAACATGTGGTATTAAAAAGTGATAGATGTTAACATAGGTAATAATTTCACTATAATGTGTGTTTACTTTTTTTTTGTTATTTTTTTTTTACCTGTTGTCTCAAGTCTGTGAGAGATCTCAGTAGTTTATGTGTGTATGTATGTCTGTATGCATGTGTGTATGAATGTGTGTATGTATGTGTGTACCTGTTGTCTCAAGTCAGTGAGAGATCTCAGTAGTTTATGTGTGTATGCATGTGTGTATGTATGTATGTGTGTATGTGTGTGTGTATGTATGAATGTCTCAATAGCGCAATGGTTAGAGGTAAAGATAACGTCATGAAGTTTTAAATGACAGACCCAGAAGTGAATCGAACTCTCGTGGGTTCAAATGCCAGCCGCGCTGATCTGAGAGTAAAATCTCGGACATTCACTGGACTGGTTATACAGAAAATGGACAAAATTGCCTAACAGTTTAAACATGTGGTATTAAAAGTGATAGATATCAACGTAGTTGATCATTTCACTATAATGTGTGTTATTATTATTATTATGTATGTGTGTACCTGTTGTCTCAAGTCAGTGAGAGATCTCAGTAGTTTATCAAACTGAGCTTTGTCAGCCACATCAACAGTGTCAGGTATCATCACCCCAACGCTGCTTCCTACATCATCAGTTAATCAATCAATCAATCAGTCAGTCAATGAATCAGTTAATCGATCAATCAATCAATCAGTCTATCAATCAGTCAAACAAAAAAGCAATCAGTCAATCAATCAATCAATCAATCTATAAATTAGTCAATCAATCAGTCAATCAATCAATCAGTCAATCAATCAATCCATCAGTTAATCAATCAATCAGTCAATCAATCAATCAGTTAATTATATAATTATCAAATAAAACACTAGCTCTACATCATAATAGCAGTAAGGATGTATGATGTTTATACAAAGTTGCCAGAATCAGCTAGAACAAACCGCTACATGTGGTAATGTAACAAGCCACAAACCCTCTACAGGACTGCTGATGTTTGGGAACATGTAGGCACCGCTAGCAGCGTGAAGCACGGGGGAGGTGCCAGGCAGCAGTGGGTACACCCACTCACCCACCTGTAGAAACCCCACAGGCTGCAGCTGCTCTTGTTGTTGTTGCTGCTCTGATAGCTCTGGTACATTGTTGAATCTAACAATAAATAGAAATAAATCTAGTGTTAACATTTCCAGTATAAGTTTATGTAGAGTAGCATGAATTGAGATTCCTCAGCTTCAACTAGCATTTACTTACTGGGCAGGGACGTCATTGCCTGAGAAAACAATCCAGTTTATCCATAAGCTGAGGAAGGCACAGGGGCCCACCTTGTCATAAGCAGAATTCCCCAAGAATAATGGTATATAAAAAGTAATGTTATAAATAATTTAGAGATACACTTGTATATGGACAAGAAAAGGATAGCGGAAGACAGAGTGGAGGCGATATATGCCATGGACCTGCAAGTCGGCAGTGTACTATGAGGGAGAAGTAATTTATATCCTTCTATATAGTTATATTACACTTGTAGGGCGTAATAATTTATATTAGTATGTTCAAGGAAGTTACACAGAACGGTTGTACAGAGACAAGTGGGCAAAAAGAAGATACATAAATCTTAGTAAAAGATAAATAACTGATGCAAGCTGTAGCACTGAATGTAACAAATATGTGCTCTAAGATGTTTTGTGTTCATGAAGTCACTGCACGACATACTCCACATGTTACACAGTTTCCTATCTTGGTTGTTGCTTTTTAATTTTTCCTCCTTCACTCCATCATTGTTAGTAGTCTTAGCCATTTGACATCTCATCACTTGCAGTTGGCACAAATTAAATAAAAAAATATACAACATCCAGGAATTTTTTCATTCAGTGCACCACTATACAACACACCTGTATAGAGCAAGAGACGTGGGGTAAGACACTTGACCACGGATCAGTATGAGCAGGGCTCAAATCCTGGGCTCACCTGTCACTGACATCGCTTTTGAGTGAGGAAACTGAGGTTAACATTAGCTTTAGGCTTGTATAACTCACCTGTATAGAGCAAGAGATGTGGGGTAGGATGGGGCACTGACACTCCCATCGCTGGCTATGTAGTACATCTGTACTCCGTCCTCCACATAAAACAGCCTCGTGGCATTGGCTGGAGCACCTGGACCAATCACAGGAGAGCCAGGGCTTGAGGCAATGCTACTGGTTGCTGACTCATAGGAAGGCGGGCCTTCTTCAGATTTAGGAGGGACTTCTACAACAGCATCCTGCAGTAACAACAACTCTTCCACGCGGTGATGAATCTATAACAACAAAACAACTCTCAGCTACATCAACAACACCTGAGAAACAACAACACCTGAGCAACAACAACACCTGAGCAACAACAACATCTGAGCAACAAAAATACCTGAGCAACAGCAATACCTGAGCAACCACAACACCTGAGAAACAACAGCACCTGAGCAAAAACAACATCTGAGCAACAAAAACACCTGAGCAACAACAACACCTGAGTAACCACAACACCTGATAAACAACAACACCTGAGCACAAACAACATCTGAGCAACAACAACACCTGAGCCACAACAACACCTGAGAAACAACAGCACCTGAGCAAAAACAACATCTGAGCAACAACAACACCTGAGCATCAACAACATCTGAGCAACAACAACACCTGAGCAAAAACAACATCTGAGCAACAACAACACCTGAGCAACAACAACACCTGAGAAACAACAACACCTGAGCAACAACAACACCTGAGCAACAACAACATCTGAGGCACGCTCAACATTATTACCTAATGACCACAAGAACAAGTTAACAAATGAGGCAAGCACTGGATTTCTCTTTATTTTTATTAAAGCATTGTTTCTTTCAATAACCGAATCAAATTAATTTATTGAAATCTAATATATTAGCTCATATCAACTGATCCATTGACTTAATATTTACCAGATGAATCAGATGAATTTCTGGAATTACCTGTGAAAACTGACAGATGGATGATCCACTTTGGTATATTTCCAAGTGCTTGAATGATTTATTTAATTAATTATTTACTATATGATAACCAGTTTTACAGAATTCTTGCTTGACTCAATATTTACCAGTTCTATTGATTGATTGATTACGAAACTCTATGTTATCTACCTGTCCTATTGATTGATTGACTCTATGTTATCTACCTGTCCTATTGATTGATGCCTCTATGTTATCTATCTGTCCTATTGATTGATTGACTCTATGTTATCTACCTGTCCTATTGATTGATTGACTCTATGTTATCTACCTGTCCTATTGATTGATTGACTCTATGTTATCTACCTGTCCTATTGATTGATTGACTCTATGTTATCTACCTGTTCTATTGATTGATTTGACTCTGATATCCACCTGTCCTATTGATTGATTGATTGACTCTCCGTTATCTACCTGTGTTATTGATTGCTTGATTTATTTGACTCTGTTATCTACCTGTCTTATTGATTGATTGACTCTGTTATCCACCTGTCCTATTGATTGATTGATTGACTCTGTTATCCACCTGTCCTATTGATTGATTGATTGACTCTGTTATCCACTTGTCCTATTGATTGATTGATTGACTCTGTTATCCACCTGTCCTACTGACTGATTGATTGACTCTGCTATCCACCTGTCCTACTGATTGATTGATTGACCCTGTTATCCACCTGTCCTACTGATTGATTGATTGACTCTGTTATCCACCTGTCCTACTGATTGATTGATTGACCCTGTTATCCACCTGTCCTACTGATTAATTGATTGACTCTGTTAGCTACCTGTCCTATTGATTGATTGATTGACTCTTGTTATCTACCTGTCCGATGGTTCTCTTCATCTTGCTGATGAGCTCCTCTATATCATCGCTCACTGACGCTGATCTACGCAGCAGTTCTCTGCGCACAGCTGATTGGTCAGAGAAGTAAGCTACTAGCAGCTGATCATGAGCAGCTAGCGACAGCTGAATGCAGCGCACAGCTTTGTTGTACAGCGTCATGGCTTGCTCCATCTGTCTCGTCTCATCGCACTGCAGAGCTTGATCCAGGTAGAGATAGGCCTCGTCATGGTGTGACTTCACTTTATATATCAGCCTCTGTATCTCCTCACTAGACACAGCTGCTCTGCTGCTGCCAGCTGCTGCTTCATCACCATTCACACCAGTACCACTGCTGCTAGCAACTGTGTGGTTATTAGAAGCAGCTATACTACTTCTGTTACCAGCAGCTGCTTCATCACCAGTATCACTGCTGCTAGCAGCTGTATGGTTTTTAGCAGCAGCTGTATTACTTCTGTTACCAGCAGCAGTGACATCATCAGCAGCTGTGAAATAAGTGTCCGAAGCAGCTGTCTCAACATTTCCATTAGTATTCAGGCCATTTCTATACAATGGCGCTGCTGTAGAGCTGTTAGCAGCTGTACCATTAGCTGCAGTAGAGACGTAAGCAGCTGTACCATTAGCTGTAGTAGAGCTGTTAGCAACTGTACCATTAGCTGCAGTAGAGCTGTTAGCAGCTGTACCATTAGCTGCAGTAGAGACATAAGCAGCTGTACCATTAGCTGTAGTAGAGCTGTTGGCAGCTATACCATTAGCTGCAGTAGAGCTGTTAGCAGCTATACTATTAGCTGCTATGTGTGTAGCATCTGACATTAGAGAATAGTTGTTTGCTGCAGCAAAGTCTCTCAATTCATCTTCTTCAGTGCGCTGTTCACCGGGCTGATCTCTATTCATCTTGTGCGATACACTGCACGCTTAATTGTAGAGATACTGGAAGTCAATCCACAAGTGGTATAATTGTAGTCAATATTGAGTAGATATAATTAAGTATGTCTTATATTCTTACATTAATCTTCGCAATATGAACTAAACTACTGGTAATAATATTCCTAAAACATATCTTTTACACATTATAAAGCTTGTGTAATTAAGAGAGCTACCGTTGCGATTCATGACTACAGATCATAGAAAAATAATTAACACAAATCAAGAACCTCTGAGTAAACTTCAGTGACCTCCACTTAATTATTTTTCCCTGTTCTGAAAAGCCAATAAAATGGTCTTGTTCCCATGTCAAATTTAGCAAATCAAATTTCTCAAATTTTCTTTCTAACATTTTAGTATAGGTATACGCCCCGTATTAGGGGTAGGGTTTGGGTAGGATTATGTTATGTGATGTTTAAGACTAAAGAAGGCTAAAAATTAGACCGAAATTTAATGGATGGTATCTTTAGTTGGACTCATTTCGGGATAACATGTTCTGGGGTCACTGACCCCGTACAAATTTTGTGAGGTTTTAACGTTGACAATCCCTACTTGTTCAGGATAATCAGCAATGACAAATAATGTCATGTATTCCTAATTTAGTTTTCATTGTTTTATGTTAAAAACTTTACTAATAATTATACACTAAAGTAAGCCAGTTGAACATATGTACCGGAAACACCTGAGTATGACTAATCTCTTGCAAAACATGAAACAGTAAACAAACATTTCTCAAATGTTATACTTTGACAATCGATACGGACAAGAGAGACCAATAGGACACAAACTATACTAAATGTAAGTTGAAACAGGGGTCTAAACAATTTTTGCAGTAATCTATAGGGTGACTTTTAATTTGACTATTTAATTGTAAATATTATTCAATCACAATTCTTGTTCCACGTTCAATCCAACTAATTAATAAGCAACACGCACATCGGATCTTACGAAAACACTCAAGGCTTCAAAGTTTAAATGACCAACCACGGTGATATCTATCACTTTTAATAGGACAAGTTTAAACCGTTACACAATTTAGTCCATTTTCCGCATAATCAGTTTTGTGAATGCACGAAATATTACTATCAGATATTAAATGTCTCAATAGTGCAATGGTTAAGGGTGTAGATTATGAAGTTTTAAATGACAGACTCTGAGGTGAATTGAACTCTCGTGGGTTCGATTCCCAGCCGCGCTGATCTGAGAGTAAAATCTCGGACATTCACTGGACTGGCTACACGGTAAATGGACTAAATTGCCTAACGGTTATAACATGTGGTATTAAAAGTGATAGATATCAACATAGTTGATCATTTCACTATAATATGTTATTATTATTATTATTATCAAGATATAATCAATCGACAGTCAGCGCTGCCGGGAATCGAACGCAAAAGAGTTCAATTCACCCCAGGATCTGTCATTTAAATCTTCATGACATTAGCTGACGCCTATACTATAACCACTACGCTACCGAGACAGTCGACAGCAACAGCAGCAGTTCTACACAATTGAGAGGCTATTGCCATCTTATTATTATTATTATTCATCAACATAATAATAATAATAATAACACACATTACAGTGAAATGATCAACTATGTTGATATCTCTCACTTTTTAATACCACGTGTTATATCCATTAGGCAAATTAGTCCATTTCCGTGTAGCCAGTCCAGTGAATGTCCGAGATTTTACTCTCAGATCAGCGCGGCTGGGATTCGAACCCACGAGAGTTCAATTCACATCAGGGTCTGTCATTTAAAATTTCATGACGTTATCTACACCCTTAACCATGGCGCTATTGAGACATTATATTTCAACGCCCCAATCATGCAATTATTATGAATTCTACAGTAGTTGATATAAAAATTACCAAGTCAAATGAGCGGTCTTAACCAAAAATTTACGAAATCATTCCGGAATGAAATTTGGAGCGTAGCTCAGTGTTTATAAATCAGGTGGAGAATGAAATTGTAAGTAGATCGTGAGGTGAATTAAGTCTCCTATGTTCGTTTTCGTGCAAGACTGCTAAAAAGTATTATTTCGGGAACACACAAGTCTGGTAAACGAACGACTGAGTAAACTAGCTCCCCCTATAGTAATAGCACTGAACGGATAATTGAGAATTACTTTGCTATTCTACACTAGCTGCTGTATTGATGATTATCTAAGTGTATGAGAAGTGACATGAGCGCTCACTCGCAACATATGTATGTCTCATTAAATTGTTAACTTAGAGAAGATATCTTAGCTGGGATCTTTACTAATTGAACTGAGTAGAGAAGAGACATTGTAAAAATCGTAGAAAAAGTACTAAGTTGTTAGAGCCTAGACCCTGGACGAGGTGACCACGTGGTGAACAAATGGGTGCCTGATAAAACATAAACAGATACAGACAGATGAAGACAATTCCATGTAATGAAAGAATCAGGCTATGGTGTATAACTGTATGAGATCATAAAACAGCAGCGTGGTAGTCAAGTCAGTTCTGTCAGAGGCCTAATCAACACCAGATGAAATCCTTTATTACTATTCGATATGGCATGATCCTATCATGAATGATGGTGACACAAACGACGTTTTGTAGTCCACAGTTCATTATTTAGACAAAATATTTTACAAAATCATCACAAAATCATTGCATTAAAGTATCATTCAGTAACAAATGTAACAAAAATCAGTAGAGAGAGTTATATAGCCCGCCAATCATCAGAGGCAAAACAGGTCAAAGGTCACGTTCACCTCTCTGACACACTTACGGTTAACACTAGAGTTAACTTACAAATCAGCATTAGATAGAAAATATTTAATTAAACCAAATCTATATCTTCTGAATTCATATGTCAAAGACAAATAGTGAATAAACAAATTGAGTGGCAATAAAATATTAGATCGAGAGAAAACATGACACGTATAAAACACGTGAATTCATGGCATGAACGTGAGAAAACATTACATCAGCTAGAAACAAACAACTTATTTCACAAAGATTACACAACGTTACTTTGATTTCTGATCTATATCTAATTAACCTGGCATGATCATAAAACTTAACGAACAGGGAATAAAACTCGGCACAAGAAAAATTTGATAGAATGAAATACAGAATATGAAATATCTTAACAAAAACAATGGTAACACAAATCAACAGTAGATAACTTAGTATTACAAACAGTACGAAGATTCCAAGGCACAGTATGATTAAACAAAACAATTCATTAGCCTAAATATTTACACACTCTAAATACACTGGTTAAAACACAAGCCACTGTCCCTCACACAGTATACACATACATCAGTACAATAAGTGCACAACATTATGAGTTATAGATGATTTTTATGTGTCAGTCAATGTGACACATCATGTGCTATAGATGATCTTTACGTGTCAGTCAATGTGACACACATCATGCGTTATAGATGATCTTTACGTGTCAGTCAATGTGACACATCATGTGCTATAGATGATCTTTACGTGTCAGTCAATGTGACACACATCATGTGTTATGGATGATCTTTACGTGTCAGTCAATGTGACACACAACGTGCTATAGATGACCTTTACGTGTCAGTCAATGTGACACATCATGTGCTATAGATGATCTTTACGTGTCAGTCAATGTGACACACATCATGTGCTACAGATGATCTTTACGTGTCAGTCAATGTGAGGCATCATATATTGAAGCAGATTTCTCAAGCTGAGTTGAAGTTTTCCTGTTGATGTTGTCGAACTCCACACCTGTCACTGCTGAGTCATGTGTGTGTGGGCGGGGGAGGAGTTTGGACGGAATGCAGGCTGCTGATTGGTGGAACGTTTGTTGACATAGTTGTCAGCAATGACATCTTCTTTCTGACGAACACAAACACACACACACTACACATCAATGAGCTGTATTTACAAATTCACATGTACAAAATGATATGTGCGCACATAGCATACGTACTTGAGATAAGCTGTAATCATCTGCACACAGAATGAAATCATGCAACCAGGGAATCTGTAGACTTATCTAACATACTCACAGGGATCCACAGATAAAAATTACAAGTGCCTGAGTGATAATAGAGGAGATAAACAAACAAAGCAAGTGCCTGAGAGATAATAGAGGAGATAAACAAAGCAAACATCTGAGTGATAGTAGAGATAAACAATACATGAGTGACAATATAGGAGATAAACAATACATGAGTGACAATATAGGAGATAAACAAAGCAAGTATCCGAGTGATAATAGAGGAAAGAAACAAAGCAAGTACCTCAGTGACAATAAAGAAGATAAACATGTACCTGAATGACAGTAGGAGAGATAAAAAAGTACCTGAGTGATAATAGAGGAGATAGCAGCTCATTGCTGCTGGAGCTAGCTGCTGCAGCAGCGCGACTCAGCTGCAGTCTGTTAACCTCCTCCAAAGCCTTCTTCATTCTTCTCTCTATCAGCTCCTCCATCCTATTCATCCTCATACCCCCTCCCTTGTGTGGAAGACTCATCTGCTGCTGCTGACTCATCTGCTGCTGCTGACTTATCTGATGACTCAGCTGCTGCTGATGACTCATCTGATGACTCAGCTGCTGCCTGTTGTCAATGAGCAGAGCTATCAGCTGATCACTCAGCTCCTGTGGAACATGCCCACTCTCTCTACTCATCTCTAATCTCTTCTTCATCTCTCTCAGAGACGAGATCTCTTCTCCCAGGATCTCTTCTCTCATCCGGAACACTTCAAGGTCAACCTCAAGGTCCATTGACGTGCGAGACTTCAACTGTTCACTCAGCATTGTCTTCCTATTGGCCAGTAACGACTGAAATCAACAACCAATCACAAAAATTGTCGATGACTTGTAAAATCAATAAATATATTGAGTCACAACATGACATCCAGTGATTTATTAGTGAAATAAGTAGTAAAATAGAAATAATCAAAATATTAGTAATTATAACAGTAACAGAGATTTAATATCTGTTTTTAGGATGATGTATGACCACCAGGACTGTCAAAGCTTGATTCAATATACATTTAGTATGTATTTGTATTTGTAATTATATTTCTAGTAAAAACTATTTAATAATACTGCTGGATAGGTAAAGTTAAGATTTAAAGCATTTTATTAAAGTAAGATCCTAGGCGGTAGCTAAGCTAGGGCAAGTGATCAATGAGGGTATGCCTAAACAGGAAGTGGAGAGAGATCCAAGATGGCAGAGTGACAATATGGACGTAAAACGTGCCAGGTCGAAAAGAGATTTAGGAGATTTGAGGAATCTCAATAGTAGACGAATTGAGAGCAATTCGAAGGGTTCGGTTATTCGAACTAATTTGTAGTCCATCGAACAGTCGATGAGAAGGAAGTGATTTTGTAGAAGATCGAAGAGGGAAGAGAGTTCCATCGAAATATTCTAACCTAGGAATTATATTAGAAGGTATCCTAGTAGGCAAATAGTCGAGAGGAAAGTTAAGTAAAGAGTAGGAAATTATGCAAGAGAGCATATTAGTAATTTGTATGTCAAAAATAATTGTATGTAATATAAAGTACTTACTTTAACAATATTTATAGTGAACTGTAATTCGATAGAAAGTTTAATTTTAAGTTATATGTAATTAGCTTACACGTGTTATTTGAAATCGCTTAATTTTCGTTCAACCGTATATCCGTGTATTATTTTATTTCTTTCATATTAAATTAATATTTAATTTAATAGAGTCGTTGAAGTTATCAATCGCTAAGTGAGATATCTAGATTAAGTCAAATAATAATAATAATAATAATAATAAAGGTTTAACGTCCGTTTCCTCATCCAGGGACGATGTCAGGGACGTCCCCAACAGCACACATCACTACAGATCAATTCACCCAGACCAATCTGCAAAAGAAATGTGCTGAGGAGATAAGGTCCTAAACGAAAGCCAGGACAGGTAAATCGATAACAGGTAAAAAATTCCAAAACTAATTATAAGAGGCAGTTTATTAGGAATTTGAATCCTGGATCATTTGATGTCAGGTCCTCATTTTACCTCATATTAAAAATTGTAGGTTCCTGACAAGGACAATATTCATTGTTCTACATGATAATTATGAGAGAGCAATTAACTCAGATATGCTGATGACATATAGGCAGTACCTGAGCTTTCTTGTGTCTCACACTCTTTCTCTCTAGCGCCTGTCTGTCAAACCCCATGGACCCGCCCAGTAAACTGCAGGCCACGCCTCTCCTCTGTCGCGCTGTATTGTCACTACCGCTGCGATTTAACTAAACAACATACACACATTATGTTATTGCTGTGTTTACTGACATAAACCTTGAGGGCGAAACGTAACACAAATATAGGAAACAAAATTAAGTGCCACAATCATATAAAAAGAGCTGGTAAAGCTGGTAAAACGTCAGTTTCCTCACTCGAAAGCGATGTCAGTGACAGGCGAGCCCAGGATTTGAACTCCGAACATACTGATCCGAAGTTGAATATCTTACAGACATCAACACTGGCTCCAGCCATATACTGTATACAATATAGAAGTCAGACAAACACAGGAAGAATTTAAACAGACAAGAAAACAAGTCAAACAATCTTCATGGTAGAGCAAAAATACATTTCCAACAGATAACTACCTTCAAGTTAATAGGAACAGGCATAGATTCTAGATATTTGTTCAACGATTCACTCCAGTACTTTATAAATATACATCTTCTCCTCATGGAAGTTTTCTAATATACAGCTGCTCAATTTAAAGCAACGGTTCCTAATAATGCTAATAATGCTTCACAATAGATAAACTGAAAGCACTTTACAACTCATTTTGTTAGAATGTCTTAATAGCATAGGAGTAACATCATGAAGTTTAAATGACAGATCCTGACGTGAATTGAACCCTAGTGGATTAGAATCCCAGCGGCGCTGATCTGAGAATAAAATCTCAGACGTTCACTGGACTGGTTATGCAGAAAATGAACTAAATTGCTTAAAGGTTTAAACATGTGGTGTTAAAAAGTGATAGATATCAGCATAGTTGATCATTTCACTATAATGTGTGCTTACTTTTACTGCTATAGACTCACCCTACACCGATATTCCGCCTGTCCCCTCAGATCTGATGCTCCTCCTAATGATGGAGTAAATGTCTGCCAGCGCCTTATAGTCCCTCTTCCCTGATTGGTCAGTTCTCCATGCAGTGTCGTGCTTACATTGGCTGGCTTCAAGTAATTGATAGTTGATACAGGCGGCAAGCATACTTCGGATTGGTCAGAGTTGGTTTGATTATCACAAGTCAAGTAATCAGTGGGAGTGGTCAGAGAATCTGTTACCCCGCCCTCCTCTATATCATCAGCATGATCTGTGTCACTGCCTGCTTCTATCTGCATATTACAAATGCACTTATATCACATAATAAACTACGCTACGATATACACACACACACACACACACACATATATATATATATATATATATGTGTATATATATATATATACACACATATATATATATATGTGTGTATATATATATATATATATATATATATATATATATATATATATACACATATATATTTATTATTTATTCAAATAACTGTTATGGCTGGAGCCAGTGGCTATGTCGGTATGATATCTGCCCGCAGATAAGAATGTGTGGGTTCAAATGCTGGGCTAACCCGTCACTGATATCTCTTTCGAGAGGCGAAACTGACGTTAAGATCGGCTTTACAGCTTTTTAACAAATTCTCTCATATAAAAATGAATATAAAATATTTAAACTCATATCAAGTCTTTAGAGGTATACCACTGTGATACAAAGAGCTAATGTTAACGTTACTTAAACTAGAAAGTAAGGTCAGTGACGGACTAGCCCAGGATTTGAACCCCGCACACACTGATAAGCGGACGAACATCTTACTGACATAGCCACTGGCTCCAGCCGGTGTCCATATAAACAATGAAGAGTGATCCAATCATAAATAGGCTTACTGATGTTGAAGCTATTGAGAGAACATAATCAATAGTTTAACTACTGACTGAGGACAGATGCTTTAACATTTTCATATCATAGTTCTTACCATATAGAAGATCTGATAGAGGATTTGAAGAAGAATGGAGAGGATTAGCTGGACTCAAAAGGTTACAAATGAGGAAGTTCTGGAGAGAGTTGGCACAGATAGACAGTTGATAAATGTATTTAGAAAGAGAAAGAAGAGTTGGATAGTACACATTCTAAGGGGGGAAAGTCTATTAGCAGAGGTCATAGAAGATAGCATGGAAGGAAAAAGAGGCAGGGGCAGGCCGAGATTAGGTTTGTTAGATGATTTAAAGACCCACTCATATGTTGTCATGAAGAGGAAAACGGAAAGACAAGAGAAGAGTGGAGACATTATATACCATGGACCTGCCAGTAGGCTGTGCACTAAGAGAGAGAGAGTTCTTACCTCACTCTTACTCTCCTCTCTCTCCTCATCATTGCTCGTCTGCTGCTCATCAAGCAAGCTCTCAGGACCTGCAAGATACAACCAACAGTCTATGACATCTAATCATCCTCTATAAGATACATAATGAGAAAGACAGAGAGAGAGAGAGAGAGAGAGAGAGAGAGAGAGAAAATAGTGAGAGACAGAAGAAGACAGAGATACAGAGAGAGCTGCATGACCATCACGTGCTAGTACTGACGTTTAAATGGCATGAGATATAGGGACAAGGAGAGAGAGAGAGAGACAAAGACTGAGAGAGATAGAAAGATAAACTGCTATTACATGTTAGAGTCAATGTTTCAATGTTTTGGGCGCCATGAGAGAGAGAAAGAGAGAGAGAGAGAGAGAGAGAGAGAGAGAGAGAGAGACGAGAGAGAAACACACCGTTATCACGTGTTAACGTAGATGTTTTAGACGATATGACACTGGACTCATAACTCTTCTCATGTTGTTGTTGTTCATCACAGTTTTCATGTTGTTGTTGTTCATCACAGTTTTCATGTTGTTGTTGTTGTGTTGAAGCAGGGTGAGGATGAGGGGGGGAGGGAGGTAGGGGCCGGTAGCTGAGCAGGGTGTGCCAGCCGCTCAGTGTCGCTGACGTCTCCAGCCCAGCCAGGCTGATCGCTGCTCCGCCCTGTCCAACACATCACATAGAACACGTCACATAACACATACACGCTACACACATAACACGTACACACGTCATATAACACATACACGCTACACACATAATACGTACACACCCCACACACGTCACATAACACACACACGTTACGCACTTAACATGTACACACTACACACACGTCACATAACACACACACTCTACACACTTAACACGTACATGCTACACACACGTCACATAACACATACACACTACACACACGTCACATAACACGCTACATAGAACATGTCATATAACATTTACAGGCTACACATACAACACGTACACACTACACACACGTCACATAGACTTGACTGCGAGTGTAGAGGATAGACTTGACTGAGAGTTACAGTAGAGGATAGAGAGTTCAAACAACAACAACAACAACACAGCAGATAGAACAAGATCACCAATCTACAGTGTTGTTCTATCACCAATCACACGTGATAGAACCACTCACCCAGCACTGCTCAGAATCCTGCGCTATGCACCAGCAGTTGACCTGCACCACCACTGTGCACAAGTGCACCGCACCGAGTCCTACGTGAAACACTTCTCCTAATGCTGGACTGTTTCTATCTCTAGCCATGTGACTAGTTAGAGAAGTGCAGCCTAAAGAACTATAGGGTGGTTGAACTGTTAATCGGAAACAACTGCACGTAAACAAAACATCACACATACATATAAACATTATAAACAGGGCATCTACACATACACAAAGATTTACATTAATAATAATAATAATAATAATAATAGTAATAATAGTAGCTATAAAAAAATACAAGGCTAAAGCACTGGCATAAACATTTAATTTAACAATACGTACTGCTTACATAAATATTTGTGTAAACCGCATTCATCATACGTCTACAGACTCGTATGTGTACATGCATAAGTAGCATACATAAGAAAGGATATATGTATGAGCTAGTACCGGCCAGTGAGTAAGTTGTTAGCACACTTACCTGACATGCAGGAGGCTTCGGGTTCTTAACCAGCCAGATCGGCTCTGATAGTGTGGTGGTGCTCAGAAACAGATGTGAAATATTAAAAATATTAATATAATAATAATAATAGGGGGGGATTTAGTGCACTCAGTTAAGCTGCGCGTCAGTTGAACGAAGTAAAGCCACGCTGCACACGGTTAGTAAATTGTGGGCGACCACTTTGGAAGATCGCATGTAGACAGCTTTGAAAGTAAACAATCCCCAGCGTGATGGAAGTTATTCTTAAATCCGCGCCGGCTGCTATTGGAGCACCAACAAAAGGCAACGATTACTAATAACCATGGAAAGGAATGGAGGAAATAACGAAAACTACAAAAACAGAAACTTAAGAAAGGAAAACATTGTAAACACATGCGGTATGTCATGAGTGTAACTATGCGGAATAAATAAATAAAAATAGTAGTGAAATACTGATAATAATATAATAATAATAATATTGATAGAAATATTGATTTACCGAAATACTTACATGTCAGTGTGTGATGGAAGAGAGAGAGATGAGAGGTTTCGGGCTTGTTTAAGTTCTATCAACAGATCTTCCTCCAACCGGTTGTACCTGATGTCACACCAGTCACAAACTTCATTTTACTACACAACATTCATTTAAATAAATCACAAAGTTCAAATAACAACTTATATGCGAATTTAAATTCATCGCACGGTTCATTTAATATCATCACAAGGTTCGTGTAGTCTAGAGGTGCATTTAATAATAATAATAATAATAACAACAAAGGTTTAACGTCCGTTTCCTCATCCAGGAACTATGTCAGGGACGTCCCCACAGCACACATCACTACAGATCAATTCACCCAGACCAATCTGCAAAAGAAATGTGCTGAGTAGAAGTATGGTAGTTGAAATATGGTGTACAATGGTGTTTGAGTGTAGAGAGAAGACAGACCTGAGAGAAATGAAGACTTGAGCGGTGAGCTGATCTTCAGATGAGAGATATCTGTCCGTAGACGACTTGTCACTGCAACACACAGATAAAATAATAAACTACGTCAATATCAACATTACTATCAATCAATCAATAAATCAATCAATAAGAATTTAATGTCCGATTCCTTGCCATAAGGCAATGTCTGGGACGTCAAATGATCATAAAATATCAAAATTAATATCATAAAAATTTAAATCATAAAATTAAAATTATAAAATATTAAAAATACATGACTACGGTAACCTGACACTAAATCTTTGACTACATTAGGAGCACATGCCAAATAACAACAGTAATTACAACAATAATAATAACAACAATACCAACTCCCCCACTCTCTTCCTCCACATGCTCTCACGTAAGCTCAATGTGCTAAATAACTTTAATAGTACCCCTAATCTTTAACTCTATTTTATGAATATGCTAAGCAGCAACAGCCCGACCGCTACCACTGCCCCTGCAGACAGAGAGTAGGTCGCTACGTTCAGTAGTGCACGCTGCCAACTCTCAGTCAAGACAAACTGCTGCCGGTAGAGCAACACAAAATATCATAGCAGTGAGATTAACTCAACCCTGCAGCACAGGAATTTCTCTCAACAAATCTTCAACAAAACACTTACCTGTTGACACTGTTTGACTCTGTTGACACTCCGCTGTCAACAGCCCCTGTTGACTCGTCACTTACTGTTGCTGACAATGAGCGCGTCAATACACTGGAACTACTTTCACTCTCTGGACTCAATGACCCGTCCTTAGCACTCCTAGTAGCACTGCGCCTCTCAAAATAGAGTTTCGTCTCATCTTGAGACTCATCGTGCCACACACTACTTTCTGTCTTCTCATCACTCAGTGTATTCCTACTCCTAACTGATAACCCATCTGTCTCTCTGCTTCTATCATTGCCTGTGTCAGTGCTTGTATCTGTGCTGGTGTCTATACTTGTATTCCTATGCTCATCTTGAAGCATACATCCCTGCATGGAGGCTATAAGTTGTCTAGTGAAATGCAACTGATCGAGATTTCCAGAGGTCAGCTGTTTTAAACAATCTGATTGGTCAAGGCCGCCTGATAAGAGATGTTTAAAGCCTTGCGATTGGCCAGTCACGCACTTTTGACTGTCCCATACTCTGTCTACACTGTTTACCCGCCCCTCAGTCGCAACGAGTTCGCCTGGCACCACACTACTGGATTGTACACAGTTATACCAGCGCCTAACTGAACCTTCAGCCTCTCTATCGTCTAACTGACCGGCATAGTCTGTCTCACTGACACCCTCAAGCGTTGTGGCCCGTAGACTGCTCTCCTGCCCCCACGTACAGTTACCACTACCATAGAGGCTCTCCTCTCTCACGTCCCACCAAGACTCCTCCTCGTCCCCCCCGCTCCCTAGTAACTCTCTCTCATCCGCTAGTCTGCTACCCCGCTCAATGCACTGGTCATCAACACTGCTGTACCGCCCCTCGTTCATACGCTGGTGCTGCTCGTAGGAAGGAGGTGGAGCTAATTCACGTGAAGACTCAATGAGAGGCGGAGCTAGGTCATAGGACGACGACTCAGAGGTGTAGCCTGATGATGGCTGACCAGTCACGTCGCACTCTAAACTGTCAATCAAACCATACTCGTTTCTCATTGGCAGATATTCCGGTACGACTTGATACTTGGTCGGGTCATGGAGAGCTGAAGTAGTTCGTGACCACTGATGGAAAGATACAGGAGGAAGCTGAGGTGGGAGAGGATAGAAATGAGTCGTGGAGTTCTCTGCAGAATCCTCCTCATATAACTCTACGTGTTCTACACAGCAACACATCAATACAGAGTAAATACATGTATCACGTGTGTTACACAATAATATATCAATACAGAGCAAATACATGTATCACGTGTGCTACACAATAATATATCAATACAACACATAGAACAAATACTTGTATCACATGTTCCACACAGCAATACATCAATAAAAATATTTTTTGAATAAACCAATCAATACGACACACACTCGCCTAAAATCGAGTGAAAAATCTAACTAATCCTAAAATCGAGCTAAAAATCTAGCTGGTAAATCTAACCTTAGCTTTACCAGCTTCATCAAATGACTCATTCCAGCTGGCTATTGGTTTACTTTTTATTTTGTTTAAAATCAATTATGAAATACAACAATAATTACACATTAATTTAATGGTTATTCATCCTCCCTCTCTCTCTCACACAAACTCTCTCTAAAAATCTTTCTCTCTCCCACTCTCTCTCACACACCCACTAGCTTGCTCTCAATCTCTTTCACTCTCTCTCACCCACTCCTCTCTCTCTCTCTCTCTCACCTACCGTCCAACAGCCTCTCTCACTCTTAATCTATCTCTCTCTCTCACTCTCTTTCTCTCTCTCTCTCTCACCTACCGTCCAGCAGTCTCTACCTCTCTCTTTCTCTCTCTCTCACCTACCATCCAACAGCCTGTCTCACTCTTAATCTATCTCTCTCTCTCTCTCTCTTTCACTCTCTCTCTCTCACCTACCGTGCAACAGCCTCTCTCACTCTCAATCTATTTCTCTCTCTCTCTCTCTCTCTTTCTCTCTAACCTACCATCAAGCAGTCTCTCTACCCTCCTGTGTAGCTCTACTAGATTCACCTCCTCCACTCCTCTGCTCTTGCTCAGCTGCTGCTGCTGCTGTATGCTGTGCAGCAGCTGCAGCTGTGAGGCTGTAGGGTAAGCAGCTGTAGCAGCTGCATAGATATCTGAAGTAGAGCTGAGTGCAGCAGAGGAGCCCATGCTGCTGCTAGTGGCTGAGAGAGAGCCTAGGCTAGAGCTAGAACTCATTGACGTCACGCTGTGGGATAGGCTGCGTGCGTAAACACATGCACAGTTACAAATATACATAAACACACAAACATACACACACAAACAAGTACATTTATAAACACAAAACATATACACATATAGTAAACATACAAGTACATTAAGAAGCACACACATATAGACAAACAAATACACACATAATAATAACATACAATCCCACATAAAAGTAAATAAAATGTTAATTACAAATAAGAGTTTAAAGAGGAAACAGAAAATATTCACAAAATGTAGCTAGAATGAAAAAACTTCCGGTTTTTAAGCAGGAAGAATGCATAAGGAAAATATAAGAGATAACCCAAGGTGATTGAGGCTGCTTTACAACAGCAGCAATATGATGACTGAGCTGAGAGACAACAACAACAACAACAACAACATGATGACAGAGTTAAGAGATGACAACAACAACAACATGATGACAGAGTTAAGAGATGACAACTTACTTTCTCATTTCAGCCTCCAGCAGTGTAACGACTCTAACAGAACTACTAATCTCTTCTATCAATCTTCTCCTTCTCTCATACAACACCATACTGTAACACACAAGTGCTCTACAATTAATATTCTCTCATACATCAACATACTGTAACACACAAGTTCTCTACAATTAATATTCTCCCATACAACACCATACTGTAACACACAATCGCTCTACAATTAATATTCTCTCATATAACACCATACTGTAACACACAAGTGCTCTAAAATTAGTATTCTCTCATACGACAACATACTGTAACACACAAGTGCTCTACAATTAATATTCTCTCATACAACACCATACTGTAACACAGAAATGTTCTACAATTAATATTCTCTCCTAGAACACCATTCCGTAATACACTCTACAATTAATTTTTTTTTTTCAGACAACACTGTCACAGTAAATACAAATAAATTGCTTTATGTTTTATATAATTGCTTAAAGAGTCATCTCAGAGATATATAGGATAAGCATACCTATCTTTATTAACTAGCGGATTTCCAGCAAGCCTTTGACCCTGCACGTCTCGCAGATCTTGTTCCAGTTCTTTGATTCTCTCTTTAACGTTGACGACATCAGCAAGAGAGTGTCGAGCATCGACAACACAACGCAGCTCTCTCAATAGAGCTTCCTTCTCAGCTATCAGCAGCAGTCTATCAGTCAATCAATCAATCAGTCATCAATCAATCAAATAGTCAATCAGTCAGTCAATCAATCAGTCAATATATCGACAACACAGCGCAGCTCTCTCAACAGAGCTTCCTTCTCTGCTATCAGCAGCAGTCTATCAATCAATCAATCAGTCAATCAATCAGTCAATATATCGACAACACAGCGCAGCTCTCTCAACAGAGCTTCCTTCTCCGCTATCAGCTGCAGTCTACCAGTTAATCAATCAACCAATCAATCTACCAGTCAAGCAATCAATCTATCAGTCAATCTATAATCAATCAGTCAATTAATCAATCAATCTATCAACAAATAAATCAATCAATCACTCAAAGCAGAAAGTACTACTATTATCTCTAGAATGGACGTCAGTGATCGGTGGATCTTGGTTTCGAACCTTAGCCCATCTGATCTGCGTCAAGATAATCAAGAAACAAGATCCGTGAGATAGAAAGAGAGAGAGAGAGAGAGAGAGAGATAGATAAAGAGAGAGGGAGAGAGAGATAGAGAGTTAAGGGAGAGAGATAGACAGATAGATAGACAGATAGATAGACAGAGAGAGAGAGACAGAGAGTTAGGGAGAGAGAGACAGACAGATAGACAGCGAGAGAGAGAGACAGAGAGAGAGAGTTAGGGAGCGAGAGATAGACAGATAGATAGACAGAGAGAGAGAGAGAGACAGAGAGAGAGGGGTACCTATGTTGATCATAGTTGATATGTGCAGGAGTGAGGCAGGAGTTGATGGTAGCCAGTTGTCTCTGTAACTCACTTAATCTTTCTCTCTGCTCTCCGTAAGTCAGTCTAAGTCTGGCTAACTCACTGTATGGGTTACACGTCTACATATCAAACACATCATCATCATCCTGCCTAGAATCCCAGTTTAACAAGGGTCGGGATAAGAATAGACTGTCTCAAATCCTCTGTGTCATATTTCATATCATCAGTCAATCCCCTGTTTGATACTTCTCCATTTGCTTATATTTTTTAAACAATTTCTGGAGCTTAGGTGCTCACCAACCAAATGCCCTTTCTGACTTTGGTATGGATCTTAGTGCTTTAGTCACCTTCTACGACACGTGCAGTCATCGATTGGTCAATTCTTCAAATAACTTGAACACAACACGGAGAATAAATTTCAAATTTATCAAATTTTAAAATTTAAAGAAATTACCCACATGTACACACATACACATACAGACCTTGTTATGCACACATACACATACAGACATATATTCATATATATATATATATATATATATATATATATATATATAGATAAATAATATATATATATATATATATATATATATATTATATATATATATATATATATATATATATATGTATATGTATATATATATATACAGACATACACATACAAACACATAGAGGTACACAGTGTTACACACAGCTACAGACGTGGGTCATATACCCCAGGTAGCAGAACAAGTAAATTATAATACACACAGTTATCATGCGATAATACAAAGAGGTGAAAGACCTGAGCCATGAGATCAGCCTGTGAGGCATTGTTCCTATCAGCAACTGACAGCAGTGATACGTCAGAACCTGTTCTATTTATAGAACCAGCAGCTGAGCCTGTTCTATTCGTTGGGCTAGCAGCTGAGCCTGTTCTATTAATAGAACCAGCAGCTGAGCCAGTTCTATTTATAGAGCTAGCAGCTGAGCCTATCCTACTATGAGAATTGGGTGAGTTACTCATGATTAGGTCTTCCTTCAATCTTGCAAGAGCCTACAAAAACAACACAATAATTATCTGTACCAGATAGAACATACGAATATTCTTTTTACGGTTTTCTACGAACATTAAAGCATATCATGAACATGTAGTATGTTTAACTAAGATCAAAAACAAGCATTTTCTATTTAAGTATACATATGTTTAAACATTTTTATGATGATTTACAGTATCAAATGCATTAGAAAAGTCCATACAATAGCTTAATAGCATACTTACTACCTACTGCTACAAAGACGTTTTAAAATGACACTAGATGGTCTATCTGAAGGATGCACAAAATAATCTTTTGATACTGTTGTACTGCCCATATGGCACCGTATTATTTACCGATATCATGGGTGATGGCAGCACTTATGAGTAATTCAAATATACAAGATAAATACAAATATAAATATTTGTTGATAGAAAAAAGCAGACAAACCATCAGCAGATCTCTCTTTTCTCTCTCTCTGCTCGACAGTGATTGGCTGATACAGTTGATGCTGTCAATCAACTCCTCCATGCTGTGACTCCGCCCATCTCTCCTCTGTTCCTGCCTCGCTCCTTCATGCTGCTCCACCCTAAGACAACATCAAGCACTCTACAGCAATATGTCTACCAGTGTTTTAATGTGACAACATCAAGCACATGGTTGGTCGATGATGTGCGCCTAAAAGCAGATGACAAGCAGGAATATTATGTACCTTGAAGCTTTCACTTCGTAGAACACTGAATGGATTCAGGTAAAAAGCTAAAGAGCTAATGTTAACGTCAGTTTCCTCACTTACAAGCGATGTCAGTGACCAGCGAGCCCAAGATTTGAACCCCGCACTTACTGATCTGCGGTCGAATATCTTACTGACATTGCCACTCGCTCCAGCCAGTGTAGTATCCTTGTAGGCATCTTGTTACTCTGAGCACAGAGACGTCAACAATAGTCCACAACCAGCGATCAGAGAGACTTCTCGATGTTAAGCACTGATGATGCACATGTAATGTCCTCACAGACGACCGAAGAGCATTCATAGTAAGAGTAAATAAATAACTCACTTAGTGAGAGCATTGACTCCCCGCTGGGTTGCACAGACTTGTGAGTTGATAGAATTAAGTTCAGCTTTCAATCTCTCCACTCTCCTCCTTGCTCTCTCCACCTCCCCCCTCAGCTGCTCCACATCATGCCTGCTGCTGCCTCGACTGCTGCTCCTGCTCCTCCCACCACAGCTGCTTCCATCAGCTGCTCCAGCTGCTGCAGCTAGTCTATCACAGCTGTTCCTATCAGCTGCTCCAGCTGCTTCAGCTAGCCTATCACAGCTGCTCCTATCAGCTGCTCCAGCTGCAGCAGCTAGCCTATCACAGCTGTTATTATAAGCTGCTCCAGCTAGCTTATCACAGCTGCCATTATCAGATCCAGCTGCTGTGAGTCTGTTGTTTTCAATGGCAGTTGTTGGTAGCTTACTAGAGCTGCTACAGCTGCTAGCTGCAGCTGTATGTCTGCTGCTACAGCTGCTGCTACTTACCACTGAATTAACTGAATAAAAAGATAACAAAAAAGATGAGATCTTCAAAACTACAGCAACAATCTTCATATCTACAACAACCTTCAAAATTATAGTAACTGCCTTAATTACAGCAATGACCTTAATAACTACAAGTATAGCAATTACTTTTATAATAGCATAGCATTACTTTTAAACGAATGGAAAAGTCTCAAATAGGGGATTGACTGAAGGATGATATGACATAGAACAGAGAGGATTTAAGACAGTCTATTCGTATCCCGACCCTAGTTAAACTGGGATTTAAGGGAAGAAGATGATGATGATGATAGCAGTTAATCTTATAGCTATAGCAACAACCTTTATAATTATATCAATGATTTTGATAACAGTAGCAACGACATTTATAAATATAACTATAAATTTCAGCACTAAGTAGATAGTCTAAAGCTATTTTTGACACCTTCAATAGCACCTTGATTCAAAACCACAAAATTCAAAGCAGCCTGGGTAGTGGCAACATATGTATTAAATATTTACCTAGAATCTCTCAGCTATACACCTAATGACAGATGTCAAAAGATAATAATAATAAAGGTTTAAAGTCCGTTTTCTCATACAAGGAAGATGTCAGGGACGTAAAGATATGAACATAGATATGAACACAGAAAGAAGTGAACTGTATGTACTGAACAATCATACCACTGGTGCAGGATGATTTGAGATTAGCGAGAGTGTTGTTGAGCAGCTGCATGTCCTCAGTGGCCAATAGCAACCTCTCATTCTTTATCTGAACTATCTCTCTCTTAGCCTATACATCCACACAGTGCTAAGTGAATTCATAACAAATTCTATTTCAAAAAGTTAATGAGCATTAACAAAGGTTGAGAACACATTAATTTGAAGAGACTTCAGAGTATAAGTTGATAAATCTAATTTAAATACAACTCAAAACTCCAGCTAACAGTTCGATCTAATCCTCAGTATCGTACTCTGTCATTGATTCAACTAACATTGATCAGCTGATTACGCTTGTAAATACTAATTTATTTATCTTCACTGATTTATTACTCCACTCATTCACTGCCTGGAGACAATGGTGAAGAATGAGCGAGGAAATTGCTTTCGAGTGAGGAAACTGACGTTAACATTAGTTTTAGATTTTTTTCTCAAAGATTAGTCAATGTCGTTAATTCACAGAAGACACAGATAGAGAAGAGATCTTACTGCCAGATCTTGATTAGCGTCAGCGAGATAGTCTCTCAGCATTCTCTCCTGTACCTCTCTCCAACGCAACCTAGGATCCTCTATCTGATTACATTCTACACATAAATACATCCTCTATCTGATTACATTCTACACCTAAATACATACTCTATCTGATTACATTCTACATGTAAATACATCCTCTATCTGCTAACATTCTACACATAAAATACATCTTAATCTAGGATACTCTATCTGATTACGTTCTACATGTAAATACATCCCAATCTGGAATACTCTATCTGATTACTTTCTACATACAATAAACAAGCAACATACAAATTTCGCATGTATAATAATAATAATAATAATAAAGGTTTAACGTCCGTTTCCTCATCCAGGGATGATGTCAGGGACGTCCCCAACAGCACACATCACTACAATAAATCCTTATAGCAACATAGATAACAGTAATTAAACAAACAAGCAAAAGTAAAGGAACCATAGAAGAGCCTGAGCTCTGTATGGCAATAAGATAACTAATGGCAAGTAAAGATCAGCTCGTCTGTATGAATACAGCACTGCTTCTCAACCTCTTATGTAGATCATAAGAGGTTGAGAAGGATTTGGCCCTAATGGCAACTAATGGTAACTAATGGCAAGTAAAGATCAGCTCGTCTGTATGAATACAGCACTGCTTCTCAACCTCTTATGTAGATCATTAGGGCCAAATCCTTTAGTAAATGGAGACACGACGGCCACCATAAAATAAGCACAAGCCGAATGTTTGACTAAACAAACCGCCATAAAGCGGTTGCCCTATGACGCAAAACGCAACTTAGTGGGTACCGTACCATTGTACAGTACCCCCCTAAGTTTGATTTTCAGGTATCCCCGGAGAATTTTGTGACACAAACTGTGTCATTGCTTGTATGGTGAAGACGCCCCAGTATGGTGTTAATTTCATGATCAAATTCACTAACAATTAGATGAAACTGAGTGATACATAGAGATATTAGCAGACATACTGGTGAGATGATTTATGTAGTATTTGCCGATGTTCTCATCGTAAGCCTCCTCCCACCCGTACGGGAGCTCATCCCCAGCGCAATCCTCAAATCCAGTGGGCTTCCTTAGTCTAAGCAAACAATAAATCCAGCACTATATGTCATTTTCTTTGAAGGCACCCAGATCTCCAGCATGTAACACGTAGAAAATAGTTTTATGTATATGATAAAATGTGTTACAATATTAGCATTTACATCTGATAGAACACACCTGTCTCTCGGGTCAACCCAAGTTGTTCTCTTATTGATGTGATCTAAGTAAAATATTTTGCCATCGACGTCAGTACCGATTTCCCAGCCCTCAGGTAGCGGCGTGCTTCTGCCATTTTGTCTTACATTTATTGAATCGATATGGTTATGGGAGAATTGATCATTCTGTTGAGAGTGCAGAGATCCGGCAGAAAGGCGGGACATAGCAGAAGTTAATAATCGGCAGAAGAACTCCAATCACACTGAGCGATATTGAGATATTTTAACGAAATAATTCTTTATTTAGTCGCCATATTGCTAGAAAAATAAACAACTCAACAAATGACACGCCCATCTAAAATTATCCAGCAGTGATCATTGACCAATCAAAACCTAACGTGCCTATTACATATTCATAAGATAGCTTTGGAAGTCCATAATAAATTTACATCCTAGTATAGAATCAGGCACCACAATTATTTCAACTAAAGAAATATTCTACTGAAGAGCCCAAATAGGCCCCAATATCAAATATAAAAATTAGAAGTAGAATTTACGCTCAATGAAAGATAAAGTACGCGCAGTGACTGTGAACTTAAAGCAGAGTCTGGATTTAAGGTTCAAACAAGAATACAGCCAAAATAAGCATATCCAACGATGTACGTATCCCTAAATCACATGTTCGTCTATGGTCTACGAGTTGCAACTTAGGTGTAGGCCTCCTTTCATTTAGTTCCTTATCCAGGAATTGGTCTTGCGCATTTTTAGTTTCGTTTAGAGAATTTTTAATGTATCTGCCGAAATAGTTTTGATTAAGCAGCTTTGAAGCTTCACAGGTCTCTCTTAATGTTTATGACAGTAGCGTACAATTGCTGTTGTCGACGATGTTACAGTGATGAGCTTTCTCGAATGACTAGAAATAAATGCTTGCAAACCAGATATCACACAGTAAACAAAAATATTTAAGGTATAAAATATCAGAAACAGTAAAATCGCAACTTGACAGTAACACCAATTTACAATTTTAAAATTAAAGCATAAAGTAGTCTATTAGCAAATATCTTAAGTATATGTAAATAAGTGCAATTGTGTGACTGCAAGTTTGAACTTTACATGTATACAGAAATAGTACTTGTAGACCTACATTCTTAAAGAATAACTAGTGCCATGGTACGGTTAAATATTTCTGTAAAACTTCTCTTGTAGGCGTGCTCAAATGAACAAAATCTAAACAAACAAAATAATTGACATCTGCTCTGACTAATAGGATTGCAGGAACGAGTCGTTAATGTATTCACAGATTAATCTCTTCAGGAATGTTTGGAATGCCGCCCAACCTCTTCAGTCAACAGACTAGCGGCAGAAATCTTGCACAGCCGCTGCTGATTTAACAATAACAACAATTAGAGTGCTACAGTCATCAATGACAACATCGAGCACTATTGAGACAAAATCAAGCCGGCGAGCAAAGAAAGAAGGTCCAAAAAAGGTGCAAATTCCAAAATCCAGTCCAAAGTATATAGTATATGATGTATACATGTATAGCACAAAACGTAGGCTCAGGTGGCTCAAAAAGCTTTCAGCATAGATGTCTTGAAACAAAACGTCTTACTAAACAAAATTACTTTCTCAGAGTTCTATTATCTCCACAAATAAATATAATAATAGAATTTTTCTATGCTAGAAGTTCAATTAAACAAATCAATTAATCAATAAATAAATCAAGAAGAATTTTAGGGCTATGCTATCACCTGCATCTCTAATTGTTATCTTAGCCACATTCACAGTAGTTAAAATACTCAACTAATTGAATTGCTGCTGGTTTTGTTCGTTTTTAAAAACATAAATCAATTTAGCCTTAATTACTATAACAGAAAATCTATAGTCTGTGATTTTTCATTGTTTTCCTTAGATTTAGATGAGAAAACTTCATCAATGAATCAGGACTAGTCATAGTATAAAGAATTATTCTATATCTTTGGATCTAGTCCGTCCAAAAACAGCTTTATGAAATATAAATATGCAATACGTGCATAAAATACACTGCACTAACACAGAACATGACATATGTTTGCAAATACTATTTATTTAGTATTCAATATGACTAGCTATTTTCCGGCTGAGCTGGTGGCTTGTTGGCATATTGTTGGACAGCGGACCAGTGAGTGCAAAGTTCAAATGCTCTTCTTCATCTACACTGGAGTATAGGAGTGTTGTCCAACAAGACTTTACTGGGCGAGACTATCACTACTTGATGAATATTTAACAGGGACTGTTAAATATTCATCAAGTAAAAATTAAATTCAAGTTAAATATTCATCATTTTCTGTTGCCTATTAATCTGAATTAAATCAAAAGTTCATCATCATCATCAGCCTTTGAATCTCAGTTAAACCAAGGTCTGGATTAGAAAAATCCAAAATTAGAATTAAATCCAAAGCTAAAGCATAAAAAATAGGTTTTTAAAATTGGTAATTAAATAGAATTGGACCTCGTGTTCAAACTAATTGTCTAATCAATTAAATACTAACACATTAATCTAGTACACTATCACAACCTAATTAATTGACTAATCAATTAAATACTAACATATTAATCTAGTTAATGCTAATTTGGCACAGGACCTAGTTAATGCTATTTGCCCTTATTTGGGCACACAACTTGATGTTCTCTTTAGACTATGCTGAAACTGTTCGTTGAGGGCCACATAGTCTTCCACAGTGTATAACTCCTCATCACACAGCCCTCCTGACCTACGTGCACTCTCAGATCTCCTGGACTTGTCAGAGTCTACAGAACTAGACAGAGAACATTTTCTCTTCACATCTCCTGATCTCTTCATCTTATCTCTTGATCTCTTCATCTCATCTCCTGATCTCTTCAATTCATCTCCTGATCTCTTCATCTCATCTCCTCCATATCTCTTCATCTCTTGAGACCTAGAAGTAGTTAAAGAATTCTGGTCTAATTTAACTCTTTTCCTCGCTGTGTCAGAGAGCTTCAGTTTCTTACCATCGCTGCGTTCATCGCGATCCATCTCTCTACGCCTACAAAAATCACTCAATGTACTCTCATTTTGCATTGGTTGATCTGACTGCACAACAGGCGACCAATCAGAATGTTTGCTGTGAGAAGAAGCTCTGTGATTGGTTGATAAGGATGAGTTTCTATGACTGACATTACTGGAGTTGAGAGAGTTTACAGTTCTTACCAGAAAATTCTGATTCACCTTTAACCTGCAACAATACAAGCGAGCATAGGTTCAGAGATACAAACACAGAAAGTCACACAGGCAAACAAAGACCCCAACACACAATGTAACATAATCACAGTAATCACTGTCAATGTAAAATAATCGCAGTAATCCCTGTCAATGTAACATAATCACAGTCAATGTAAAATAATCACAGTAATCACTGTCAATGTAACATAATCACAGTCAATGTAAAATAATCACAGTCAATGTAACACAATCACAGCTGTCCACAGCAGCTGTTCACAGCAGTGCTGTCTACAGCAGCTGTCCACAGCAGCTGTCCACAGCAGCTGTCCACAGCAGCTGTCCACAGCAGCTGTCACTAGGGAATAAACGAGTTTTTAATGAGACACAAACCTTTGAGGTTGATGACCTTGACTCTGACTCTCAGTCTCTCTCAATATCTGTTCAACAGCCAATCTGCAAAAAGCGTAACCACAACGACAGTCAATCAATAGCAGCGTAACAACAACAGTCAATCAGTAGCAGCATAACAACAACAGCAGCAGCCAATCTGTAGCAGCATAACAACATTAACTAAACTGTCGTCATCATGATCATTATATAGTCAATCATTTTATTTAAAATTACTATTATCGTTGGTCAAATGCTAGCATACATGAGAACCACCTGTGTTCACCGTCTCCTTTCTTCGTTACTGTCTTTGCAGTTGTCGTTATTTCTTCCTTCCTCGCCATAGCTATTAGTACTAGTTGCCCTTTTGATGGCGCATAAATGGCAGCCAGCATTTGTTAAAAAGTAACCTTCCAACGCCCGGGAGATTTGTTTAGTGCAAAGCTGCCAAAACTTGGTGTTCCAATATGGTCACCCAACCATCTACTTATTCTACTACTGTGTGCACTAGAGGTAACTCAGTTCTACTGCGGGAAGCGGGGGGCCCGGGATCTTTCAGTGGGGGGAGAGCAAATGTTGATTCAGCAAAGATATTTTTAGAGTATCAACGTCCTAGGCCTAATTCGCATCTGAACTTTCAATATATAATAGAAGCCATTTTAATTCAATATACATAAACATCATACCTTTCTAGATCTTCATCGTTCATACTTCCTTACTGAAGCGTGCACAAAAACTTAAAATCGGGCAGTAAAAATATAAACTATTAACATCCGTTATTGATATGTCTTTTACTAATTCACAGCAAATTATGCATAATTATTAAATTTCTACGTAATCAGTGACTAAGTTGCCCGCATATAGCCTAGTAACTTGTTTAGAACAACTTCAATACATTAAATTCTTATTTTAGATTGTATTAGGAAAATTGCTATTAGAAAAATTTTATATTTTTGTTTGTTTACTTTCTATCAAAGATGCCTTCTCGTTCTTCTTTCCCACAGTGCATATCGGTATCATGGACAAAGTGTGTTTGAGTTCACCGTTTTTCGATACATATCTGAGAATTTACTAGAAACTGGACAACCATCAACCAAAAAGAAATTCCTATTAAATAAAATAAAAAAACTAAAGATATAACACTATACATCGCTAAAATTTCAAGAGTAATAATGAAATAAAAGGCAAACATTTTATTACCACAATTAGAACATAAACAAAGATCACCTGTTGATCAGCTGATCGACTGTTTTCAGTGAATTTCTTCGCCTAACTCTACCGGATCATTACCGGCTGATTTCTTCTCACTGAATTCTCCATGAATGTGGATTACTGATTTCAGAAAAATACATCTCTAGACATATTCTGTAAAATAAGAGAAATTTGTAAATGTTGCTCATATATTAGCTAATTGTCCTAAGTTTAATTTCTTGTTAAGGTTAAGTAGATTAAGAGGCTCTGACCTGCTTCCTTGTTGAAGCCTTTCAGAAGCTATTCAAACTATAGATATACCTTGACATTTGTTTTCAAGTTTTTAATTATTAGTTATGCTTATTGTGCATTAGTATCTGAGAATAGTCTATCGTTAAGGTTTGGATAGAATGAGATTATAGATTGAAGTAGTTGTGCTTAAGATAGGATTGTCTTAGTGCTTTGAAAAATTAATAGTTTAGTTCAATCATTTAACTTGAAATTTTTATTCTATTCCACTCTGAAAATAGTACATTTTTACAAATTAAGCTACTTGAATTCATTTATTACTTCATATTATTAGTGGAGATATTAAGTGCTTTAATAGCAAGTTTAAACTAAAAAAGCTACTATACTATACTTTGCTCTATAAATCTGTAATTTGATGATCATTGATCTAGAGTGAGGTAGATGTTTTATTTGCATTATTTAGCTGATAGATTATTGTTGAGAACATATAATAACCTGAGAACATGAACAAGAGCACTTCCTCAGATAATAAACAGCGAAAGGAAGATCATGGTAAAGAGTTTGGAGGTACAGCCGGTGCAGCATTTATGATTGTTGGATTGCCAATAGCAATATATGCCATCAATCTCGCCTGCAATCATGTAGGAATTCTTCACTATTATCATTTATATTATATATATATATATATATATATATATGTGTGTGTGTGTGTGTGTGTGTGTGTGTATGTATGTCATCTTATTATTCTTCCACTTATTCTTCTTCTTTTTTTCGGGCACTACCTACTGTCAGGTTCAGGGTATATAATGCCTGCCTGTGCACTCTTCTCTGTCTTTGTTTTTTCTCGTGTCTTGGTATGAACGGATCTTTAACTCATCATATTCATAATCTTAGTCTGCGTCTGCTTCTCTTTTCTTTTCTTCCTTCTATGACCTTATTTCTTCCTAGTTCTTAATGCAATTAATATTTTTCATTCTCTATATCCTCATTTCCAACACTTCCAGTTTTCTGGTTTCCTCCCTACTTAGGGTCCGTGTTTCACATCCATATGATAGCATAATCCACACCTATGTTTTCACTATCATTATCTTTTTGGCTTTATATAGAATCCTACTAAATTATAAATTGTACTATTTAGTATTTATACGTATGATCATAGTTTGAAAATGGAGGTGGTAGACCTCAAGGTCTCTGTGTGCTTTATTACAATATGTGCATGTACATAAATGTTACCACTGTTTAGTTTGTGTACAGCTGTTATATGACTCATCCTGGTATAATCTGCAGCACTCTGGGTTTAAAAAGATTTAATTGGATTGACAGAGATCACTTTGATTTGAAGACGTTTATCTGAACATTACTAGCTATTGTCATGGATGATTATTGTATTACGTTGCTCTGTTGTGTGCATCTTATTTTTGTAGAACACCTGCACGATATTGTCGCTGCCAGTGTTACCAGCTCTGAGTGAAATTTTCAGCATTAAAGCATGTCTGCTGTATTTGGGCTGGTTCTTATTTCAAGTTCTTCTTTCATTGCTGCCACTGGGTACTGTGGCCACAGGCCTGCCAATCAAAGCTACAGGCCACACCCTGCAGTATAGGTGTAATGGTTAGTATAAAAAAGAAGCTACGGTTAACGTCAGTTTCCTCACTTGAAAGCGATGTCAGTGACGAGTGAGCCCAGGATTTGAACCCGCATCTACTGATCCGCGGTCGAGTATCTTACCGACTTCGCCACTGGCTCCAGCTAGTATTGATAAGTCCTGTCAATCAAAAGGCTACTGACCACACCCTGCAGAATAGGTGTAATGGTTAGTATTGATAAGTCCTGTCAGTCAAAGCTACAGGCCGCACCCTGCAGTATAGGTGTAATGGTTAGTATTACTAAGTCCTATCAATCAAATCTTCAGACCACACCCTGCAGTATAGGTGTAATGGTTAGTATTACTAAGTCCTATCAATCAAATCTTCAGACCACAACCTCCAGAAAATAATTAAATGTAAATAATTCTGCATCATTCTTTAAGGCTAACTAAAAAATATATTAATAGTTATATACTGTAATATTACTTTGGACCTGTGTATGTGTCTGAAATAAATAGTTTGATTGATTTGATTACTATGAACATCAAAGTGTCTAGCTCAACATGGGGAAAACGTACTTCAATAATCAACCTTTTAGAGGTGAATCTAGGCTAAAGAATTAGCATTAAATGAATTTGTTTATTTGATAATGAAAAGACTTTTGATGACACTATCAAGCTGTGAGCCATGCATACACATATATAAAGCTGAAATCTTAACTGTTTCAGGTTTTGCAGCATTGTTGATATCTCTCTTCTTATTCCTGGTTCTCTATTTCACCGGTGTACCGCTGACCTATGTGTACGACCACTACCTGCAGCTAATGACGGCGGCCATCTTGTTTTCTCTCTCTCTCTCAGTCTACCTGTATGTGAGGTCTCTGTCGCGAGCTCTAAGTGACCTTGCTCCTGGAGGTCACACTGGGTCAATGATCTATGACTTCTTCATCGGCAGAGAACTCAACCCACGCATAGGTCTGTCTGTCTGTATGCTTGTATGTGTGTGTGTATGTGTCATGTATCTGTAGGTGTACCTGTCTGTATGTATGCTTGCATGTGTGTGTATGTGTCATGTATCTGTAGGTGTACCTGTCTGTATGTATGCTTGTATGTGTGTGTTTGTGTCATGTATCTGTAGTTATACCTGTCTGTATATATGTTTGTATGTGTGTGTGTTTGTATCTGCAGATCTATTTCAAGTGTGGAAACTGACGTTAACACCAGATATACCAGCTTTTTTGCTGGTCAAGTATGGTTGAATTTATTATTATTGTGCCACTGATGTGGCTCGTTTATGTGTCATGTTTAGGCTCATTGATGTGCCATATTTAGGCTCGTCGATGTGTCATGTTTAGGCTCACTGATGTGCCATGTTTAGGCTCACTGATGTGCCATGTTTAGGCTCATTGATGTGCCATGTTAAGCTCGTTGATATGCCATGTTTAAGTTCACTGATTTGCCATGTTTAGGCTCACTGATGTGCCATGTTTAGGCTTGCTAATGTGCCATGTTTAGGCTCACTGATGTGTCATGTTTAGGCTCACTGGATCTGAAGTTTTTCTGTGAGCTGAGGCCTGGGTTGATAGGCTGGGTGATACTGGACCTCTGCTTCCTCGTCACTGCCGTGGAGAGAGATGAGAGTGTACCTCTGCCCCTACTGCTTGTAGCTCTCTGTCACTCTCTTTATGTCGCTGATGCTCTCTACTATAAGGTAGTCCTGCTACTTGTCTCTCTGTCACTCTCTTTATGTCGCTGATGCTCTCTACTATAAGGTAGTCCTGCTACTTGTCTCTCTGTCACTCTCTTTATGTCGCTGATGCTCTCTACTATAAGGTAGTCCTGCTACTTGTCTCTCTGTCACTCTCTTTATGTCGCTGATGCTCTCTACTATAAGGTAGTCCTGCTACTTGTCTCTCTGTCACTCTCTTTATGTCGCTGATGCTCTCTGCTATGAGGTATCGTACAGTCATAAATCGCATGTGTATATGCCAGTTTGCCTTCGTATGTGTAAATGTATGTGTGCCTGTGTATGTATGTATGTATGCCTTTTTATGTATATGTGGCCAATGTGAGTATGTGTGCATTGTATATGTGTGTAAGTTAGTAAGTATGTGTGTAAGTATGTGTGTAACTATGTGTGTATGTGTGTGTATAGGAGGCGCTATTAACCACTATGGACATAGTGCACGATGGCTTTGGTCTGATGCTTGCACTTGGTGACCTCGCTTGGGTGCCCTGCCTCTATTCTCTCCAGGCTAGATTTGTTCTAGAACATCCGAGGCAGTGTAGCAGTCTAGAACTGACCGCCATCTTTCTTCTCAACAGTATGTCTCACTGCACCTCTATATTATTTCTCTGCGACACTGTAGATAGTTCATGAGATCTTATCATATGTGACAATCTGTCAATCATCGTTCAGACATCATTTGACTTTCTTATGAGTTACTGTTGAAGCGACTCAGCGAAATTGACAGAGATTCTTTAAATTAGCTGTGAAATTCGGCCGACTGCTAGGCTCTAGTCTGCCGACAATATATACATTTGTGAAATGAAATATTTCGGCTGAGCAAGTTCTGAGTTATGTTGAACCTCTGCTCACGTGGAGTGGCCATTGACTGGCCTAGGCTTTGAACCCTGACTACTTGCATCCGTGACAAACACCTTAACCATTACGCCATATCCCTTCATATGCTGAGATGAACATGTACGATTGCCATATGGAACTGATCTTGTGTCCAATGACCCAATGAACATCTTGGATGTGCACTGAACCTATCATTGGATAGCTGACTACACTGCTTGCATTTGTATGCAGTATTTAAAATGATAGATATCATCCCATAATATGGGCATATCAGAATGATATTAACGTAATATATGTATTATTAGAGAGATGTGAAGTGATTGGCTATGTCTTAATTGGTGTGCAGTTATTGGCTATGTCTTAATTGGTGTGCAGTGATTGGCTATGTCATCTTCAGGCAGTCAAACTCACAGAAGAACAACTTCAGACAAAATCCCAATAGCCGTGCTGTGAAACGTAAGAGTCATTCTCTCTCTCGCTCTCTTTCTCTGTTCCCCTGCCGCCCACACCCTGTTCTGTGCTAAAATAGTATGGTAGACACAGTGTGTGTGATCAAAGCTCTCATATCTGTTCTGCCTGACCTGCTGCCAACCATATGCTGTGATTTTATGATCGTATCATTTTCTCTTGATGATGTCGTGATTATCTTTTACCCGTGTTGTATCCGGGTTGCTGAAGAATAGACCAACCGGGGACTGCACGTGTCGTAATAGGCGACAAAACACTAAGTTCCAAATCAACGTTAGAAAGAGCATTCGGTGGGTGAGAGCCTAGGCTCCTGAAATTGCTACCAAATTTTCTAATCCCAACGCAAGTTGAATTAGGATTCACGGGGAAAAGACGATGGGATATCGTGGTTGTTTGGTTTATTTGAGAGAATATTAGCACTTGACCTCTAATACACAAGATGTGTTGGTAAGCACATGACCCCTAATAGTCTAATACACAAGATGTGCTAGCAAGCACATGACCTCTAATAGTCTAATACTCAAGATGTGTCGGTAAGCACATGATCTCTAATAGTCTAATACTCAAGATGTGCTAGCAAGCACATGACCTCTAATAGTCTAATACACAAGATGTGCTAGCAAGCATATGACCTCTAATAGTCTAATACTCAAGATGTGTCGGTAAGCACATGATCTCTAATAGTCTAATACTCAAGATGTGCTAGCAAGCACATGACCTCTAATAGTCTAATACTCAAGATGTGTTGGTAAGCACATGACCTCTAATAGTCTAATACCCAAGATGTGCTAGCAAGCACATGACCTCTAATAGTCTAATACTCAAGATGTGTTGGTAAGCACACTATTTGTGTTGTTTGTTGTACTGACAGACCTGAAGACTTTGAAGACAGAGTCAGGCAGTCAGCTGATTGTGTCTCATTGGTGGGGGTGGAGCCGTCACCCTAACTACATGGGTGATCTCATCATGGCCTTATCCTGGTCCCTAGTGACAGGTACACATACATACACATACACAACACTCTAACTACATGAGTGACCTTATCATGGCTTTTAACTACATGAGTGACCTTATCATGGCTTTATCCTGGTCTCTAGTGACAGGTAGATATGCATACACATATACAGATACATATACACATACACAGGTAGATATACATACATACATACATACACACATACATACGTACATGCACACAAATACATACACACATACATACATACACACGTACACACACTTCTAGATGGAAGATACTACCAATCTACCTTCCTTATTATTGCATGTTTCGTTGTATGTGACAGATTATCATTCACACACTTCTATTGTTATATTTTATGTGACAGTTTATCAACACATACTTTTATTGTTATATTTATGTGACATCAGCACACACTTCTATTGTTATATTTTATGTGACAGGTTATCAACACATACTTCTATTTTTATATTTTATGTGACAGGTTATCAACACATACTTCCCTACTTTTATCCTATCTACTTCCTGTGTCTCCTCATACACAGAAGTCTGCGAGATGAAGCTAACTGCAGGAGAAAGTACGGCAATGATTGGCTAAAATACTGTCAACTGGTGCCCTATAGGATCTTCCCTTACATCTACTAACAGCCAATAGGAAGAGGCGTTGCATATTGAAATACTGCAGAAGTATTACAGTGATTAGTATTGCGTTTGATTATATATGAATGGATGACACTTTTATTTATAAACAATACCGTTTTTTTGTTTTAATTTACTATCTTATCTTAATTCGTTAAATTGTTTCTCATATACTTTACTCTACTATATTACTTATAATTTTCTACATTTCAGTATACATTTATTTTCTTCTAATTTACGATAATGGATTTAACATATTTGTTTTAAAATTTTTCACTTTTTTACCGTGCTTTTTAGCCATATATTGAACACCTTTTTGTCCTAGAATGTTTTTCCTTTATTTTAATTGCTTGATTTCTTTCTGCTTCACCCACAGAAAGAAATCATTTTCGGTTTTTCATGCTATAGATGTTTTCATTGCTCTTTCTGTGCATATATCTTGTTTTAGCCCTTACTACTCCATATATGACCAACCATTTCACTGGCAGTTCCATTGACCAATGTTTCTTCCTCATGCAACTCAATTACCAACCTATACCGCATGCCTCCGTTTGTCAATGCCGTGATTCTTTACCTTTACCATACTTTTCTAAATCCTATCTTCGTTCTGTTTCACTTAATCTCACTTCTAAACGACATTTAAACGTCATTCTTACCTTTCTCTTAATTCTAGCAGGCGATGTTGAGTTGAATCCTGGCCCTGTTTCCTCTGTTTCTAACCTGTCCACTTACTGCCTCAATATTCGGTCTGCCACAACTATCACAAAAAGCCTAAACAAACCCGAACTCATTCAACAGTTTATTCTTGACGAGTCCATTGATATTCTGTTTTTGACAGAATCATGGCTCTCTCCTGACACTCCACCTGCTGTCCTTAACTCTCTCACTCCCCGTGACTATTCCATTCAACATGTCGGTCGTTCTTCTGGTCGCGGTGGTGGCATCGCTGCTATTTTTAGGTCAACTTTTTCTTTCTCCATTTGTAACTGTTCTCCATTTTTATCCTTTGAATATATGTCGTTCCGTCTTGTATGCAAATCCAAATCCTATCTCTTTTTGATTGTCTACAGACCACCTTCTTTTTCCAAGGCCAATTTCATTTCTGATTTTTCCTTGCTTCTTGAAGATATTGCCTCATCACCCACTGATTTAATAATTATGGGTGACTTTAACATCCACCTTGATTCCGATGACCATTATTCTTCTGCCTTTTTATCAACACTTGATGCCTTTGATCTCACACAACATATATCTTCCCCTACTCACTCCTCTGGTCACATTCTTGATCTGCTTATTACTCGAAATAACATGTCATTTCTTGATCATGGAATCTCTGATCCTTCATTATCAGATCACAGTGCAATTTTCTGTAAATTGCCTGTGACTGTTAATGTACACCCTTCCAGAACACTTAAAACTTGTAGAAAACTCTCTTCTATTAACATTAACACCTTCTCTGCTGATATTGTGTCCTCTTCTTTGTACTCTAATCCGTCTTCAACTGTTGCCGAATATTCAGCCCAATTTAGCTCCGTACTTTCTTCCATATTAGACAAACATGCCCCTCTCACAACCATTCATTGCTGCTCAAACCCTAGGAAACCATTCATTTCTGAAGAAATCCTTAAACAAAAATCTGAACGTTCAAAACTCGAAACTAAGTTCAGGAAGGATCTGAAAAATCCACCTGAACTACAAAATTCAGACATTAAATCCAAATACCTGAAACAAAGAAAATTATTAAATAAAATGATTAGTTCTGCTAAAAGCTTGTATTATGAAAATCTTATCTCGCAGAATCAAAATTGCCCCAAGAAATTATGGGGAGCACTCGATTCTCTGCTTGATCGCACCATTCCCAAGTCACTCCCCTCTAGCTCCTCACCATCATCTCTTGCTACCTCTTTCCTCAACTTTTTCGACGACAAAATTGCCAAACTCTGTAGATCTATACCCTCCAACTCTATTGACATGGACAACACCATTGCTGTAAATATGCCTGAGCCACCACTACTTTCTAGTTTTGAACCAGCTAAACTGGAAGAAATACGCAATTTTATTCTTCGCTCAACCGACTCATCTTGCTGCCTTGATGTTATTCCTACACGATTACTGAAATCCTGTATTGATGTTTTAGTTGCTCCTACTACATACTTAATCAACCTCTCTCTCAGAAGAAATCTTCCCAACCTCCTTCAAACAAGCAGTTGTATCTCCTTTGCTAAAAAAGCCTTCTCTACCAAAAGATGATCTTTCCAGTTACCGTCCTATTTCCAATCTTAACTTAATCTCTAAACTTCTTGAAAAGGTAATTTATACCCGTTTATGCACTCAACTTGATTCTTTCCCTGCTCTTTCTCACTAGCAATCTGCCTATAGAAAACTCCATTCTATTGAAACCGCTATTCTTCGTATACATAATGATCTTAGCTTGGCCATGAGTAGCAAACAGGTTTCTGCCTTGGTTCTTCTAGATCTCTCTTCTGCCTTCGATACAATTGGCCACGGCATTCTAATAAATAGGCTTAAATCTTGTTTTGGCATTTCTGATTCTGCTTTTGCCCTTCTTACATCATATCTCTCATGTCGCACACAATCAGTAGTTACTGGTCAAAATCGCTCTTCTGAACTACCCCTCCAACGCGGTGTTCCTCAAGGTTCAGTGTTAGGTCCATTGCTCTTCTCTTTACATATCACTCCTCTTAGCTACTTGCTTGCTCAGTCTTCCATAAATCTTCATTTCTATGCAGACGACACTCAACTGTATATTTCCTTTCCAAACATGATTCCAATCAGAAACTGGCCCATCTCTCATCCATTCTAGACAAGGTTTATTCCTGGTTTTGTGCTAACCGTCTTGCTGTTAATCCCTCCAAAACTGAACACCTTTTATTTGGCACTCCTTTGCAAAGAAATAAAATTACTAATAATTCTGTTAATTTTCAGAATCTTGCTCTTTCACCTTCTCGATCCGCCAAAAACCTTGGAGTCATATTTGATGAAAACCTTGACTTTAAATCCCAAATCTCTTCTGTTTTTCGCGCTTCTTTCTTTCAGATTCGTCAGATTAGGCAAATACGTCCATCCCTTACTAGAAATTCAGCCACTATCCTTGCTAGTTCTATAGTTCATTCAAAGCTCGACTACTGTAATTCATTGTTACATTGACTGCCTACTTCTTCTCTCAATCGTTTGCAGCACGTCCAAAATTCTCTTGCACATGTTGTTTGCAAGTCCTCTCGACTTCAATTTCGCTCTCTTTCTCTACTTCGCAGTCTTCACTGGCTCCCTGTTAATCAACGCATAAAATATAAAATAGCTCTATTAACTTTCAAAACTCGGCGATTTGGCAAGCCTTCTTACTTATCTGAAATTCTTCTTCCCTATCGTCCCTCACATGTACTTCGTTCCACCGATGCCAATCTTCTCTCTGTTCCAAATATTCTCACATCATTGGGCAGACGTTCTTTTTCTTACGCAGCACCCACAATCTGAACTCTTTACCTGCTAATCTTCGCTCTTGTTTTTCTCTTTCAACATTCTCTAGCAAGCTTAAAACTTACCCTTTTCCACCATAGACATAATCAATCTACCCTGACCATTTTTGATCACCGGACTGGCTTTCGTTTAGGACCTTATTTCTCCTCAGCACATTTCTTTTGCAGTTTGGTCTGGGTGAATTGATCTGTAGTGATATGTGCTGTTGGGGACGTCCCTGACATCATCCCTGGATGAGGAAACGGACGTTAAACCTTTATTATTATTATATAATTATTTACATTCGTTTTAGTGGTTTTCTGACCAATAGCATCATTTGTTGTTATCCTAATTAAAAATAACTGCCAATCATAATGAGACAATTATTGCAAGATATCCTATAACATGAGATTAATGTTTTACCATTGCCTTGAACGATATTACAACAACTCTTCTCCCTAAATACTTCTGTCTGTTTGTAGAGTGTTCCTGGGTCCCTTAGATAATTCTCAAGCAGTACAAGTGCAGCAGTTTAATGTTCTCATTTGTTCTGAGGAGAGAAATTCACTGAGCCAACGGTCTGAGCAGTTAGCTATATAACTCCAGATCAGTAGATGCTGAGTTCAAATCCAAAGCTTTCGGTCACTGGTTACCTGTCATATGATGAACTGACATTAGAATTGGCTTTAGCCTTTCTGTTACATGTTTCTGTGTGTATGTGTAACTGTATGTGGGTGTAACAAATACCTTTGTACAGTTTCATAAAGGAAATGGACGTTAAAATGAGCTTTAGCTTTAAAACCAGCATCAAATCCTGCACAACAACAAACAGTGATATAGGCCGGTAGTAATAACAACACAGTACATGGTACAAGAGAGCAAGCAGTACACAACGTGTTATATCTGAACATGACTCGTTACATATCATAACTCCTGTAGTATTCACACAATATTTCCCTATACGACTCAACAGTTGAATGGCCTAGTGCATAGCAAGCTTACCTACAGAGCAGAGGGTTGTGGGTTTGTCTCCCAGTCTGGCGTGTAAGAAAGCTTTAACAACGTAGCTTAGCTCGAGACTAGAGGACATGCCTGTAGGAGTCTAATCATTATATTCTAGCACACGGTTGTCTAGTTGATATCATATCTGCCTTACCTTCAATGGGTCAAGAGTTAAAGTCCTAGTTGAGACAGCAAATGTTAAACTCTAAGTCACATGCTGCATGTTACGTAGATGAGATGAAGTACGTTAAATTAATTTCGATGAGTAGATTATCTGATGAGAGACCACTATGACTAGTGGATTATCTGATGAGCGACCACTATGACTAGTGGATTATCTGATGAGAGACCACTGTGATTGGTGGATTATCTGGTGAGAGACCACTGTGATTGGTGGATTATCTGGTGAGAGACCACTGTGATTGGTGGATTATCTGGTGAAAGACCACTATGATTGGTGGATTATCTGGAGAGAGACCACTATGCTTATATTTTACATACAAGTGAATCTCAAATTTCACAACAATGAAGAAAAACTATAATTTAAAATTTTGTATAAATAAAGGTGCACTAGTAAATAAGAAATAAATTATATGTTAGACTGTCAACAAACAAAATAACAAAATACTCAAAAGAAATGTAAACAAACAGAATTACAAATGAGATATGGCGCAAATAAGAGAATTAAAGATAAAAATGCATGAAATGGCCTCAGTATATAAATCACGTAAAGTAATGTTTGCACACGAGTTTATCATACACACACTGACCGGCTGTAATGTGTTATATACACTCGTCACCCCTAACTCTATCAATACAACACCAGGCAGTGTTATACTGCTTGTACAACCGTATACGCATTCCATGATATAACACGTACATCTTATCAATGCTCAACATTAGCACATACTATCTTAACATCATGCTCGGGAGCCGAAGAGGACGTTAAATGCTTGATTCTATAGACACAATAAAGATGATAAAACAGAGACCCTGTCATTCCTGATTCTTATACAGACCATGCTAACAGCAGCAGATGAGCAGTCTATACACCCTAACACTCCCCAACATGCTGTACACCCTAACATGACTCAACATGTTGTACACCCTAACATCACCCAACATGTTGTACACCCTAACATCACTCAACATGTTGTACACCCTAACATCACTCAACATGTTGTACACCCTAACACTCCTCAACATACTGTACACCCTAACACTCCTCAACATACTGTACACCCTAACAATATGCCTAGCAAGAAAAGTGTCACATTTATCAAAACATAAACCACAGCAATTTGAAAACATTTAATACAGGACCACAGATTCTTGTTTTTCTGCTTAAGAGAACAAGAATAAGCTTATTATATAAGAGAACAAGAAATAAGAAGAGCTTCTTGTTTAAGAGAACAAGAAATAAGAAGAGCTTCTTGTTTAAGAGAACACAAAATAAGCTTCTTGTTTAAGAGAACGAGAAACAAGAAGAGTTCAATAGTTTCCTGCATGTTATACAGCACACACAGCACACTGTACGATCCACGTTTATTACATAGCGAGTGTTATATATAAGCACATGTCATGATTGGCTAATATATTGTACATAACAAAACCTCACTGGCACAACGTATACTGTATAAATAGCATCAGCAGCAAGTAGCGCAAGATGTAGCTAGGTCATTGCTTTATCATTTAACAATCAACTCACGTTCACAACTGAAAGTTGATTACAAATACAACCAAACGTTGCATAAAGCTTTATAAAACAATTCGTCCCCCAAAAACAGTGAATTTAATAACGTAGTCATATGAAAAATTGTCATATAATCATTATTACAATTGTCATATAAACGTATATTATATATTAGTCATATCATACACACAACTACCATATAATCATTATTACAATTGTCATATAAACGTATATTATATATTGGTCATATCATACACACAACTGTCATATAATATAAACGGAGGCAATAGAACCTGAGTGGAATAAATCATAATCATAGCAAAGGCTAATCACACACACTCAATCATGCACACACGCACGAACATGCATGCATGTACACACACTATGCATATCTTACCGCGCAATTATCTTTCATTGTGTAATAAAAGGAAAGTTAGAATTTACTTAGGAGTCATTAAGTGTGTAACACACAAGTAACTACGTTGACAAACACACAAGCAAATAAACAGACACACAAGCAAATAAACAGGCACATAAGCAAATAAACAGGCACACAAGCATATAAACAGGCACACGCAAATAGACGCACAAGAGATGGCTAGTTGACGATGAGATATTATGTCATATTATGTCGCTATGAAGAGATCAACATCCTATCACTGACTCATCATCATCATCATTATTATCATCATCATCTCAGCAGAATTCTGCATAGGAAGAAATTTACAATCACTAATTCTCACAACTAATCTTCACACAGTCACAGAATTCGATAAAGCTGTTAATCATTTCAATAGTTTTTGATTCTGAAACAAAAAAGAGAAAACTAGACAACATCAAGCAGTATAAAGTATTGCTATGATGTAGTCATCCCTGCTACTCCTCAGTCCATAATTAACTACAGAAAAACTTCAAATGCGTAAATAACTCGAGAGAATTAATAATTATATTATTTTAAAAATCAAAAATGTCATTTGTTGTTTTACAACAGCAAATTGATATGACTAACAACAACAACAACTGGTAGAAAACGGTACGAAGGACAATAATGTAAATCATTTCACTCATTACTTGTTACTTTGATTGAATAATTATCAGTAAACAAGTGCGTCAGTCATGGATGTAATTACTATTGCAGCACTTCTAACATCAAGTCTTGAGTGAACAGTCTATGTGATATAGTCATAATTCAACTAAGCACAAAACATAACTCAGCCTATTGTCAGAACAAACAAGTATTTCCTACAAAACAACAAATCCTACAACACTGCACGCAGATATGAGCCTGCAGCACACAGAGTAATGTATGAGAAACTATATCTGTAGAGAAACCATATCTCTAGATAGAGAAACCATATCTCTAGATAGAGAAACTATTTCTCTAGTGAGAGAAACTATTTCTCTAGTGCTAGATTTTCAGAGCGCCAACAAGAGTAAGCACGTCTAGAAGAGCGTTAGGGAGAATAAGAGCTGAGAGAACAAAAATGAGATATAGAGAGCATGAATGTGAGGGCGAGAGAGAGAGAGAGAGAGATCAGAATAGAAAAATACAAAGAGAAATTAGAGATAGCAAATATTCAAAGTGCTGTTCACACTTAGATGTGGCACCACACATTAATACACATTTATGTGTAGCACCAGGCGGACTAGTGTGGCACCACTTATGTGATTTGGCACCACTTGGTATGATGTGATGTGGCACCATGCAGCCTAATGTGGCAGGCACTATGCAGTACAATATGGCACCATACAGTATAATGTGGCAACAATGCAGAATGGCGTGGCACCAAGCAGTACAGTGTGGCACCATACTGCATGGTGCCACACTGTACTGCATGGTGTGGCACTATACTGTATAATGTGGCACCAAGCAGTAAGATGCAACACTATGCAATAATTATTAATTCAGTGTTGAGACACTATACTATATAGCCTATGACCTGTGACTACACAGCTGATTGTAGAACCAAGAACTAACCACACACATATGCTTGAGACATTTGAGAAAACATAGAGTAAGAGAGAGAGAAAGAGACAGACAGACAGACAGAGATAGAGTGAGAGAGAGAGAGAAACAGAGAGAGACGGAGACAGAGTGAGAGAATATTTAAACAGCATTGCTCTACCGTAGACTCACAGATACATACACACGCGATAATTATACAATACAGATATGATGATACATGAGTGATATAACCAAATCTCTCTCTTCATTTCACTACTTGTCTTACTGTAAACACCTCCAGCTCTCTCTCTCTCTCTCTCTTCTTTTCTCGGTTTTGATTTGTCTCTCTTTACTAGCCGCAAGTAAACACAGACATCCAGACATCACAGCAGCAAGACATCTGATGACACTAGAATACCATGCTCTGTCTGTTGGGCTTGCCTACACATACACACAAACATATAAACACACATACATCCAGACATCACAGCAGCAGGACATCTGATGACACTAGAATACCATGCTCTGTCTGCTGGGCTCACCTACACACACATACAAATACACATACACAGACAGACAAATAGACAAAATATTTTACAATGCTAATTAATGTTCAGATGTTGCTAGTGAGTCAGCCTAACAGATAAATCAATCAATAAATCAATCAGTCTCTACCGTTCAATCAATCAGTTATAAGCAGAGTTATTTGATAGGAAAGAGAAAGAGAGAGAGAAGAGATAGACATGCAGAGAGAGAGATAGAGATACAAAGAGGAGAAGGAAGAAACATACCTGGGGCACTAGAAGCAGTAGATAAAGCAGCTGACCTTCTGCCCAAATCTCTTCTCATTACTATTGTAGGTATTGAGAATATAGACTCAGCTACATACATACACACAAGTAAATAAATAATACCATAAATTATAATCAAACGATCCACTATTTTGATATCTATCACTTTTAATACCAAATGTTTAAACCGTTAGGCAATTTAGTCCATTTTCTGTTTAACCAGTCCAGAGAATGTCCGAGATTTTACTCTCAGATCAGCTCGGCTGGGATTCGAACCCACGAGAATTCAATTGACCTCTGAGATGCATAAGTTAGTTTCAACAAAAAAGGCATAGGAGGTATGTTTATATCTCTCAATATAGAAATATCTCTAAATACAGAGAGAGAGAGAGAGTGAAAGAGAGAGTGAGAGAGAGAGAGAGAGAGAGAGAGACATAGAGACTAACTGTCAGCTAGCTGATGTATACGAGGATCCAGAGAACTGAAGTAGCGATGAGTCATCGCCTCGTCTGCGCTACACCTCCTCTTACCATCATACTAAACACATCATCATCATCATCATCATCACACTACACACATCATCATCATCATCATCATCATCATACTACACACATAATCATCATCATCATCATCATACTACACACATCATCATACTACACACATCATACTACACACATCATCATACTACACACATCATCATCATCATACTACACACATCATCATCATCATCATACTACATACATCATCATACTGCACACATCATCATCATCATCATCATACTGCACACATCATCATCATCATCATACTACATACATCAACATCATCATCATCAATATCATCATCATCATCGTCTTATCATTATACTGCTCACACATCATCATCATCTATTCAGTAAGCATTGAGCTCTCATGTGTTCAGTACAGTGGCAGGTTCTAGGCACATATTCCAACTCAGCGTCTGTCTTCACTGAAACCAAGCCTTTGCCAAACTTTAGTATAGGATTTCAATTGAGAAAATATAGCTTCTGACATGATTTTCCATTGCTTTCGCAATTCTCACTCAAAGCCTCTTAGTGCACATGCAGTTTACAGTTAGTTTACACTTCAGTGACCCAAACACAATTTGTAACATTGAACAACATAGAAATAGCAAATCCAAATATCTAACGATTAAATATGACAAGCAGTGAGGAGAAAGCAAACCTGTAGGAAGCTAGAGAGAAGTCGAATACCCTCTGAGTCTAACCTGTTACACACAACATACACGTGTTATGAATTGTTATCAATCAATCGATAAGAATTTAACGTCCGGTTCCTCCCAATAAGGCAATGTCCGGGACGTCTCTTGCAGTCTCTACACAAACAGGCGCCAAAGCACCACACGATGGCGACTGAGTACACAGAGACCACAAGAGAAAGCGAAATCAAAACAGTACAAGATCCAAGGCAAGCGGGTCAGAATTTAGACCTATGGCGAAAAGAGATGGGTTTTTAGCTTGCCAAGGAATGTACCAATGCAATTACAAGATCGAAGACTCATGATCTATTATGATCTGTTACACACAACATACACATGCTAACAACTGTACAAGCACTGCTTGAGCACTGCTGCAAGTTCAGTGTCTATGTTCATAACAACAAGATTATGATGATTTAACCTCTCAAGACGACAGATGAAGTTGAAAGAGAAGAAAGTGTAGAATAGTCTTCAATATAAAGTTAACATTCGTTGGTAAGAGATAACACTCAGTGTTTCACAACCACAATGCATGCCTCTCTCACTTGTTTCCAGCCAAACAGCAGGTCCAAGGAATATAACTCTCCAACCAATGCAGCTCCTGTCCACCTCTACATAGGAATGTGCTGTTAACTCATCAAGCGTCCCTTGTCCTGTATCAGTGGACATGATGTGAGGTGTTTATGAAACTTAGTTATTTGAATTGAGCACAAGATTAAAGTTTTCATGTTTTATACCATAGAGTTGAAGGGTTATAGGATTATAGGACTGTAGGGTTGTAAACGACGCATACCTTGGTACGTATTTAACAAGTGGCTCGGTTTTATAGTGGGCGAAATCGTATGACAGGAATTCCTCATGACTGGAAATACCCGGCCATGTGCTTTCCGTTGGAGTTCCCAGCATCTTAACGATGAGATGAAGCTGCTCATCAACAGTTGATCCAGGAAAGAGGGCATGACCTGACGCCATCTCATAGAAAATACACCCCACACCCCTACACATGCAATAGACACCCCTACACATAGAATATACACCCCTACACATAGAATATACATCCCTACACATGCAATATACACCCCTACACATAGAATATACACCCCTACACATACCATACACACCCCTACACAGAGAATATGCAACTCTACACATAGAATATGCAACCCAACACATAGAATATACAACCCTACACATAGAATATGTAACCCTACAAAACAATACACTCCTACACTACATGTAGAATATAGACTTCACAGCTATACACATAAAATAAACGCCCCTACACACAGATTATACACCCATATACATAGTTTATACATACCTACACATAGATTACAATCTATGTGTAGGTATGTATACACCAATACACATAGATTATACACCTATACACATAGATTACACATCTATAGTCCAATACACATAGATTATACATATCTAGACATAGATTATACATCTATACACATAGATTACACATCTATAGTCCAATACACATAGATTATACACATCTAAACATAGATTATACATGTACATACCTACCTGGACATGGAATCTACACCCCACACTCCTACATATACAATATAACCTCTCTCTTAGTGCACTGCCTATTGGCAGGTCCATGGCACATAACTCCTCCACATACTTGCTTCCTTTTGCTTTTCTCTTCATATCAACCTATGAATTAGTTATCACATCTTAAGTCTTAAGTCTCTGTCTTCGTTTAGCCATTCTTTCTTCAATACAATGTAACATTTAACCCAAATCCAGAATATACCCCCAAGTATATCCTGAATATATCCTGAATATCCATATAGGATATGATGAATATCCTATATGGACATTCATCATACAGAATATCCACATATTCTGGATATTCTGATGGATATTCTGTATGATGAATAGACAGAATATCCATCCTAGCAGTAAATAAGAGAGAGCGAGAGAGAGAGAGAGAGACATACCACACATCTATGTGTGTAGACTACTGTATAGAACCTAGCAGTACATCAGGAGGTCTGTGAGAGAGAGAGAGAGAGAGAGAGAGAGAGAGAGACGTACCACATATCTATCTGTGTAGAGTACTGTATAGAACCTAGCAGTACATCAGGAGGTCTGTGAGAGAGAGAGATAAGAGAGAGAGAGACGTACCACATATCTATGTGTGTAGAGTACTGTATAGAACCTAGCAGTACATCAGGAGGTCTGTGAGAGAGAGAGAGAGAGAGAGAGAGAGAGAGAGAGAGAGAGAGCGAGCGACTTGTGAGAGGAGGACGAGAGAGAGATTACCACCTATCTATGTCGTTGAGAGTAGGTATCGAACCTAGCAGCTACATCAGGGGTTGGAGGAGAGACTGGATATAGAGAGAGAGACGTACAACTATCTATGTGTTGTCAGAGTACTGTACGAATCTAGCAGTACCTTCGGAGGTCGGTGAGACGCGGAGAGAGAGGAGGGAAGAGATTGAGAGAGACACAGGGGGGAAGGGGACGGGGGGGGGTGGGGGGGGGGGGGGGGGGGAATGAGAGAGAGAGAGAGACGTACCACACATCTATGTGTGTAGAGTACTGTATAGAACCTAGCAGTACATCAGGAGGTCTGTGAGAGAGAGATAGAGAGAGAGAGAGAGAGAGAGAGAGACGTACCACATATCTATGTGTGTAGAGTATTGTATAGAACCCAGCAGTACATCAGGAGGTCGATACCACAGTGTTACCACTTCATTAGAGTAGGTCTTTGTTGGGATAGACTTTGCCCTCGCCAGGCCTGTACAATAAATCAAACTAAACAATCAACTTCTTTCCTGAATTATACAAAAGTCACAAATCATCGCAAAAGCAACCTACAGCAATGTCACACAAATAGACCATGTGACAGGCACATAATTATGACCAGTCACAAGTAGTAAACAAGATAGTAGACTGGTAGAATCATATTAGAATGACATTAATGATAAATATAAGAGTAAAATGTGCAAGGTGTGGTAGGGCCAGTTATGATGTATGGTTCGGAGTGTTTGGCACTATAAAGGGAACATTTACAGCGTCTGCATGTGGCAGAAATGAGAATGTTACATCTAATGTGTGGTAAAACTAGGAGGGACAGAATGGAAAATCAATATGTGAGGATGAATTTGAATGTTGAGGGGATCGGGGATTGGTTGGCTCAGTCGAGATTGAGATGGTATAGGCATATTGTGAGAAAGGCAGATGAGGATGTAGTAAAGAGAGTTTGGAGGGAAGAGCTGGATGTTAAGCTAGAGAGAGGTAGACCACAATTGTCGTGGGATGTGGTAATTCAGAAGGACATGAAAAATAGGGGATTGACTTGTGATATGGTGTGGGACAAGGAGGACTGGAGAAAGTCTATTCGTATCCATGACTGTTAAATCTAAATCGTCATCTTCCCTTAAATCCTAGTTAAACTGGGATTTAAGGGAAGATGAAGATGATGATGATGATGCAAACACATGCTGACACTTGAAATGAGAACAGACCGAAGTCAGCAAGCTTGAGTTCTCCTGATTGGCTGAGCAGCAGGTTCTGTGGCTTCAGGTCTCTGTGCAACACCCGCCTCTTGTGACAATAGGACAAACCACGCAACAACTGATACAAGAATATCTACACATACACACACACACATACACACACATATACATACACACATACATACACACACATACATACACACATACATACACACACATACATACACACACAATCAATAGGACACTGTGGAAGTTGCATTATATATATATATATATATATATATATATATACAAATCATAAATAATTAATCATACTATGGGCATAAACTAATAGCCTACAACTGACAGTTCTGACCCTAGCTCATCCACACAACGCTTTTCACATTATCACAACAGGTTACCATGGAGACAACGAACCATAATGTTGTGAGTGTTGAGCAGGTGACCACACTCCTCCATGTAAATCTTTAGATCCTTGTCCTACACACAAACATGTGCACACATACACATATACATACATGTCGATACAAGCACAAAGAAGTAGATCTAAGCTATCAGTCAGTATCATCAATGAGTGTCCAGGAGATATCATACATGATATCTGTACCACTCAAAACTCTTCAACAATTAATTCTAGCAAATCTAAGACCTCAGCATCATTAAATTTGAAAAGACAATATAAAATTTCAATCATATTACAAAATTCAACTTTTATTCACTTAAATTCCATTACAATCTATTCTAAAGCAGACAAATAAAAATTACATGGTAGTGAGAAAGAGAAAGTGTTAGAGAAGAGAAAGTGAGGGAGAAGAGAAAGCGACGGAGAAAGGAAAGCGAGAGAAGAGAAAGTTGAGAAGAGAAAGTTGTGATTGATACGTACGAGGTATTCAAAGACGAGTGTCAGAGAGTTTTCTGTGTGTATAATGTCGTGTAGGGTTACAATATTAGCATGCTTCAGGTCCCGCAGCAGTGATACTGCATCAATCAATCAATCAATCAATCAATATTAGCATGCTTCAGGTCCCGCAGCAGTGATCCTACATCAATCAATCAATCAATCAATCAATATTAGCATGCTTCAGGTCCTGTAGCAGTGATACTGCATCAATCAATTAATCAATCAATATTAGAGGTACTCAAAGACGAGTGTCAGAGAGTTTTCTGTGTGTATAATGTCGTGTAGGGTTACAATATTAGCAAGCTTCAGGTCCCGCAGCAGTGATACTGCATCAATCAATCAATCAATCAATATTAGCATGCTTCAGGTCCTGTAGCAGTGATACTGCATCAATCAATTAATCAATCAATGTTAGAGGTATTCAAAGACGAGTGTCAGAGAGTTTTCTGTGTGTATAATGTCGTGTAGGGTTACAATATTAGCAAGCTTCAGGTCCCGCAGCAGTGATACTGCATCAATCAATCAATCAATCAATCAATATTAGCATGCTTCAGCTCCCGCAGCAGTGATACTGCATCAATCAATCAATCAATATTAGCATGCTTCAGGTCCTGTAGCAGTGATACTGCATCAATCAATCAATCAATCAATCAATATTAGCATGCTTCAGCTCCCGCAGCAGTGATACTGCATCAATCAATCAATCGATATTAGCATGCTTCAGGTCCTGTAGCAGTGATACTGCATCAATCAATCAATCAATTAATCAATCAATATTAGCTTGCTTCAGGTCCTGTAGCAGTGATACTGCGTCAATCAATCAATCAATCAACCAGTATTAGCATGCTTCAGGTCCTGTAGCAGTGATAATGCATCAATCATTTAATCAATCAATGTTAGAGGTATTCAAAGACGAGTGTCAGAGAGTTTTCTGTGTGTATAATGTCGTGTAGGGTTACAATATTAGCAAGCTTCAGGTCCCGCAGCAGTGATCCTACATCAATCAATCAATCAATCAATATTAGCATGCTTCAGGTCCTGTAGCAGTGATACTACATCAATCAATCAATCAATATTAGCATGCTTCAGGTCCTGTAGCAGTGATACTGCGTCAATCAATCAATCAATCAATATTAGCACGCTTCAGGTCCTGTAGCAGCGATACTGCATCAATCAATCAATCAATATTAGCATGCTTCAGGTCCTGTAGCAGTGATACTGCGTCAATCAATCAATCAATATTAGCATGCTTCAGGTCCTGTAGCAGTGATACTGCGTCAATCAATCAATCAATATTAGCATGCTTCAGGTCCTGTAGCAGTGATACTGCGTCAATCAATCAATCAATATTAGCATGCTTCAGGTCCTGTAGCAGTGATACTGCGTCAATCAATCAATCAATATTAGCATGTTCAATCTGATATTCGCTCATGTTCTACTACTTCCCCTTTCCATTGAAGGTTGAAAATACATCTCTTCCCACTATAGACTTTTATCATCATGCCTGTTTTTTTATCACTGGATTAGCACCATTTAGGATCTTTTCTTTCTCTTCAGCACATGTTTTTTTTTCAGATCGTATGGGGTGAATCGATTTGAAGTAACACGTGATGGGGGACGTCCCTGACATCATCCTAGTTTGAGGAAATGGACGTTAAACCTTTATTATTAAATCAATCAATTAATATTAGTATGTCTCAGGTCATATAGCTGTGATACTGCATCAATCAAGCAATCAATCAATACTAGCAGACTTTAGGCCACACATCTGTTATAGAAAATCAACAAAAGTTGAACTCATCACAATGTTTCAGACTCTACCAATACTACATCAGGCATAAGCTCACGAAAAATGAGTTCCCCTTACACGCAGCTCATGGTTTGGCTTATTCTGCAGAGGTCGAGACATAAGAGACATAGGAGACATTGCTTTATATTAATCTACTAGTAGACCATCATTTAGATGTCAATGTTACCTAATGTTATTAACATCTCACAGCACAAGTACAGCATGACACATCAGAACATGACTCATCACAACGCGACTCATCACAACATGACTACTCATCACAACATGACTCATCACAGCATGACATATCAGAACATGACTCATCACAACATGACTCATCACAACATGACTCATCACAACATGACTCATCACAACATGACTCATCACAACATGACTCATACCCTCTCTAATGGCTGTACACGGAGCCCCCTCCTCGTGCTCCAGTCTGATCTCCTTCAGAGCCACCACTGAGTTGGTTAACCTGCTGATGCCCTTGTACACAGTGGCATACGTCCCCTAAACACACACACATATACACACATACACATACACACCTACACATACACACTTACACATACACGTACTTGCATACACATAAACACATACACATATACATGTACATACATACATAAATACTGCACACATGCACTTACAGGCATAAAGACAAATAACAAACAATTATTAAAAACTAGCATACTAGTCACATTTAACACAAAATACATGTATATCTACTTTAAATCAAACATATCTATTTAATGTAAATAATTAGTAATTGCTTGATGGACAACAACAGCAACATCAGCTTATAGAGCCGACAATCATAAAGGATGGGGAAGTAGTAAAAGTCAGCTGTAACAAAACAACATGCCACATACCTCTCCCAGCTTTTCCAGCTTTGTGTAAGACTCAATCTTTCCAAAACCAATTTCTGACTGTAACATACAAATACCAATTAATTCAAATAATAAATAATAATACTGATCTTAAATGTATAATTATGCTTACCTATTATCATTAATTTTCTTTATTTTGAATTTCTTTATTTCAATTCTTTAATTTCTACTTTATATTTTCGTTCTAAGTTCACCATGGTTCACATTTAAATTGTGTTCGCTTATTGCATTTACTTGTATGTTTGCATTGCTTGTGAATTGTACAGGGTTGAATGACCCTTTTTGGTGATCAATGTAAATAAATAAATAACAAATTCACATCAATACAGCACACTGTGCCATATATAACACATTCACGCTAATGGCACACACTGTGCCACACTTTATAGAGAACTCCTATAGAAAGAAAAAAAGTATAGCAAGAGAAGAGATACACAGATCGACATCAGCATTGGCTGGAGACTGGTGATGATAGTAAGATATTCGACCGAGGATTAGTATGTGCGGGGTTCAAATCTTGGGGGTAACGAGACAGTAACGAGAGAGAAGAGATAAAGAAAGACTAACGAGAGAGAAGAGATGAGAAACTAATGAGAGAGAAGAGATAGAGAGACTAACGAGAGAGAAGAGATAGAGAGACTAACGAGAGAGGTTTTACGGAGACGACGGTTGATTGGACCATCCAGTGTAGGACTGAGCGTCTGCTTCATGACAAAACTCTCAGGTAGGTGTAGGTCAGCGGGTAGAGACAGTCGTTTGTTTATATCCTGTATCAATCAATCAATCAATAAAACTCTCAGGTAGATGTAGGTCAGCTGGTAGAGACAGTCGTTTGTTTATATCCTGTATGAATCAATCAAATCAATAAAACTCTAGGTAGATGTAGGTCAGCTGGTAGAGACAGTCGCTTGTTTATATCCTATATGAATCAATCAATCTATCAATCAATCAGACATCTAATCAAGCGGTGCAGAGAGAGAGAGAGAGATAGAGAGAATGAGAGACAGAGAGAGAGAGAGAGAGAGAGAGAGACAGAGAGAGAGGCAGAGACACACACACACACACACACACATACCTCATGAGACCAGACCCTGTTCCTAGTTCTTAGACGTATGGGTGAGAGAGCGTCAGAGTCTGATGTCCCAGATATCTCCTCACTTTCTCCATCTGAACCCAGCACTCTCAGCCCTACGCCTAGACCTACACACACACATACACACACATATACACATACATACACACACATAACATCTCACTCTCTCCATCTGAACCCAGCACTCTCAACCCTACACCTAGACCTACACACACACATACACACACATATACACACACATACACACATAACATCTCCTCACTCTCTCCATCTGACCCCAGCACTCTCAGCCCTACACCTAGACCTACACACACACATACACACATACATACACACATACACACACACATACACACAATTTCTTGATCTCGTCATCAGTCCCAATGTTTGCCACACAGTGATCAGTTTACACATCTTTGTGGTCTTATTGACTTAGTGCTACTCATTTCTCTAATAAAAGCTAAAAAAGCTAAGGTTAAAATTTCCTCACTCGAAACCGATGTCAGTGATGGACGAGCCCAGGATTTGAACCCCGCACATACTGATCCGTGGTCGAATATCTAACCGACATCGGCACTGGCTCCAGTCATACATAACATACTTGTAGATAGATTCACACAGTAAGCCATCAGTTCAAATCCCAGCTGGATTGTCTCTGACAGCATCCTTTGTGATGTGGAAACATACATTAAACTTAGCCTTGCAGCTTTTTTATTGAATACAAGAATATAAATAAAAAAATTACTTAATTACTATGATTATATTATGAATTTTAGGTACCAGTGCTAGAGTTATTACTATGATGATGATGATGATGATGACGTTAATGATGATGATTAACAATCATGCTGATGAACAATGATGAAGACGATGATGAAGATGATTAATGACAATGGAGATGAATGATGATGATAGATGATGAATGATAAAGAAGACGATGAATGAAGATGATACATGATGAATAATGAAGAAGACGATGAATGATGATGATAAATGATGAATGATGAAGAAGACGATGAATGATGATGATAAATGATGAATGATGAAGAAGACGATGAATGATGATGGTTAAAGGTGATGATGATAGTACTGTACATTCAACACACCGGTGCTGGAGTTGTGATGGACGGTGGATGCGCTGACACTGTGCTCGTCAATGGTCAGATGACTCGTCAGATCAGTCAGCTGATCGTTGACACTGACAGATCGTGCAGGAGCTGACTGCTGCTTGCTGAACCAGCGCGACTTCAGACCTCGCATCGAAAACTTGCTCGACCTATAATCAATCAATCAATCACAAATATTAAACACAGTGCCCTGAATTGATCATCCATGAAGATATCTAGCACTATTTTAGTCAAATCAATCAGCATCAAATCACACTTGAAACACTCCAAGCCATCAGGAACATTTAATTCTATTTAAAGCAAATTTCTCGTATTTACTATCCATCTCAGATATGACCTCCAAGGGTTTAACCCATTATGGGTAAGTTTGATATTCCCTCTTAGTAACAATTAAATAACTACTAATATTTGCTAAACACTATTTGCAAAGAGCACACATGTTCTTCTTTTCTCAGTCTTAGTCTTCCTCACATGAAGCAAGAATCCACTGAGCCTATTCAAAGCAATACTAGAATTAGAATGTCTAAATAGAGTAGGGGTAACGTCATGAAGTTTTAAATGACAAATCCTAAGGTGATTTGAATCCTCGTGGGTTTGAATCCCGGTCGCGCTGATCTGAGAGTAAAATCTCGGACATTCACTGGACTGGTTATACGGAAAATGGTCTAAATTGCCTAACGGATTAAACATATGGTTTTAAAAGTGATAGATATCAACATAGTTGATTATTCACTATAATGCATGTTTACTTTTTTTTACTAATACAATGATGCAGATATTATCTATTTCCTTCTTTCAGGTCGGCCATTAATGGCAGATAAAAACTTATCATGATAAAAATTACCGTCAACATTTGTTCAATATGTTTCTTTCAAAGCTCGCCAGGTTTTCAAACAGACCTATGAAAGGCCTACTGAGAAATTCATTATTTAACATTTTGGTTCAGGAATGAAAGCTAACATTTAAATATATATTATTAGTAATATTATTAACATTATTAGTGTTGCTAATTTACTACTATTCCTATTGTTAGGTTTGTCGAAATCCATTGGACTAAACTCATTTTATAATTATCTGAACGGAATCTCTAAAAGGCCTAGATCTTAACTATAAATCAATAAATTTTTAGTGTCAACAACAAAGAGAACTCTTATTAGACCAAGATTAAAACAAACGAATAACCGATACTACAGATTTCATACCGCTTGCCGTATGTATCTAAAGCACCGAAAGTCGTCCTAGAAGGATTGGACGAGGGCCCGGAGGCGACCGCTGACCGGGTGCGGCCAAGGGGCTGCCAGGAGTCTTGAGTGGGGCCGTTCATCGATGAAGTGGTCCGAATAGATGTGGCCGATATAGAGGTCGGCAGTCCGTCCTCCCAGTACAGCTGCTGGCGCTGACTGGAAGGGGCCGCGCTGGATATTGTGATGGACGACGAAGCACTCCGGGGGGCCGAAGGGGCCGGGACCGGTCCTGCCACCGTAGAACAGAGAGCGGACATTTTCAATCTTATCTCTCTTCACATAAATATACACAAATACGGGGCTTCTTTCAACTCTTATCTCAACGAGGCTTATGTCAGATATTTACTTTAAAATGACGATATTTCACACAAAAATCGTTTCATAACTGAGACAGCCCGAATAAATTATATAATAAAATTGATTTTTCAATCCTATACTTCACCTAAAAATGTACATATTTATTGTGGAACGTTTGAAATAAACTCAAATAATCTAATTGTATTTCACGTATTTCAGAATACTATAGTCTTAAGATAATCCTCGCACAGATCTACTAAATTACGTCTAGTCATTCCCCAGATCACTTCACTCATCACATTTTCATTTTTTCTCTCTTTTTGTGGCCAACCTCATAGAATGAAGAATTGTTTCTAAAAGCGTTTGCCAAGCTGATTTATAAGATAAAACTATGTATTTGTGTTACTTAATGTTACTGGCTTAGTGAGACTTTATTTTATTTTATAAACGAAGGTAATACATTTACATTTTTGTGGGCGAAGGACTATTGCACACTGTTAATAAATGAGACAGTAAATAGAAGAGCTGGTTTTCCTATGGAAACAATAAAAAAAATTCTATGGCATAACAGTTAAAACTTCGCCGCGGGTGCAGTTGGTTTGGGATCAAAGCCCAGGTCAATCAGCAAATGAAGAATATTCCCTTGGTCTCCTGTAAGGTTAGTCAACATACCACAGATTGCTACCATTTAGCGCCATCAATAGCAAAAGATATGAGCGACCACAGAAATGATTGACAACCTGCCAGAACCTGTAAAGCAATCTAAATAGGTCTTAAACAAGCCTATAAGTTCTCTCTGACCCAGTGCTGTTCCTATTTTTACGTGATGTTAAAATAACTACTGCACTTGTAAATACAGTCCTCTCCTAGTGTGCTGCCTAACGGCTGGTCCATGACATACAATCATAGAATAGAAAATTACTAGAATCACTTATTCTATATCCTTGCATACAACTCTTTCAAACAAACCTATCCTCAGCTTCTATTCACCTCTCTACCAATTTTTTATTAGATCATCTAGCAACCAATGTTCTGGTACATCTCTAACTCCTAATTCTTACTTAGGCCTACCCTTAGGCTTATCCTTACTTAGGTCTACTGTTTCCAGATCTTTCTGCAACTCTTCTCCTCTTCTTACGATAGGAAAACCAGCTCTTCTATTTACTGTCTCATTTATTAACAGTGTGCTGACAATTAAAAAGCTTAATGCTCAACTGAGCACACATGTACATATGCACCTCATCACTCTTATGATCAACTGGCAGTGAACAGACTATATATCTCAGAATGATTGTGCATGGCTCTTATATCAAAGACATACTCAAGATTAGGAATAGTTAAACAAAATTTCTCACATCATTTGCTGCGGTTCAGTGCAACACTGCCCAAACACTGAATGAGAGAAGGAAATCACTTATTTATAATACACCAGTACAGCTCACAACGTGTAAACCTATAGCGCTACATGTGTACTCTAGTTAGGTATGTGTCTACAACACACTGACACTTAACAGACTAAAAGCTGACACAAATTTCTCGGTATTCGCATATTTCTCTGCTTTTAAAGTTCTAAAAAACTGGTGGGTCCCAGGTGTATGTACTATCGCACAGGTGTGAATATATCAAAACAGAAAAATTCAGAGAATTCTACTTACTAATATTTAATTGAGAAATCTGATAAAATGTCGCTGTAAATTGAATTTAATTAAACTTAAATCCAATTCAATCTACGCAAAATAAATCCTTTAAAAAGATCTACAGCAAAATTCACATTCAGGTAGATTACTGGAACAACGAATGAGAAGCATCTAGCCTACAGCAATATTAAAACAATTAATAAATATTTTAATAGCTGAAGTGTGATATACTATTCCACCCATACAGACAGGAGATCCTAATTAAAGTTCAACCTATTGTCACAAGCTGTTGCAACAGCAGATATTGCTCATCTATTACTAGGTAATGACCTCAAAATAGAAACTGGTTGTTAACTAAAAAAATTAATAAAAACAATTACGAATAAATAAGTAATTAAGTTCTGAGAGTTGTGTTGGTGCAAAATCAAGTCCACAGGTTCTGACGAGTGACATCTGTTAATGAACGACAATTGGTTCCAGTGGAAACTAACACTTCACTAGCTTTGGTCGGATACAATACTTAGTTCAGTTGCTGCACAGTAAAACAATAGTGTAACTTTACTATAATCACAGCGTATATACTAAATTAAAACATATAGTGACTTTGTCGACTGGTCCAGTGCAGAGCGACCACAGCAACACTGTCAATGATATATAACATCTCAACTGTGAACCAACCAGCAACTAGCAGCATCTGCTTGTAGCTCTATATATAACCAACTGTTTGCTACGGTCCTAGATACTGTAATTCTACAATTAGCAGCTGGTTATTGATAACAGCAGCTTGCTGTAGCTAACAGCAGCTGTCTGTACCTAGCAGCAACTGTCTGTAGCTAGCAGCAGCTGTCTGTAGCTAGCAGCAGCTGACTGTAGCTAACAGCAGCTGACTGTAGCTAACAGCAGCTGACTGTAGCTAATGTAGCTAGCAGCAGCTGGCTATAGCTAGCAGCAGCTGGCTGAAGCAAGCAGCAGCTGGCTGTAGCTAACAGCAGCTGTCTGAAGCTAACTGTAGCTAACAACAGCTAACTGTAGCTAATAACAGCTGGCTGTAGCTAACAGCAGCTGTCTGTAGCTAGCAGCTGGTTACATTTGTGTCACCTCACAGATCTTCATAAATGTCAAAGTCCTGATCCATTAGCTCTGGCTTCACGCGCACACCTCCAGTATTCATATCAACTGATTTCAGCGGAGACTTCTCATCATCACTATGATGCAGCTTTTCCTGCTTCACATGACCAATGTCCAAGCTCACTGCGTCATCACAGTCAGCAATAAAAGTCTTCACACGTTTTTTGCTATCTTCAGAATCATCATCACCATCATCATCTTCATCATCTCTCTCAGCTGCAAAATCTACAACAACGTCGTCCCTGCCGTGCAGCTTTAGTTTCTGCAGTTGACTCGACTTAATCGTGTCACAGCTTGACGAGTTTTCATTCATACACGATCCCTCATCGATCATTTCTTTCTTAAGTGTCTCAGTGCTGCTCTGTGATTGGTTACTTTCCTCAATGTTACTCTGTGATTGGCTGAAAGACTCATTAGACGGTTCTTGTTCAACAGAATCATTTCTGCGCTGTGACAAGACAGCTTGCTCATCGTCACATGGCTCTTGTTTACACTTCTTGCGAGGAGACGACAAAACATTAGCATCGCCGCGTTCCTCTTTATTCTTATCCATCCTGTAGCATACACACAACATAGAGCTATTTAGTATTAGTAGATCTGTAGCATACACACAACATAGCGCTATTTAGTATTAGTAGATCTGTAGCATACACACAACATAGCGCTATTTAGTATTAGTAGATCTGTAGCATACACACAACATAGCGCTATTTAGTATTAGTAGATCTGTAGCATACACACAACATAGCGCTATTTAGTATTAGTAGATCTGTAGCATACACACAACATAGAGCTATTTAGTATTAGTAGATCTGTAGCATACACACAACATAGAGCTATTTAGTATTAGTAGATCTGTAGCATACACACAACATAGCGCTATTTAGTATTAGTAGATCTGTAGCATACACACAACATAGCGCTATTTAGTATTAGTAGATGACAGTTTCACAGGATTAAGCAATTAAACAATATTTTTATAAAGTTCCTGAGCAACTTACAAGCTAAATATATTTATACAAAATTAATTTTTGTTGTAGAATTAAATCAACGCCAAATATCATCTCCTCAGAGTTGAAGAAATAAGCATAAGACAAGGCAGATAAACAAGAACATACTTCACAACACTCATGTTGTTGTTATCCACCCCCACACCACGGTTCTTAGGATCCCACAGATGCAGAGACTTGCGCCAGATACGAACAATTGTGTCGAATGACCTCCGACTATACACAGCGCCTTTATCAGGAGTGCTGGGGTGAAAGCGTGTTCTCTCACTTCTACAATACAATACAATACACAGCGTCTTTATCAGGAGTGCTGGGGTGAAAGCGTGTTCTCTTACTTCTACAATACAATACTATACACAGCGTCTTTATCAGAAGTGCTGGGGTGAAAGCGTGTTCTTTCACTTCTACAATACAACACAATACATAGCGTCTTTATCAGGAGTGCTGGGGTGAAAGCGTGTTCTTTCACTTCTATAATACAACACAATACACAGCGTCTTTATCAGGAGTGCTGGGGTGAAAGCGTGTTCTTTCACTTCTACAATACAACACAATACACAGCGTCTTTATCAGGAGTGCTGGGGTGAAAGCGTGTTCTTTCACTTCTACAATACAACACAATACATAGCGTCTTTATCAGGAGTGCTGGGGTGAAAGCGTGTTCTTTCACTTCTATAATACAACACAATACACAGCGTCTTTATCAGGAGTGCTGGGGTGAAAGCATGTTCTTTCACTTCTACAATACAACACAATACACAGCGTCTTTATCAGGAGTGCTGGGGTGAAAGCGTGTTCTTTCACTTCTACAATACAACACAATACACAGCGTCTTTATCAGGAGTGCTGGGGTGAAAGCTGTTACTCTACCACAGTAAATAGTACAGCTAATTCAATACTTTTTCATGTTAACATCAAGCATAAAGTCCGTCAGTAAATTGAATACTAGATAGATATTCTTTAATGAAGTTGCAACAGACACGTCAAACAATATTCATTGTTCAGTTTAAACAGTAAGAGAGAACATCCAAGTCAAACGTGTCTCATTATTTTATACATGGACAGGAAACTGTCACTCTCGCAACAGAAATATGGACATTTTGTGCACAATTCTAACTATGACGATGTCACATATAATATACAAAAATATCACACTAAACATCAACAATAAACAAACAAGTAGAGGCAGCCTCCATATTTCATGAGGAAAAGACTGGACAGAGGCAGTAGTATAATGGCAAGTTGTCTGACTGTAGATCAGAGCATGTAGGATTCAAATCATGGCCTCACATTATCACAGTCAAGCTTTTAAATAGGAAACTGACGTTAACCTAGACTTCAGCCTTCAGGACTGCCAGTCCCTATATCTACACACATACACATACATACAACTGCACAGACATACATGTACACACAGATACAAGTGAACAGACATACAAGTACACACAGATACAAGTGCACAGACATACAACTACACACAGATACAAGTGCACACACATACCAGTACACATACAAATGCACATACACACAAGCAAGCATACACACAAGAAGACACATACTTTGGCACAAGTCTCCTATACTCTAAGTACTCTGCTGTTTTCATCCCATACTCAATCTGTTTCTGGCGACGTGCCAACACTCTCTCATCAGTCTCCCTGGGCACATCTGCCCCCCCACCCTTCTTACCTCCCCTCCCCCTACCTCTACCACCCACACAGCTGCCTCTGCTGCTAGCTGCTGTCTGCTGTGAGGCACTGCTGCTGGCATTGCTGCCCCAGCTGAAGCTTCTGCTCCTGTAATCAATCAATATATAAATCAATCAATTAATCGTGAACTTTTACCATTGGAAATGCAGCCAATGGGCAAACAGAACAATATACTACAAAACATTATCAATTTTTTATACGAAACAATAGTAAATGTCTAAAATCCCCCAGAAGCTATCAATACTTCTTTACTAAACTTCAAGATAAAAAATTGATCAGTAAAATTATGAAGAGCTATTAGAGCATAATAACAATTTTCTAAGCTCAGAATCACTATTCTGTTTTTTAACACAACAAAAACTATAATAAAATAACAATATAGCACAAGTGCACTACTTAGCACAGTGTGTGTGTGATAAGTATGCATGGGAAAATAACAAAAGCTGAAACATACCGTAACTCCTTTTGTTTATTTTTCTCGTCCTCTAATTCCATCATGCTTCCCCAGTCTGTCACCTCACTGTTTGTCTCACTCTCTCCCACTGTGCATGACTCGGCTGTTTCACTCTCTCTCTTTCTCTTTCCATCCTTGTCATGTCGTCTACTGCGTCTATTCAGACTTCCACGACCTTCACTGTAGCGATCTTTATCTGTACTACGACCTTGACCTGTATGACCCTCAGTACTAGGGTCGAGAGATCTGCGACCACTGCTGCGATGACCTCGACCTCTGTGACCCAGATCTTTCTTGACCTCATTATCAGTAGGTCGCTTGCCCAATCTCTCTTTAACGCTACATCTCTGTGGCAAACTATCTCCAGCAACTGATCTCATCGGCCCATTGTCATTACCTCCAGCATCTGATCTCATCGCTCTCTCTCCCCTCTTTAGAGAGGGACAACTCGCTTCAGTCTGATCTGGAACAGTACCGACTATCGGCCAATCAGAAGCACTGTCTAGTTTTAATTCAACAGAATCCTCGTGGAATGTTCTACTAGAGTTGGAATCATCATGTCGTTGCCTACAAACAAACACAGTGTAAACACATCCCTTTATCTAAACAGACAGTTCAGTGTAAACATATCACATTTTCTAAACACACACTAAACACAAACAATAATGTTTAGATAATGTGATGTGTTTACACTGAACTGTCTGTTTAGATAATGTGTTATCTAAACACACACTTCAGTGTAAACACATCACATTATCTAAACACACATTTCAGTGTAAACACATCACATTTTTTAATAACAATCGTAAAGGTGCAATGTATGTTTGCTCATTCAAGGATGTTTTCAAAATCGTTCTTGCACCACAAGACACAACAGGTTCATTTAAAGTGATTTGAAAACATGCCTTGAAGAAAAGAGATCTTAACAGCGATTACCTGGTTATCAAAAGACAGTCAGACAAGATCACGGTCCGACAATAATACAAGTGCATACATAATTCATCAATAATAATATAAGTTTTCAAGAAAGCACATAAAACCAAGAAAGAACTTCAGTATAAACATATTTCATATTTCTTCACAACCTCATATTCTTCCAGCTTCTTCTTAGTCTGTTTCTCTCTATGTCTCCTCTAGCATCCTGTCCCTCCCAATTTCTGTCAGGATGTCTGCCCCTCACTTCACTTGTGTCTCTGTCTGTTTGTTTGCTGCTTAGTCCACCAGTGCCTCTCTGCCTGTGAGATCTCTTAGACTTCTCAGGACGCAGTGGACTGCGTAGAGGTCCGAGAGGATCAACGGGTGCTGCCATATCCTGAATGGTCTAAAATGTAGCGAGTGTATAGCTATTCCTATTAATTAATAATTACTATCGAATTGTCTAGGTTTAAAGTCAGTGGTGCAACCAGCCCGCAAGTTAATTTTTTTTAAATGCCGAAAGTACTTAATAATAATAAGACAGTAATTAGGTATAGCAAGGGAGGGTGAATTCTATTCTCTTTTATTTACATAACTACTTTGATATTACGATGTATCTCTATAGGCATAAACTCTAAACAAGTGATCTCTCTCCTGAATCAGTTTAATACGATTAAACACATAATTAGAACTTTTACAATTCGAAAATACGAATATTAAATAAGACTATTTTATTACTATTTTTAGTTATCTTATAATTCCGACTATTTTCATTTAAAATTGTTAGGATGATTTTGTTTACGACAATCTAAAAAAAATCTCGGCGCTAGTATATATACGATCAAAAAGATTCCTAAACAATGTAACTTAATTTCATTAAATCGGTGCCATATATTTTGTAAAACTGTAGAATATAGCCATTCTATATAACTGACATCTGTAGCGAGAGCACAAATCAGAAATATGAATAAATTAAACCAAACAGAAAAGATTTGTTTACTTTCTTAAATATCTGGCGCCACCAAACACAAACATTGACTTACACGAAACTTTTGTAGAAAACAAATACGAAGCTCCTGCAGCGTCCTGCGCTTCATGCACGAAGCTAAATAATTTTCAGCATTTATTTTGTGAACACAAAAGAAAGAAATAGAGTTTATATTCTACATAGAATAAAAAATTATCTATATCTCTACTTATTCTATATCTCTGATATTTTGTTTCTTTGATTTAAAAGATGTTTGGTTGTGAATGCAGAGAAAAGTATAAGCCATATATGTATCAAATTGGTACATAGGTACCGTACGTCAAAGATATGCCTTACATATACTTTTAAAACTGTTATTCTGTTAACAAAAGATATAGAATTCTATGAGTGTTAATTACAATGATATTCTATGTTTAATTAATACCATAAATGATATGGGAATTTCATTACTAGACTGCTACTTGAGAAATATACGAAAAACCTCCAATGTTGTCATTAGCTATTGAAACCGGGAGTACCCTACTCATAGGCTATAAAGAACATAGTAAGTTATGGCGGCTAGATTGTATAAAAACATCGATCACTACGTCATCTCTTCTCTTCTTCAGTTAACTCCAAGAGGAAGGTTCAAGGTACATATTCATACTCAGTCTGCTTTCTAGCTCCATAAGAGCACTCCTTTGATCAACATTTAATCCTTTCAAAGTCTATGCCTTATCCATACCATATATAGCTTATAGCTTAGGAAAAGTATGGCTTCTGAGGTGGTTTCCCATTGTCTTCCTCAGTCATCTATAGCTCTGATAATCTATTATCTCTCTTTAGTGATCTGGCTTGCAGCAGATCCAACTTACATTACAGGTCAACTTATTATTTTAAGACTAGGCAATTTTCATATTTTATTCTTCAGCCGGGGACAAACATATGTAGTGTTATTTGTTATCTAATGCTGTTAGTACATTTTACACTTTTGAGGTTGGAATCGCATATAAGCAGCGAGTGAAGAAAGCATTTCGATGACGCATACTTAAGAAGCTCTACGGTTTTTTTAATAGACGGCAGATTCATATAAAGCCAGGGACGAGACTACGTGGAATAAACTCCCCAAAAATTCCATGTCAATCCCAACTTTCAACCACTTGTTCATATAAATGTAAGGCACCAGCCCCCCTATATTTTCATGACCCTGGTCTCGTCTCTGTATATAGCTGTTGGCCTCTTCATAGCAACAACTCCACCTGTTGTCAACTCGTGGTCACACAGCCTCACCTACTCATCCCGCTATACAGTGAGTATACACAGGCTATACACATACACGAGTATACATAGGCTATACACAGGTTATATACATACACGCGCATACATAGGCTATACACATACACGAGTATACACAGGTTAGACACATACACGAGTATACACAGGCTATACACATATACAAGTATACACAGGCTATACACATACATGAGTATACACAGGCTATACACATACACGAGTATACACAGGCTATACACATACACAAGTATACATAGGCTATACACATACACGAGCATACACAGGCTATACACATACACGAGTATACACAGGCTATACACATACACAAGTATACATAGGCTATACACATACACGAGTATACACAGGCTATACACATACACGAGTATACATAGGCTATACACATACACGAGTATACACAGGCTATACACATACATGAGTATACATAGGCTATATACATATACAAGTATACACAGGCTATACACATACATGAGTATACACAGGCTATACACATACATGAGTATACACAGGTTATACACATACATGAGTATACACAGGTTATATACATACATGAGTATACACAGGTTATATACATACATGAGTATACACAGGTTATATACATACATGAGTATACACAGGTTATATACATACATGAGTATACACAGGTTATATACATACATGAGTATACACAGGTTATATACATACATGAGTGTACACAGGTTATATACATACATGAGTATACACAGGTTATATACATACATGAGTATACACAGGTTATACACATACACGAGTATACATAGGCTATACACATACACAAGTATACACAGGTTATACACATACACGAGTGTACACAGGTTATACACATACACGAGTGTACACAGGCTATACACATACATGAGTATACACAGGTTATATACATACATGAGTATACATAAGCTATGCACATACACAATGCATTCACTGGGCAAAGTTTGCATCATGACATTATTTTTGGTTTCTTATATAGAAATGTTTCAAATCTTTCTGACGTAAACCCTATTGTGAACACAGTCTATGGTGTGAAATCAATTAGTAGAATTAATTATCAGCCAAGTTGAAGCCTGTAGGCACAGTTGAGAGAGGCAGCGTATTTTACTGGCACTATTTTCAGTACTACTCTATTGTCATAGTCAAATGCTCTGATGACTGGCTCAGGGTTCAACCTGCAAAGCGATTTCAAATCAAACTTGTACACACGCATAGGATTGTGCTGGAAAAATGCAGATTAAATTTTTTAGCATTTCAGACCATTGCACTTTCGTTGATCTAATGCACAGGTGACTCTCCCCTCTAATATAAAGTTCAACTTACAACATGCTGCTGTTAAATCAATTCTATTTTTCTTTATCATTTAACAAAGTCAAACAAAGCAGAGCAAATATTCTAATAAAAATCAAAAACTTAATACAGCAAAATACAAACACCACAGAAAATATTTGACTTTCTAAGGAAGAAATGTTTATGCTAAAGTTAAAATAATCTTTCCATGCTCTATTATATCAGAAATAGATATATATATATATATATATATATATATATATATATATATATATATATATATATATATATATATATATATATAACAACAATTCTATGACAACAATTAGATTGCTACTATCATCAAAGACAACATCAAGCACTATAGATCTACAACACAGATAATAATTTACACAGTTTCTCTTGTTCATCTGTTAGTTAGAATTGGAGCGTAATGAATATGCTTAGGGGTTTAAACAGGTACAGATGGGCATGAAGAGTTAGTCATCAGCAGATAAGTGGTCCACCACTCAAGTCATCAGCAGACAAGTCCACCACCACTCAAGTCATCAGCAGACAAGTCATCCACCACTCAAATCATCACCTGATGACACATCCACCACTCTATTCATCATACGAGTCCTCCCACACGCTGTAACGTTAATCAGGCTAAGAAAGTGAAAGGCTCCTGCGACTCATCCTCACCATCAACACGGCCAAGATCCACTGCTACATCTGCAACAATCAATCAGTCAAATAATCTAGTTAGTAGATCAGCGACAATCAATCAATCAGTCAATCACAGCAGAAAACATCTTACACATTCAACATGTCTAAGATTATTCGACCAAATAAAACTTGACAGTTTCTCAGATCTAGAAGTTTATATTCTCAGCTGTTAAATCAAAGGTGCAGCATAAACTTGTTTGTCATCAGTGAAACTGTCACAACTAACTCAAGGAAACAGTGAAGAACACAATTTACAAGAAAATTAACGGACTGATTACAGTTTAGCAGGGTTTGAATAATTTCTATCACATCAATTAAACCTCTGGTATTATATCTTATTAAACTGACATACTAAATACTGGCATTTATTTTCTGCCCAGTTCTATTACAATTCAAAACGGAACAAATTGTAGATTATCGCCCTGAAGTTATTAGAGATATTTCTTCTTTTCAGGAGTCGGGCGTGATTCACAATTCTACATGTGCAGTGAATTAACAGTTACATCCTTACATAAAGGCCTCTCTTTAAAGAGTGCGAGAACCGCATGTGAGTAGGAATATATACCTTGGACACAGACACACAGCTCCTGAGACTTCATCCAGTCACCATGGACTTCCTCCATCATACCACCAAACACAGCTCCTGAGACTTCATCCAGTCATCATGGACTTCATCATATCACCAAACACAGTTCTTGAGACTTCATCCAGTCATCATGGACTTCATCATATCACCACACACAGCTCCCGAGACTTCATCAAGTCACCACAGGCTTCCTTCGTCGCTTCATCTGAAAAAAACAAACAATTTATAACAGCTGTGTTAATAGGTAGGCCATGAAAGCAATGTTCAGTCAGTCAGTCAATCAATCACTGATCTCTAGAGTCTAGACTTTGCTCCTAACCTATATCACGTAATGTTCAGTCAGCCAATCAATCAATATATCTAGACTTCACTCCTAACCGATATCAAGAAATGTTATCAATACCCTGACATGTATCACAGTATATGTGAATTTTCTCTCTGTAATCCATAATTCATGTGGAACAATCTAATGAAATCCCAATCACATGATCTTGCAGAAGATGTCCATCACAACACTACTACATATAAGCCTATAAACTTCACACAATTATTTATTTAATTAATAAGAACACCAAAAACAGTCATAACAACCTGTACAATTCACAAAAACACAGAAAATGTAATACGTGCAACAAAAAAAATAATATCTAAATGTGAACTACATGGCAAACTTAAGTGAAAAAAAGTAACAATTAACTAGGGAATACAATATGGTGCTGCTACTTGACAGTTTCTCAGATCTAGAAGTTTATATTCTCAGCTGTTAAATCAAAGGTGCAGCATAAACTTGTTTGTCATCAGTGAAACTGTCATGTACACAAAACTCGCAGTGCACTTAACTAACCTAGAGCTGTAACTTCAACAGTGACAATTACCACTGTCTATGACAACAAAGAGCACTTCAAAGACATAGCTAATACAGCACAAATATATGTGGTTCATTAGCCCCATTGTAAAAGACTTCAAATCAGTCATTCAGAACAATTAGTCAGTCACATTCAAAACTGCATATTAGTGATTTCTGTTTGTATTATAACAAAAATTGGGGATAAAAATAGGGTGGTCAAACAAAGACGTTAACTTAATTACATCATCCTATGTTTTAATTCCATGCCAGTAAACTTTTTAGGTGTCGCTACCTAAATAAATTTTAGTAGTTAAGGCCTTAAAAGTTTCAAAAACTAAGAATTACCTATTATACAACAAAATTAACTGAGAGTATTAACAGAGATATATTATCAGGGAAAACAATAAAATATAATCAATACAGTTAGCCCGTTCAAAGATTTAAATGTGAGAATGTACTGGCAATTTATAAAGCAACAGGATATTAATTTATTGTCAAAACATTTCTTACAAGAAACATGTGATTCGTCCACGTCAAGAGTTCCATCATAGTATTTATGAATTACACTCCACTGACTCCAGTCTATAAATTCATCCAGATTTTGAATTCAGCACCGTTCACGATTCTTGGATAGTGTTTAGTAAGGATAAACTCGGCAAATGGAACGCTAGGAAAAATAGAGAAGAGCTCCCGATCATCAGTTCAACTCACAGCAACACGCGATGATGTGAAAGACTCGATGTTCTTATATTATCGCTCACGCGTGCACGGTTGCCAACAAAGCGTTTCCTACGTAGAACTGTGTTTACAACCAACCCAAAAATTGCACACAAGCAGGCGGCCAAAGTCTATAATACCAAAAGCTGATCTGGTAAATAATTAGCTGGAATAAACAGATCATTTACCGGAAGCCTAAAACTACTTCGTCCTTTAACATTGAACCTAAAATTTTGGGTTTGAGGCTCGGTATAATCTTCGTAAGACCGATATACCAAGCAATAATTTGGTACGTCAAGTGTAAACAGTGGTTAAAGTAAGCCTATTAGTTTACTATGACAGATTATACAGGCTTTAATTTTAATATCAACTGGGTGCATTTTTCTTCTTCAAAACAAAATTTGATTAATTTTAATATTATATTAAAGTAATAATTAAAATAATAATTAATAACAAATTAATAACATTGATTGTTATTATTATTAACTATTTTGCTACATTAATTATACATTCTATTATTATATAACTATTTGTAAAAAGTTAGAGCACAGCTCTCAATACATGTATAGTAAGCCCTCATACATCAGTCTTTAAAACTAGGCAGTGATTATACAATTGTCTGAAATAAAGGAATGATGATGATGATGATGATTAATCAACTGTTACTTCCTGTCTCAGTGCTATTTTGTTACGTCTGATAAAACAGTGGTAGATGTAAACAAGCAGATTAATGACACACTCTAGCTGCCAGCAGCTTATTCTGCAGCTGTAACGAGCTACACCTCATCACACTCAAGTACGATTATAATCAAGCAGCTGTGGCTCAGTGCACTGCGGTTACTGCAGCTGAGTGGCTGTGCGGTACAGTTGCGCCAGCAGTTCTAAGCAGCTGCAGCGCTCGTCGCAGCAGCTGGGCTGCAGAGTTTATGGCGAAATGGCAGCAGCTGTTCTGCTGGCTTCACTTAGAATGTGAGATCCGCATAGCAGCTGAGCAGCTGCTGATGTCACAATATTATCATTACTCTAGCTTGGCGACATATTGTAGACTTCAATACGTTATAAAGATAACTATTATAATTTATTTTAAAGAAAAATTAATAAAAATAATTAGATTTGTCAATGTACAGACTGTTTTTGGGGGAAAGTTATATATGTACATATAAGTACTTATAATAGGCCTAGCTCTTTCCTATAATTGGTTTGAAAAGTATTTTATTATTGTAGTATTATAGTTTCTATAATATTATTTATATTATATATTATTTTAATATATAATATTTTTATTATAGTATATATTATATTATTATAATGTACATGTATTTCTCGTATTGTGTCCGGGTCCTCCGAGACATCAAAGAATAGACCAACAGGTAACTTCACGTATCATGGTAAGAGGCGACAAAATAAGAATTGAGGAAGGTAACGGTAAACCATCTCAGAAGCCACACTTTTTCAAGCCACAGGCTATATAAAATATGGATAATATGTATTTGCTTATTGATAAAAAGCTGGTAAAACTGTTAACGTCAGTTTCCTCACTCGAAAGCGATGTCAGTGACGGGTGAGCCCAGGATTTGAACCCCTTACATTCTGATCAGCGGTCGAACATCTTACCGACATCACTGGCTAGAGCCAGTGGCGATGAAAGAGACAGAGACAAGAGAGAGAGAGAGAGAGAGAGAGAGAGAGAGAGAGAGGAGAGAGAAAGAGAGAGAGAGAGAGAGAGAAAGAGAGAGAGAGAGACAGAGACAGAGACAGAGACAGAGACAGAGAGAGAGAGAGAGAGACAGAGAGATTCTAAATGTGTGCATTGATCATTGTTTATCATACATGTATATAATTGGACCTCAGGCTTTTTAAACAGAATTTAACTTCATATTTTAACGATTAATGATTTTTTACAATAATCGCTGAAGTTCCTTTAAACAGTGAAAGTCCTATAGACTATATAGTTAATTGTAGATGCTCTATCGAGTGTGGAGCATTATAGGCCTATATTAGTAATGTTAATCAATCAACAATCAATCAATAAGAGTTTAACGTCCGGTTCCTCACCATATGGCAATGTCAGGGACGTTCGAAGTTCGATTTATAAAAATATGTTATTCGACACTATATACTATATATATATATATATATATATATATATATATATATATATATATAATGTAGATGCATGTGTAGTTATATCTGTATAATTAAGAATCTTTTACAGAAATGTTTATTTTATTATCTTCTACAGTCAGTTTTGTACATACTGCAGCTCTAGGTCTACTGAAGACAAAAATATACTTAGAAATTCTAAGCTAAAAACTTGCACAGCCCAGATAAAGGCTACTATATATAGGCTGATATACTAAAATACAATAATCTTGACTGAAACAAGGATAGTCGAATCAGCTTGGAGCATGTTATCTAAACCCGATTGTCAGACACCGTTAAATGCGAGCATGTCGTCTAAATCCGGAAGTCTGTCGAGTGCAAGTGAATATCACGTGATCAACAGGAACACAAATCGAGGACTTTCGGTGGAGTCAGGGTATCTCAGTCTGATGGAAACCCCGGGCAGTGTTAACTCTGTATCCTCTGATGTTCTCTCTCCGTTTCTTCACAGTTCAGAGTTCTTGTCTGTCTCTACTGATGATGATGATGAGAACAGAAACACAAGTTGTGACTTTGATGTGAACCGTGCGACAGAAAGTTCCAGAATCTCAAATTTATACTTACCAGATACTGTAACACAAATCAACCAATCAAATACTGCAACACAATTCAACCAATCAAATGCTGCGACACAAATCAGCCAATCAGAAGAGTTTATGCAGTCATGTGACATGAATTCCTCGATACCACTGGATGACAGTGAGACATTTTCCAGCCTAAGCTCCTCCTATTCAGCAGCAACAACCAATGAGAACGTTCGCTGTGGAGAGATGAGTTTGATGGACACCTCCTACTCTTCCATGTACTCCGCCTCCACCTGCATGGACGACAACGAAGATCTAACCTCGGAGGATGTCGGCAACGCGGTTGGTATCTTGGGTCAACAACAACAACAAGTCTCATTCCACCATGGCTGGGAAGTGGAAGGGGTGTGTGATGGAAGACGTGACGACTGGAAGCTGCCTTCAGCTTCATCAGGCGATGAGATGATCACAGCTAGCAATCTTGGGAATCAAACCTCTGTCTACTCGCAGTCACTCAAAGCAGAGACTAATCAACCATCGACCCTTCTCTCTCAGTGGAATGGAGCCAATGCGACCTCTCTTTGTAACTGGAGGTCTGACGACCCTACACAACGTCATGATGTGACTATGAGGGGAAATCACTTGGGTGGTCATGTGAAGCGGTCTGATGCTTTGAACTCAGATCTACTATGTCACGAGGATGGGTTGGGCCTATTGTCAGGTGGGCAGGACCGGGTGAAATATGAGCGGGGTTTGTGTGCGGATCCAGCAAGCAAACCTGTCAATCAAAGGTCTCATTGTTATCTCTTGAATGATGATTGGAGAGAGGCACCGAGTTGCAGCAGTGTAGCTGATAGTGGGAGGAGCCTAAAGCGTATAGGGGCGGGGCTAGAGAGGAGTTCAGCGGCTCTGAGGGCGGGGAGAGAGAGAATGGAGGCGGTGTTTGGCGAGAGATTGACAGAGGAGAGAGGAAGAGAGAAACACTTAGCGCGACACAAGGCTCTCGTCATGGACGCTAGGAAGAGGATTCTGCTGGAGACATTGGAGTCACTGAGACAACAGCTGAGAGACCAGTCAAGCAGGTTACAGACAGCTTACGATGACGTTCTCACATCTCAGTGGAACAGCTGTGCTGCAGCTGCTGCAGCTGTCTCAGGCAAAACTCCTGCAGCTGGGCTAGCAGTATTCTGAGAACAGCTGAGATACAGCTGCTGTCCACTGCTGGAGCTACAGCAGTTGCTGTTGACAGCTGGAGCTACAGCAGCTGCGGTTGACAGCTAGAGCTACAGCAGCTGCTGCTGACAGCTGGAGCTGCTGCTTGTTACAGCGAGCTGAATTGGACCTGCTATCTAATGTAGCCTCATGTTTATAGTGTGACAGAGCTTCTGTATTGTGTCTATTTATTTTTGCTATTGTTGTTGTTGTTGTGCTTGATGATCGTGAAACCTGCCTATGTTAGATGTACACGTAGCTTGTGACCATGCACTTGAACATAACCAGCAGCGTAATTTACACTTAATATGTCTAGATAAAGTATATAGAGAAGATACCGTACATTTATGAGATATCTTACATTATAAATGCCTGCCGTAAAACAGTCAACTGTTGAATGCACAGTGGCGCCCTCCAGCGAATAAGAAAATATGCGATGTAATTTTTTCAAAGTAAACAAGGGTTGTTAAAGGTCTATAACCTGGCACTGGAACAATTTATTCTTGGTTATTATTAGTGTATTTATTATTAGTTATTCATTATTTTCTTAGTTATTATTAGTGTATTTATTATTAGTTATTCATTATTTTCTTAGTTAATATTAGTGTATTTATTATTAGTTATTCATTATTTTCTTAGTTAATATTAGTGTATTTATTATTAGTTATTCATTATTTTCTTAGTTAATATTAGTGTATTTATTATTAGTTATTCATTATTTTCTTAGTTATTATTAGTGTATTTATTATTAGTTATTCATTATTTTCTTAGTTAATATTAGTGTATTTATTATTAGTTATTCATTATTTTCTTAGTTATTATTAGTGTATTTATTATTAGTTATTCATTATTTTCTTAGTTAATATTAGTGTATTTATTATTAGTTATTATTAGTGTATTTATTATTAGTTATTATTAGTGTATTTATTATTAGTTATTATTAGTGTATTTATTATTAGTTATTATTAGTGTATTTATTATTAGTTATTATTAGTGTATTTATTATTAGTTATTATTAGTGTATTTATTATTAGTTATTATTAGTGTATTTATTATTAGTTATTATTAGTGTATTTATTATTAGTTATTCTTATTAGACTATTGGTATACCTATTTAGGGCCTATAGGATTAGTTATAATATGTGCCCTCCAGAGTTTAGTTCCCTTCTTCTTTCTGTGGCATTTCGCTTTCGTTTCGCTTTGTGTGCAATACACACATGTGACACACTGTGGGGTAGTGAAGACGTACAATTTGGGACAATGGATAATGACACTCGTCACTGCTCCACAGTGGGTCATGCGGGTTCTTTATGACTAAAGACCTTTCCGCACAAGTTTACATTGCTGCAGAAGATTGCGAATTAAATACTGACACATGTGCTACCTATGTGTAGACACATGTGCTATCTATGTGTAGACACGTGTGCTATCTATATGTAAACACGTGCTACCTATGTGTAGACACGGGTAATTCTATATAGTGTTCTCTTTTCTATAAACTCTCTATATAGTGCTTACTAGCAACCCTTGTTCTCACTAATGTCTGCATTTTTAAGTCATTGAGTCAAGATGTTTATACTATTTTATAGAGATGGGAATTTTATGAATTTCCAGAGTTCGGGTTCGGTTCTTTGAAAATGAAAGTTCGGTTCGGTTCGGGTTCGGTTAGCAGTTGACAATTTGAGAGTTCGGTTCGGTTCGTTGAAAATGAAAGTTTGGTTCGGTTCGGATTCGGTTTTAGCAAGGGTTCGGGTTCGGCTTGCTTTCCAACTCGCAAGAGTTCGATTGGAGTTCGAAATTGTTTGGTTTGGATAATGTTGCAATTGTTTAACTTTACTTATAATAATCATGGTTATGACTAACATGTTTAAAATGGTTTATTGTAAAAATGCTTAAAATTCATTAAGTCATAATAGCTGCCACATTTTTTCACCTGGGTAAAAATATGATAATGAAAAAAGGAAAGAAGTGATATTTATTCCTGTACATTTCTTAAAATATTGTAAGTTGACCAACAAATGTTCATAATATAGATATTTAGCTTTACTATTGTATCTGAAATATTCTCCTTGATTATAACGAGCAAATAGAATGCTTCATCAATTTTTAATTTTTTTGTCACTATAGGCCTATATATTAGATACGCTTATAATTAAGTGGAAATGTCTTGGCTAAAATTTCATCAAATATTTCAGAGACAAAGTGCAATTTAGTAACATAAAAATGTCAAATAAAGATGATTTGGTAAACACGTGTACTTCCATAGAAAAATGATCATAATATACACCGTTTGCTATCAACTGACCAGTAATAAGCTTCATAATTTACCTTAGGGTTTCGAATTTGAAACTCTCAGATCAGTTATGAAGTTACGAAAATAGTTATGAAATTATTGCATTGCTATGGCTCAAATTTGTTTACACCAGATGGTCTTAACACATGTAGAATGTCATATATAATTATTTATAAATTTGGCTGCAAAAATACTAAGGTGGCACACTAAAGTTAGAAAAAATTTATAATTTGAATTTAACAAGAACAAATCCACTTAGATTGAGTCAAGCATTTTCAGAATTTTAAGGAATACTCTCATCACTTTTGTCCTTCTGATGTTAATTTTCATTCCATATTTCAATGCCGTATCATTCAGACTATTCATTATCTTCGGTAGGCCCGTCTCGCTTCCCGCTACCATTCCTTTGTACCGCTACCATTTTAAAATTTGTGTCGGAACCAGACTTACCTGAATATATGCTGTTAGATACTGTAAGACACATAAATGCAAAAACTAATATATATTTGTATTGTTCTTACTATCTTTATTTAATGTCAGGCTGGTGAAGAAGAAAGGAACTACAAGAGTTTGGTTCAGTTCGGTTTGGACGAAGTTCGGGTTCGGTTCTGGTTCGGCCAGAGTCTGGGTTAGGGTTCGGTTCGGCCAGAGTCAGGGTTCGGGTTCGGGTTCGGTCAGAGTCTGGGTTCGAGTTCGGTTCGGTTAAAATTCTAGATTTTAGGGTTCGGTTCGGTTCGATTCCCATCTCTACTATTTTATATATTTTTATTCATCAACGCATAGAGTTGTAGAGTTTTCTAGTTGCTTTATCTGTACTTTAACTTCACTTTGTCGCTTTGAGTTTGTCACAGTAATAAAGTGTAATCACCTGTTGCTTATGATAGTTAGGCTACAGGTAGGCCAATGGTAGCAGATAAGCAAGTGTGTTAACCACTACACCAACAAAACCACTCCAAAGTAGGAGTTAAATTCTTCAATAAAATCAAAAGACTAAGCCATGTCAACGTGAGTTACTCGCTTTGAAAATAATCGAGTGAGCGGGCGATAACTGGCTTTGAACCACGCACCCACTGATAATAATAATAATAATAACCTCCGACAATTTCTATAGCGGTGTCATGGCCGGTGTCAGGTCTTCGAGACCGCTTTACAGGTTCCTGGCAGATTAGTATTACGCCTTCCCATGGTTAATGATATCTTTGCTATTAACAGCGCCAATCGGCAGTAAACTCCGATACAAGATTAACCTTCTATGGGCCCAAGGGGATATTCATCATTTGTTGACTGACCTGGGCTTTGAACCCAGGCTACTTACATGTATATCCGAGGCGAACACTCTAACCATTACGCCATATTCCCTCCCCATCCAATAATCCATTGCTAGACGACTTAGCGTTAAGCTACCATCACGTGCTCGACATCATTATAGCACGAGGACACTGACGTTAAATAACATGAACTGCTATCACGTGAACAGGAAATAGCTTACATGACTACAGATGTAAAACACAGAGAGATTAGAATATAAAAATAGTTTATTATTTGCGTAAAATATCCCAATGCAATATTTTAACATATATATCAAAGCACTGTGTCCTTGTGTATAACAGAGGATCAGTAATTCTTACTAATAACAAAATGCCTCTAATCAGCTACAACGACTATTCCCATCTTAACTATAAAACTATTTCTACTTTAATTATCCAACTATCTTAACATTTACATGTACGTCTTCTTAAACTATAATACTATATTTCACTTGTGCATCTCGAAGTCAAATATATAAACTTGTTTAAAAGACATTATCAATCTAGAGCAACTGCATTCGACTGATGACTGATGGACACTTCAAAATGTAAATGGTTTTTAAGTAAAAATGATTTTTAGTCTTACTGTTAAAGCTACAAAAGGAAAAATAAGTTTCACCTCGGTCAATGCAACAGACTGCAGCGAAAGTGAGAACAATTAAGAGCGCTACAGTTAGCTAAGCCATAGTTATCTATAGCTATAATTAGCTATAGATATAGCTAATTATAGCTATACTTAACTATAGTCATAGCTAACTATAGCTATGACTTTAGTTAGCTATAGCTATAGCTAGCTGTAGCTATACTTAACTATAGTCATAGCTAACTATAGCTATGGCCAGTTAGCTATAGCTATAGCTAACTATAACTATAGTTAGCCACTATAGTATACCATGGCTTACTGCTAGGCTGACCTCTACTTTACAATCTACTTCAGCAGTCAATCATTATGCATCAATTGATTAGAAGTAATAGATACTGTGTACTCAGGCGTCATCGTGTGGTGATTTGGCGCCTGTTTGTGTAGTGTCTGCAAGAGACGTCCCTGACATTGCATTATGGCGACTAACCGGACGTTAAATTTTTATTGATTGATTTCATTGACAGATCAAAGAACGCTTCGACTTCTAAATCAAAACTCCGAGTCTACAACCTGGAACTGAAGGAGGAAATATGCTACTGATATCTTACTGTACATAGACACCTAGCACTCAGAGTCTGAGTCATGGCATCCTAAACACACTGCGTCATGCAGATTACAAGAGAATAAAGAAGAAAGCTCAATACTGTATCACGTGTGTCTATCACACACAGGAAATTATGCAGCACAAGTTGCTATGAACACACAGCAGCAAAATATACAAAACTAAACAGAATTAACTCTCACTGGCTAGAGTACAACGGTTCTATGAACCAATAATAAGACATGGAAGACCAGCACCGGGGTATATACGTGTATACTGCGGTAATACAATAACCAATAAGACAGCGCTATTAAATATACTATACCATCAGAGCAACAATGAAGCAACATATTGAAGAAGGAGATACCAGGATAGGTCAATCTTTTAACCAATATTTTCCACGTATATCTGCGATTGGTCACCCATTTAACGAATAATGTCCATGCATTTCCGTGATTGGTCAATTATTTAAAATGCTAAAAGCTAATGTTAACGTCAGTTTTCTCACTCGAAAGCGATGTCAGTGACGGGCGAGCCCAGGATTTGAACCCTGCAAATACTGCTCCAAGGTTGGATATCTTACCGACATCGCCACTGCCTCCAGCCAATGACGAATTTAATTTATTGCAACCAATAATGTCCATGTATTTCTGTGATTACCAGGAGTACCACGTGACTACACATAAACTACTCTAAAACATGCAGTGTTTCTCACACGTTCATATCAAACAAATCTGAACAAGAGCGCTGAATGACTTCACAGGTCTTATAAGACTGTAAAGAATTAAAAGTCTGGACATGTAAAACTTTACCCTCACCGTTGATATACAATCACTTGACGCGATGATGAACGGCTTAGACATAAAACCACTGCCTCATGCACATTTGAACCCCAGGCTCTCTGATCACCAGTCCACCGACATACCAGTGATCCAACACAGGCTTTCTATTCCTCGGCTTATCATTTAACCAAGAATTAGACACTTTATGTTAGACTTTCACAGTCTAATACGCTCACTAGTAAAGCAGTCAACAGGATTCAAGTAGAACTGCTACGTCTCTACACAGTTCTACACGGTTCTATACAGTCTAGAATTAACTTTTATGATTCAAGCAGAGCTTAGAATCACTGGAATCAACTGTGATTCTAAATATCACGATGCAAGCAGAGCTTGCAATCACCGATAATCAAATATTATGATTGAAGCATGATTGACAGAGCTGTAGAATTAATAGCGCCCACCAATCGTTTGATTGTCTTATATTTACAGCGCGGAAGCTTTCAATAGGATGAAGTCAACAGCAGAACAGCTGCTGTTTACAAACTACTGCTGCAGACAAAGGTCCAGCTGCAAGCAGCCAACTACAGCAGCAGCAGCAAGCAGCCAGCTACAACAGCAGCTGCAAGCAGACAGCTACAGCAGCAGCTTCAAGCAGACAGCTACAGCAGCTGCAAGCAGTCAGTTACAGCAGCAGCTGCAAGCAGTCAGTTACAGCAGCAGCTGGTTCATATGATTCAGGGGCAGCAAAAAGGTTGACAGCTACGAGACAGCTACAGGTACAGCTGCTGCAGCTGTTCTATCGTCAAACTGCTGAGGCTGTAGATCAACGAGCTTAAGATGTGAGACAATGGATGAGTTCTGCGAATAGCCGCCCTTCGTCTTCATCTGGATCTCTACTGCACTTAGCTGCAACACAATCATACGCAAGAGGCATGTGGTGAAATCTCAGCATAAACAATACATACAGGGGCTTCCCACTCCCCCCCCCCCCGAGCAACGAAACACGCTTCTTAATCCGACCAGCTCAACATACTCGCATTTTCCACTCGCCCTATTTTTAAAGCTCCCTACCTCTTCCATTTCCTATATATTTCCAATGAAATAAATTATGTCATTAATGACATAGTCATTAATTAGGCTGGAGACAGTGGCGATGTCGGTAAGATATTCGACCGCGAATCAGTAAATGCGGGGTTCAAGTACTAGCTCGCCCGTCACTGACATCGCTTTCGAGTGAAGAAACTGACGTTAACATAGCTTTACCAGCTTTTAGCATGGAAGCCTCAGACTGCATGATGAAATGATGTAGCAACCAATAGCAGCTGCTCTGTTCTAACTGCTAACTACAGCTAATTATAGATGTACAGAAAATTAGAATAGCAAAGAATAGTAAGCAATGAAGCGTTGAACAGATAGTTTTTTCTGCCCAGGATTTGCCCAGGATGCAGCCCAGGATTTGAACCCTGCACCTACTGATCCGCGATCGAGTATTTTTACCGACTTCGCCACTGGCTCCAGCCAAGGAGCCAGTGATTATGGTGATATCATGTCTTCTAAATAAATTATCAAGTATAATAATACACTCTGTGTTTACAATCTAACATACAAATTAATCATCATGTTTAAAATTTACCATACAAATTAATCAAAGTGTTTACAGTACATCTATAGTTCATTTCTACAACCATAGTAAATACAAAACCTGCTTGCAACTTATCATGCAAGTAATAATTACATGTACATAAACAGAGACAACTCTGTTTATAATCCAGTAGACAAATGTTTATAACAAGCACACTAAAATCAAGAGAGAGATAGAAAGAGAGAGAGAGAGAGAGATATAGTGACAGAGAAAGAGAGAGAGAAAGAAAGAGAAAGACAGAGAAAGAGAGAGAAAGAGATAGAGACACAGAGAAAGAGACTGAGAGAAAGAGATAGAGAGAGGGAGAGAAAGAGAGAGAAAGAGATAGAGAGATAGAGAAAGAGACTGAGAGAAAGAGATTGAGAGAGGGAGAGAAAGAGAGAAAGAGAGAGAGAGAGAGAGAGAGAGAAAGAGAGAGAACCTGGGAGGCAGAGTTGTCCACATCAGATGAGCCCACGTGGGCTGTGTGCTGAAAGTTTGTGGGTGAACCAATCATAGACCTGTCTATGACCCTCCTCTATACAGCAACACATTAGTGCATCACACTTATAATACACAGTCTCTCTCCCTCTCTCTCTCTCTCTCTGTGCACTGCCCACTGGCAGGTCCATGGTATATAACGCTTCCACTCTTCTCTGCCTTTCATTTTCCTCTTAATGCCCACATACGAGACTACGAGTGGATCTTT
>CAJHZI010000539.1:387500-432500 GCA_905160935.1 Enchytraeus crypticus
TATTTGCATTTGTTCATACTTATCTATACCAAGGTTAATATAATACACCTATTAATTATATTACTATTAATTAATTATTAATAAATCTAGTATATTTAACTTGATCTATACCAAACACTACTATTTTGAATTCATTGGTAATTTGAGATATATTTCTCATGTCAATGGTTGAAGCCAGTGGCGATGCCAATAAGATATTCGAACGCTTATCAGTAAGTGCGGGGTTCAAATCCTTGGTTCGCCCGTCACCGACATAGCTTTCGTGTGAGGAAACTGACGTTAATATAGCTTTACCAGCTTTACTAATGTACATACTATCTAAGACTAGAGTGAGGATAGGCCTATTAACAGAAGTGAAGAGGACTATTATTTTCACAGCATTTTAATTTCCTGTTTAACAACAATATCCCGTTATCTGATAACTTCTGCTTCAAAATCTGACAATAATATTCTTACTATACTATTTACAATAACATTCTATATCATATCTGTCAAAGTATTGTGTTAGGGAGATGAAGGCTTGGATTTTGTTTAATTTTTCTAGGGGGGGGGGGGGCGTTAGGGGAAAGGGTTGGAGTGGGAGTCGAAGGTTTGACAGGGGGTCGTCATAGCTTTGTCATAGGGGGTGTTAAAACTGGGGGTTAAGACTATGGCTAGGGGTCACACATCTGGCAAGGATTGTAACCCACCGATTCTCAGCAAATCTAACCCTGTGGAGATACAAAATTATGGAAAGTAAGTTTAATAGAGGACAGTACTGCTGACTTGGCAGCACTGATGACTTGGCAGCCATACATTGGGCGATACTCAAGGAATTTACGGGAGTAGTAAAGTTGGGAAATAGGTTAATATTGAGTCTCTTTAATTAAGTCTTTATTGAATTTCTTTATTTAATTTAGTGTAATTTGATATGTTTATTTTAATAATAATGTATTTAGTGATTTAGATTGTCATTCAGTTTTGAGTAAAGACATCAACAAATATTGCAAAAAAGTTGTACGCTCTGAGATTAAAATAAAATTCTACCGCTGGAATATTAGGTTAACAATATTCCACCGCTGCAATATTAGGATGTTGCTGTGTTCAGTGGCAACATCGAACTCTGTGGGACTAATGCCAAGCTGACGATCACAATACAAAAGAAAAACTATGCATATTAAATATCCAGAAAATCAACCTTAGATTAATTATAACTTTAATTTCGTTTGACTGGTGTAATAGGTCAACCTTGTATAAATAAAACAATTAATAAACGATTTATTTTTGGATGCGCTTACATTATCCCATGTTCTTTTCACGTAACGTAGGCATCGTTGGGTAGCAGTGATGCCCACTATCTTATATAAGCTTCTACTTAATGGATTAGCCACCTTATTTACCCATTTTAATTTTAAAATCGTTAATTTTCGCATATTACAGTAACGTCTTGTTTATTGTGTCCTTTTCGTATGAAACTGGCAATTGGTTTTAATAAAAACAAAAGAATTTGCAGATTAAATTAAATTGTGCTTTATTTACTACACTCACTGTTACTTTTTGTGAAATTCTTTAGTGGTAATAATAATAACCATGACATCATATTTTTGTGGCAATATCCATTGCTTGGTGTGTTTGTGGCTATAACCACAGCATCTTGTGTTTGTGGCTATAACCACAGCATCTTGTGTTTGTGGATATAACTATGGAATCTTGTGTTTGTGGTTATAACCACAACATCGTGTGATTATGGCTATAACCACAACATGGCATGTTTATGGCTATAACCACAACATTTTGTGTTTGTGGATATAACCACGACATCTTGTGTTTATGGAAATAACCATGACATCGTGTGTTTGTGTCTATCATCATGGCGTGACGTGTATGTACAAATAGGTGCAGAGATAATGGATATAGTGGCAGATGAGCCTGTTAGGATGGCAGACGGAGTATCATTCACGTGCAGCGTGTGTAACAAAGTCTTCAGCACCGCTAGATCACTCCAGCAGCACGAGCGTAAACGACACATTCGTGAAGCTGTTCACCCGTGCCAGACGTGTCAGATGAAGTTCAAATCCCAGTGGGAGCTCCGTCGTCATTCTGTCACACACAGCAACGACCGACCCTACGCTTGCGACTGCTGCGATAAGACCTACAAGCTAGCATCAGAGTTGAAGCGGCACAGCGTTGTGCACACGGTGGGATACGCTTTCCCCTGCGACCGCTGCGGCATGAGATTTGCGTTTATGAACGACCTGCGGCGACATCTGTTGACGCACGCTGATGACAGACCTCATGTGTGTCAGGTGTGTGGGAAGGGGTTTAAGATCATCTCAACGCTACGGCAGCATGAACTGATGCACACAGAGGGACGACTCCTCGACTGCGACACGTGTGGAGACAAGTTCAGATCTGTGTCTGATTTAGACCGGCACCGTCTCGTCCACACATCAAACAACGGCGTGTACGAGTGCGAGCACTGCGGCACAACGTTCGTGCTGGCGCGGCACTACAAACGGCACCTGACTCTGCACGAGGAAGAGGCACGGCACGTGTGCCATGTGTGTGAGAGGAAGTGCCAGTCGGAAGAGCAGCTGAGGATTCACGTGATGAGCCATGATGTGGAGAGAGGCTTCATGTGTACACGCTGTGATCAGTCGTTCAGAGACAAGCAGGAGTTTGAGAGACACGTCGTGCAGCACGTTAACGTGAGTGAGACGAGGTTTGACTGCAATCAGTGCGATCAGAGCTTCACCAGCGTGCAGGACGTCAAGAAACATTCGTCCAATCACGTGCAGGTATTCTCATGTGATCAGTGTGACAAGAAGTACAAGTACAAAGGTCAGCTGAAGACTCACAGGCGTTCACATGAGGACGTTAAACCGTTTCCGTGCAGCGACTGTGACAAAGCCTACCTGCGTCGCTGCGACCTGGAGGCTCACAGACGCATACACACCGGCTACCGGCCGTTCCCGTGCTCCATCTGCTCCAAGCCATTCACGCGGCTCAAGCTGCTCAACAGTCACATGAGGCGGGTGCATTCCCTGCCCGTCACACACGCCTGCAGTATATGCAGTCAGGTGTTCAAGATGCCGCAGCAGGTGAAGGCTCACATGAAGGAACACACGGGCGGCAGGAAGTTCTGCTGTGAACTGTGCGAGCAGACGTTCGACGTCTACAAACATCTCAAGTGGCACATGCACTCGCACTCGACGGAACGATCGTTTCCGTGCCACCTGTGCGCTGGTAAGATCTTCACGAGCACGAGAGACCTGTATGCACACCGGCGTGCAGCACACGCTAACAAGAGACCAATCGTCTGCATGCTCTGCCACAAGTCATTCCTCAATGCCTACTCACTCAAGTGCCACTACCGGTCTCATCAGAGGTCTAGCCCTTTCTCGTGCTCAGCGTGTGGGGAGAGATTCAAGATGGCCGCTCTGCTGAAGATGCATCTACGCAGCGGTTGTAAGAGTTCTGTTGTCGTGGCAACCGCTGATCATAACAACAGTCATTCCATTGAGTCCACTGAATCTGGTGGGTTTGATCTTTCCAGTGATTGCAGCAACGGATTGGAACATAGGTTAAGAGCTGTTGAGAGTGTGATCTCTAGCGACTGTGTTAAGACTGAGGCCTTAGATCCAGCTGCTGATGTAGCAGCTGTTGATGGTGCAGCAGCTGTGGCTGCTGCTGAAACACCCATTGTAGTGAAATCTGAGCCGGTTGATTTTGTGGATGAAGCCGAGGCTGCTAGTAGCGAAACGTTTAGTTGTGGATTGTGCGGGGAGTCTTTCAATGATTACGAGCAAGTGGTTCAGTGCTTCTCTAAACACTAGCTTGCTTCCTAGCTTCATCCAAGTTACTACACTCTATCCATGGATTAACTGATTAGATAATTTATGTTGTTACTATAACCTTTAGGCAATGGTTGATACCTATGTAAGATATACATATAGTGTACGTCACCATGTGATTTCTCAGAATTATAAATGTATTAAATTACATACTTCACAATTGTTTTATTTGTTACTGATAAAATTGTGTACGTTTAGTGAATCATGAATTATAATTATTTGTAATATAGCGAAATTGAAATTCTGCTTTATATGTTTGATCGTTTAGTATCGTTGGTTTGTACATCACAGCACATATTTGAACCTTATTCATTAGTTTATTTGCAAGGATTACTGATTTCACTTGTAGCTTGTAGTGCATTTTTTCAGCTAATCAATGATGCGCTGCATCTATCATATAGTTTTATCTGATTTCGTAATTTTGATTTAATACTGTCGATTATGTTGAGTTTCATTTTGAGCCGGCATTGCTTTCCGAGTGCTTAATGTTGTTGTGGACGATGACAGCTGCATATAATTGCACTAGTTTGATATTTTTTGAATTCTGTTGTTATGTGCATAGAAAGGGATATTGGTTTGGGGCTACTGTTATATCAGAGCATTGAGCTCTTGTGGATTTATCATTACGATTATAACCTGTAAGATATTTTATGGTGACGGTAGTAAACAAGATAACACAGAGGAAGCCTTTATTATAATTCTCCATATTTCTCTGAGATAGGAAACATGTGCTGACTTGTAAGAGCCAATCAGTGATCTTGTTTCAATGAGATAGGAAACCTGTGCAGACTTGTAAGAGCCTATCAGTGATCCTGTTTCAATGAGTCTATTTGGAAACTCCTATTGCTATAGTGTATCTTATTTGTTGCCTATGATTCTTTAGATGTTATTCGATTTGTACATAAGAATGAGATTAATCATGGTTTAATATAGGATGATTGTTGGCTATACTGTATGTTACTGAATTATGTATTTCAAACTGATTTATGTGTATCATTTAAAACATTCAGCCTTGAGCAAAGAAATTCTGAATTATAAAGAATAGATTTGTTTTTTTTATTTATATATTTTTTTATTTATATAAATACAACCAGTAATATCAGTCCTATGACACACGAGTGAATAGAATAATGGTTTCTACAGCACATAATACACTGGGTGCTAATACTACTACTACACAGCCAGCAAGTTATTAGTAGAAAATCTGCAATATGCTAACAATCTGCAATATACCAAAAACATGCAATATGCTAAAAACATCCGTGTACAAGCCTAGAGTGTTGCACGTAATCACAAGTTCTTCACAACAAACGTTGATTTCAGTGGTGATACATTTACGAGCAATCAGGAGGTCTCCTTATTAATCTTTATAATAATATGTCATTGTCATAATAGAATGTCATAATATAATGTCATTGTCGTTTATTATTTTGTCATTGTCTGCTATATACTGCAGACAATGACAAAGGATATTAGCGATGTCAGTAGGATACTCGACTGCGGATCAGTATGTGCGGGGTTCAAATTCTGGGCTCGCCCGTCACCGACATTGCTTTCGAGTTAGGAAACTGACGTTAACCTTTGCCTATTAGCTTTTTATTAACAACTAAGACAAATACCAATCTACTTTTTTTATTTTATTTTAAATTTTTATTCCATATAGTTACACACATGACATACCGCATGTGTTTACAATGTTTCCTTTCTTAAGTTTCTGTTTTTGTAGTTTTTGTTACTTCCTCCATTCCTTTCCATGGTTATTAGCAGGGGCGGACTGGCCTGGTGAGGGACTGAGGGATCCCTCAGTGGGCCCCCCTCACCCTGTGGACGCCATGGGCCCGCTGCAGCAAAAAAATTAAATGAAAACGAAAGAAAAATTTGAATTTGAACGGTAAAAATGTGAAATTTGACCACTTGAGATCAGGCTAAAACCGGCGAATAAATATTAGGAGCGGGAGGAGGAGTAGTGAAAGAATATAATATCACAACGTTGCCAAAATAACTACTGCATGAAATTACAGGTTCTGTTGTAATTTGATTCTTGTCACAAAAATTTCCTCAGTGGGCCTTTGAGAGCCAGTCCGCCACTGGTTAATAGTAATCGTTGCCTTTTGTTGGCGCTCCAATAGCAGCCGGCGCGGATTTAAGAATAACCTCTAACACCCTGGGGATTGTTTACTTTCAAAGCTGTCTACACGCGGTCTTCCAAAGTGGTCGCCCACAATTTACTAACCGCGTGCAGCGTGGCTTTACTTCGTTTAACTGACGCACAGTTTAACTGAGTGCGCTAAATCCCCCACCAAACTTGTAGCATGGACTCTGAAGAACATGATGAACAGCTTTCAGTTAAACATAGCCTATACTGTTGACCACCTAGCACACTTGTGCTTGTGTAACTCCTATAAAATTATTCATATTTTGTTACGTTAAAACTGATAGTACACTAGCAGGACCAGCTGTGATTGCTCGTCTACTCAGCAGCACAGCTCTTAGCAGCTGCTAATACTTACAATACTCAGCTGTTAGCTGTGATTGCTCGTCTACACAGCAGTACAGCTCTTAGCAGCTGCTAATAATAACAATACTCAGCTGCCAGCTGTGATTGCTCGTCTACTCAGCAGTTTGTACTCACTGCTTGTACTTACAATACTCAGCTGCTAGCTGTGAATACTTGTCTAAGCAGCAGCACAGCTGTTAGCAGCTGCTAATACTCAGAATACTCAGCTGCTAGCTGTAAATGCATTTCTAAGTAGCAACACAGCAGTTAGTAGCTGCGTTGCAGCTGAGTGTTACTTAGCTGTGTGATGTGAACCCGTGTGTAAGCAGCTGGGCAGCTGTTAGCAGCAGCTAGAACTCTGCTGCTAACTGTGAACGCATGTGTAAGCAGCTGGGCAACTGTTAGCAGGCAGCTGAAACTCTGCTGCTCTGAAAGCATGCGTAAGCAGCTTTTAGCAGCAGCTAGAACTCAGCTGCTAGCTGTGAACGCGTGTGCAAGCAGCTGGGTAGCTGTTAGCAGCAGCTAGAACTCAGCTGCTAGCTGTGAAAGCGTGTGTAAGCAGCTGGGCAGCTGTGGGTCGTTGTATTGGTTGACGCTGGAAGCACTGAGCTAGAAATGTCTTACACGTGTCGCTGACACCAGGCGGCAGGGTGTACTCAGGAGCGCACGTCGACTGCGCTATCTTAAATATAGCGGCGACTCCCTCGTACTGATGCCACGGAGGAGCCGTAGTTAACATCTCTACCACCGTACAGCCTAGGCTCCTACAACACAGTACAATAGTACAATGAACACAGTACAATACACACAGCACAATACATGCAGTAAAATGAACACCGTACAATGAACACAGTACAATGAGCACAGTAAAATGAACACAGTACAATTCACACAGTACAATGAACACAGTACAATTATTACAGTACAATACACACAGTACAATGAAATAGCTATATTTTAATATATAATCAAGTAAGAATACAGTCCTGTACTTTATATATATATATATATATATATATATATATATATATATATATAATATTATACAATCTTATATAATAGAAACAGAGAGACAAAGAGAGGTTAAGATAGAAAGATAGAGAAAGAGAGAGAGTTAGAGAGAAAGAGAGAGAGTTAGATAGAGCTAGATAGACAGTTAGAGAGAGAAAGAGACAGACAGAATAGCGAGAGAGAGATATATGTAGGGTTGAGAACGCACCAGATATCAGTTTTACGTCCATACTTGTGACCATTGATGAGCTCAGGGGACATGTAGTAGGGTGTGCCTGCAATAGACTGCACCTCCCTAGTGTCCCCTCCCAGCTGCTGCTGCTGCTGCTGTTGCTGCTGGCTCTGATGACTCAGCTGGTCCAGCAGCTTAGAGGCTCCAAAGTCAGCGAGCTTAACCTGCCCCGTCACTGTGCGCAGTATGTTAGCACCTACACATAACAAGTGTGCAGTATGTTAGCACTTACACATAACAAGTGTCAGTATGTTAGCATCTACACAACAAGTGCAGTATGTTAGCATCTACACATAACATGTGTGCAGTATGTTAGCACCTACACATAACATGTGTGCAGTATGTTAGCACGTACACATAACATGTGTGCAGTATGTTAGCACCTACACATAACATGTGCAGTACGTTAGCACCTACACATAACGTGCAGTATGTTAGCACCTACACATAACATGTGCAGTATGTTAGCACCTACACATAACATGTGCGCAGTATGTTAGCACGTACACATAACATGTGCGCAGTATGTTAGCACCTACACATAACATGTGCGCAGTATGTTAGCACCTACACATAACATGTGCGCAGTATGTTAGCACGTACACATAACATGTGTGCAGTATGTTAGCACCTACACATAACATGTGCGCAGTATGTTAGCGCGTACACATAACATGTGTGCAGTATGTTAGCACCTACACATAACAAGTGCAGTATGTTAGCACCTACACATAACATGTGCAGTATGTTAGCACCTACACATAACTGCCTTTGATATCTCTATGTATGACGTTAAGCTATTAGTTAACAAACCTTTGATATCTCTATGTATGACGTTAAGTTATTAGTTAACAAACCTTTGATATCTCTATGTATGATGAACTTTGAGTGCAGATAGGTTAACCCAGCAACAACTTGACGCGTATAGCAACTAGTAACTGATTCAGTCAGTGAACCATACTGCTTTATCTGATCTCTCACTGAACCCTAGATATACACAAAGAGAGCTAGTGAACCCTAGATATAGACAGTGATATACTTACATACTTCCACACGCACAGAGAGAGAGAGGGAGAGAGAGAGAGAGAGAGAGAGAGAGAGAGAGAGAGAGAGAGAGAGAGAGAGAGAGAGAGAGAGAGAGAGAGAGTTAATGAACCATACTGCTTTAATTGATCCCTAAGTGCATACACTTGCTGTGACTTGACATCACAGACTATCACGACTTGTTACTCACATATACACACATTTACAGAGTATTTAGATAAGAAGAAGAGTAAAGTAGAAGAGAGTCTCCTATGTTAGCCTGGGTAAGTAGAGAGAGTAAAAAGCTGGTAAGGCTAAGGTTAACGTCAGTTTCCTCACTCGAAAGAGATGTCAGTGACGGGCGAGCCCAGGATTTGAACCCTGCACATGCTGATCCGAGGTCGAGTATCTTGAGGAGTTCGCCACTGGCTCCAGCCAAAAAGAAGAAGAAGAGGGAAGTAAATATAGTAGACGTTATTACCCCAGGTAAGTATTCAACGAATATAGAGAGCAGCTGATCGTTGTCTTCAAAGCCATAGTACTGAACAATGTTAGGATGCTGCAGCTGAGTCAATATAGACATCTCTATCATCAGAGCTCTCACTTCCTACACACACACATCAATATAGACATCTCTATCATCAGAGCTCTCACTTCCTACACACACACATCAATATAGACATCTCTATCATCAGAGCTCTCACTTCCTACACACACACATCAATATAGACATCTCTATCATCAGAGCTCTCACTTCCTACACAGAAAACACATACAAGCACACATCAATTGATTGATTGATAAGTTTAAGAGAACAACATATTAATTGACTGACACATTTAACAGAACAACATATTAATTGACTGACACATTTAACAGAACAATATACTGAATGACTGATACATCTATTTAACCGAATGACTAACCTTGTTATGACTAAGAGCCACAACCGGTGTAGACTGTATCAAGCGGACCTGCTTAACGGCAAGCTCAATGCCTCTATCCACGTCATAGCACACGTACACCTCTCCAAACGCCCCTCTACCCAACAGCCTTCCTCTCTTCCACCTGCCTGGCCTAGGAGCAGCACCGGGGGCTGACACAGTGTTCTGAGGCACCGAGGTCTGAGGCACCATGCTCTGAGGCACCGTGCTCTGAGGCACCAGGTTACCTTGACATGACGTAGACCTAAGAGACAGCGAGAGCTCCCCCTCATCAACTAGATGATCAACATTGAGAGCACCGCCTGGAGTCTGGAAGAGACTTCCCTCAGGCTCTGAGTCCAGGTCCTCCGAGGGAAAGAAGCTGCCCATGTGGGAGGAACCAGGTAGCTTAGTGGATAGAGAACTTGTCGAAGTGTCCATCAGCTCGTGAGCTGGGATCAAGTCTGGTGCCTCCGGAAAAAAATCAGAACGAATGTGCGACTGTGAATGTCTACAGGAAGAAAACAAATGATAGATTAAACCATTTCATTGTTACACGTCTCCTAGAACATCTTTTAAGTCTTCTCACTGCTAAACATCTCATAACACTTCAGAGAAGAACATAGTAACAAAACCAGTGACTTGTAGAATTAGTGAAAGAATAGATAGAGCATATATTCAATGAATATATGAATGTTTCAATAGCTTAGGGGTACGTCATGAAGTTTTAAATGACAGACCCTGAGGTGAATTGAACCCTCGTGGGTTCGAATCCCAGCCGCGCTGATCTGAGAGTAAAATCTCGGCCATTCACTGGACTGGTTATATGGAAAATGGTCCAAATTGCCCAACGGTTTAAACATGTGGTATTAAAAAGTGATAGATATCAACACAGTTGATCATGTCACTATAATGCGTGCTTACTTTTTCAGCCGAGATTAGGTATGTTAGATGATTTAAAGACCCACTCATATGTGGAAATGAAGAGGAGAGCGGAAGACAGAGAAGAGTGGAGTCGTTATATACCATGGACCTGCCAGTAGGCAGTACACTAAGAGAGAGAGATATTCAGTCTATATATAGCAACCATTGTTGTATTGCCGTCTCACACAGTATATTACTGGAATGACACAGCTGCTGCTTATAAAACACATAGACCGGTAAACATGTGTGTGTGTCATGGTAAGAACTGACCGGTAAACATGTGCGTGTGTCATGGTAAGAACTGACCTCTAAACATGTGCGTGTGTCATGGTAAGAACTGACCTCTAAACATGTGCGTGTGTCATGGTAATAACTGACCTGTAAACATGTGCGCGTGTCATGGTAATAACTGACCTGTGAGGACTCTGGTGATATAACGATGAGACTGATTTTGATCTATTGGTGGGCGTGGCTTGCTGTTTAGACTCCACCCTACTTATAGTGTTGTTGTCATCAGCATCCTAACAATCAATCAATCAATCTTTAAATCAATTTTTCAATCAGTCAATCAATCAATCAATCAATCAATCAATAATCAATCAATAAATAAATAAATAATCAAAAAATAAATAAATCATTCAGTCTTGAGATAAATAAATCATTCAATGGCTGGAGCCAGTGGTGAAGTCAGTAAGATACTCGATCGCGGATCAGTATGTGCGGGGTTCAAATCCTGGGATCGCCCATCACTGACATCGCCTTCGAGTGAGGAAACTGACGTTAACTGTAGCCCTTTTTTAGCTTTACCAGTCAATCAATCAATTAGTCAATCAATCGAACACTTGATAACAACATACACAGTCACAGGTTCATACAGAAATCAGATTATACATGACCTGTACAATTCTGAAATATTAACTTAACAACAAACAGTATAATAATAATAATAACAGCAATTAGAGTGCTACAGTCATCAATGACAACATCGAGCACTATTGAGTCACAATCAAGCCGGCGAGCAAAAGAAGAAGGTCCAAAAACGGTGCAAGTTCCAAAATCCAGAAATTCAGTCCAAAGTACATATATCTATTATTATATCTGACACATCTAACTCCCTTCAATTCTTTTTATATAACTTAACAATTAATTTCCTTTAAATAAAAGTGCTGATTTCTTTTTAAAATAATATATATAATATATATATATATATATATATATATATGCGTATATATATATATAAAGGATTAAAGGATTGCAAAGGGTTATGGATGGTCAGAATGTGGGCCTGGAAGCTGGTAAATCTAAAGTTAACATCAGTTTCCTCACTCGAAATTGATGTCATTGACGGGAGAGCCCAGGATTTGAACCCCACACATACTGATTCATGGTGTATAAATAATAGTAGTCTATAATGTATAAAGAAAAGACAATGAGATTGGCCAAGAGTTACAGAGAGGAGGTCAATTTTGCATATTGCCTTGAACCTTCACTATTATGTATTTTGAATGGAGAGATTTCTTGATGAGGAGGTGAAACAATGCATGAACTAGTACTCACACTGTCGTTTAGTTCAGGTATAAACTGTCCCTCACTCTTATCAGCCTCCCTCCTGTGTACTGGGTCAGCGCTACCACTTCTACCACGAAACCTCTGTACATTGTAACTGCTGACCCCTGGTGAATGCTCATCTCTCTCCTCCACCCACTCCTCGTAACTTCTATTTCTAGCCACAAGGCTGTCAGAACCAGTTTCATTCGGTTCAGGCAGGAAGTCAGACCGGTGTTTGACTGGTACCCTGTTCTCAGGAAGAGAACAAACAGAAGTTCTGCAGGGGGGCAGGGTGCCAGGGGGCGGTGAATCAGAGTCGCCGTGACGATCTGATGGGGCGAGAATTACCTGATGCATGACTCAGAGATAGGCAAGTCAGCGGTGAGCTGGATGCTATAACTGTAATAGGATGAGATAGAAGATTTCACCCGACCTATGACCTCAGAGCATTCTTTTGAGTACTATACATAACTCCATCACAATTGAAAATACAGAAATAACAACAAATTGCTAACAATTAATATGGAATGCTTCTATCAAAATATAGCTGATTTCTTTTAATTATCTAGAATAAGAAGATTTCCTGATCTACAAAAACAATAAACAGTGATTTTTAGCAATCTCAAGAGTCGTTGAGTATTTACTCAATAGCAATCGCTCTAATAGCAATTAATGCTAACAACAACAACAACAATTAGAGTGCTACAGTCATCAATGACAACATCGAGCATAATAATGGAGAACAACTGTATACTGGTCTTATTACGACACTGGTTAAACGGGATAGTTTTCTCAGGGAATGACGCCCTGCCCAGTAAATGTTAGTCGAAGCTGAGGAAGGCATAGAGGTCCACCTCATCATAAACAGAATCCCCCAAGAATAATGGTAAATCAAAAGGAATATTATATATTATTATGTGTTATAGATGATTTAAAAATCCACTCCTATTCGGACATGAAGAGGAAAAAGGAAGATAGAGATGAGTGGAGGCGTAATATACCAAGGACTTGCCGGTAGGCAGTTTACTAAGAGATATAAAATATGTAATATAAAATAAATATACAATTATAAATTCATATCCTGATATTTCCAAGTACTTATTATGTAAACAAACCACACCGGGCTACGCACAGAAGTTTAAGGCAAAACTGTACACATCATTAATAAATAAAACCTAAACTCACTTCTGTACTATGAATGTTACTTTTTGCCTAATTTAACTGTTTATATTTGCAGACATTTACTTCTTTTCTCTTCGAATAGTCTAGGATTTTTTATTACGTAAGCAGGGGTCGTTAAGTTAGAGGCTTTATTAGGGAGTTATCACTATCCGTTTGAAGTTTGGAAATTAAGCGGAAGAATATTGCTATATTCGTGGTGGTCTTGCATATAGCGCTTTATTTCATAATCTTATTAGCTACTTATTACCCTTGAGGTACTATGGAATTACCGCTGAATTTTGCAACCTTTTTATAGTATTGGAGAAATAGTTACTTTTTGATTTAAGTATAGATTAAACCTGTTGAATTTTGTATAAAGATATTTTGAAATTAATTAGTTCTGCACGGACGTTAACTACATCATATATTTTCGTTATATGTTAAGTTTATGTTAAATAGATACTAAAAAACACAAGTATGACTAGTTTATAGTTAAAACCAAAGATGAATGGCCGAACTCGAGATATATATTTTTTACATCATGGTATCGCTGATAAATATCGAGAAGAACTTCCGGTCTGTAGTTGTTGTTGAGCAGATCTGTGTCTTTTCGTGTAAATCTATCTCTACCTGTATGTCTGCTTATATCGCTAAATACCTTCGCTCCTAAGCCTAACTGTACGCCTAGAGATCACGCTAAGAACCGAGACTGATCGGGGGACATAGGGGACGAATCCAGGACCGGGACAAGAGTTCACTTGAGAACTGTTAGGCACTGCTTCGTCCTTATTCCAAATACCGGTAGGTCAGGCACGACTGGTGCCTAATTTAGTTCATTTTTCTGATAAATGAAGTTAAATACAAAATGCGTCATTACAGACGTAAACATTTTATGATGTAAATAGACTCTGTTTTGGTTTTGATTTGTGTGATAGGTGTGTTTTGCGCATGTTAAGTCATGCCTAAATTGAAATATAAAATTGGCTATTTTTTACAGATTCTCCTTTCTAATAATTTGATTTTTCTTTACTATCATCTCGATTTTTAAAAAACATGTAAACTTCTGCTGTATAACAGCACCTTGTTAAATGCTACATGAGCATGACATTTGTTGTTAGAAAAATTGAAACTTATTGTGGTTATGGCTGTAATTCCTAACATCATCCCTGTCATCATCCTTGTATGAGGAAATGGACGTTAAACCATTATTATTATTTTTATTAATGAAACAGGCGATGAAACAGGCGTTAAGTCTTAATACTAAATTGCTAATAACTGTTTAATTCTTACTTATTGTTGAACTCTAGGAGAAAACTAACTGAATATATTTGAAATGTAAGGGAACAGAAATTTCAAAGGTATAATTATACAACAGGGACCTAACGTCTATTTTTAGCTGTGTACAAAGTAGTGTAATTTCTCTTTGATTAAATAATTGTATTGTTGTGCCGACATCGTAAGATAGTCGATCGCAGATCGGTATGTGCAGGTTCAAATCCTAGACTCACCCGTCACTAACATCACTTTTGAGTGAGGAAACTGACGTTAACCTTAGCGTTTTTAGCTTTAACTGTAATTATTTGTTTCAGAAAGGAGATGAAACTGATGAGTGCTTGAATAGCACAAGTGAAACAAAGAGAGGAATAAAGAGAGACACAGGGTGAGACAAGCAGAGGTGTCGATGTGCTCACATACAGTTTTAGAGTGTGACATTAAAGTCATCGTCATCCAGTCATTGCGTCATCATTCGATCATCAACCAATAGGATGTTTCCAATACCCAGCGGAGCATTTCCTCTACCGGAAAGTGAGTCAGGCATTGCTAGTTGAAGGGTTAAAGAGAGTAGTCGCTAATGTGTACTAATTAAGCACTTGCATTACTGGAATGCAAATATATACATTTTTTAATTTTATCATTCACTTGAATTTTGCATTCCATGTATACTTATGTAGTGTTGTCATTGAATTTTTGATAACAATTTCGGATTGTAGAATTATTTAGTAACACAGCATTGATTGATTGATATCATGTCCCTGTTTAACATAGGTCTGATTGATTGACTAGGTGGCTGAATCGTAATCTAGTTGATTGATTGACTAGGTGGCTGAATCGTAATCTAGTTGATTGATTGACTAGGTGGCTGAATCGTAATCTAGTTGATTTATTGACTAGGTGGCTGAATCATAATTTAGTTGATTGATGATTGACTAGGTGGCTGAATCATAATCTGGTTGATTGATTGACTAGGTGGCTGAATCGTACTTTAGTTGATTGATTGACTAGGTGGCTGAATTGTAATCTAGTTGATTGATTGACTAGGTGGCTGAATCATAATCTAGTTGATTGATTGATTGACTAGGTGGCCGAATCGTAATATAGTTGATTGATTGATTGAGCAGTGCAACGCTTCATGCTGAGCACAGAGATGATTGACAGTAGCAAGCCACCCCCACAGACGGTACAGTACGTGCAGTATGTAGCGGCTGCCCCGCCCCTCACTGATCATTCAGCTCTCACGGCTCACTCGCTGCAGCAGCAGAGAGCTGCTGTCCCTGCTGAGTACCTCCTGCACCAAGACTATCTAGCCCAGCAGCAGCAGCTGCAGCAGCAGCAGCTGGGTGCTGGAGGCCTGGTAGCAGCTATGGGTAATGGACACTTTATCTACTCATCAGCAGCTGGCCCAGCTACTGTAGCTGACATGTCTACAGCAGCTGCTGTGTATAACACTATGGGGCCAGCTAGTGCCAGTCACTCAGCTGCTGGGCTAGCTCAGCAACATTATGTAGCAGCAGCTGGGCAGCTACAGCAGCAGCAGCAGCAGCAGCAGAGACAGCCAGTAAATGCACCAGCTGTTCACAGCAGTCAGCAGCAGCAGCAGCAGCAGCTGACACCTGAGCAGCTGAGAGCTCAGCTAAAGAGACAGCTGGAATACTACTTCTCTCCGTGAGTATCACTGTACATGTGCATACACTGTATACTCATGTACACATGTCTTTATGTACTTACACACACACACACGTATACATGTGCATACTGTAAGTACACATACACATACACTTGAGCTTACTGTATGTACACTTATACATGTGCTTACTGTATACACACACATATACACATGTATACAGTGCACGTATTCATGTATATACTGTATACTAGGGAGGTACCGCTTTCCCTTTTTTAAACCCGAAAGAACTGGCCTTCAAACTCAATTCCAGTCTAAGTAGGAATTTACCATTTCTATAAATGTAGCTTTTAAAACAGTAATTACAAGCCTCTACACCAGGCTATAGCTACAACCTCAGTATAAATGTAATATATGGAACAGTAATTACAAGCCTCTACATCAGACTATGCTCTCAACAACCTGGGTTATCTAGAAGACAGCAACATATACTTTAGCTTCACCATAACAACTACTTAAATATGTAATAATAATAATAAAGGTTTAACGTCTGTTTCCTCATACAAGGATGATGTCAGGGACGTCTCATTTTGTTGTTTTTGTTGTTGTTGTTGTGTAGAGAGAACCTAGCCAGTGATGGGTACTTGGTGTCTCAGATGGATAGTGATCAGTATGTGAGAGTGAGTACCATAGCAAGGTTCAACAAGGTCAAGAGCCTTACCGATAGCCTACAACTCATTGTAGATGTCATTAAAGGTATTCTACTCTCTATCTCTATCTCTCTCTCTCTCTCTCTGTGTCTCTGTCTCTCTGTCTCTCTCTCTGTCTCTCACCCTCTCCCTCCATGTCTCTCTCACTCTGTTTCTGTAGCTCTCTATCTCGTGGTTGCTCTTGATTTAACTGATGGTTGTATACTTGAATTAGAGAATTTGAACTTACAACAAGCTATCTAGCTATCAATAGCTGTAGACTATCTAGCTATCAATAGCTGTAGACTATCCAGCTATCAATAGCTGTAGACTATCTAGCTATCAATAGCTGTAGACTATCTAGCTATCAGTAGCTGTAGACTATCTAGCTATCAATGGCTGTAGTCTATCTAGTGTGTATGTGTGTGTGTGTGTATGTAAGTGTGTGTGTGTGTAGAGTCACTTACCTACAGCTGGATCCTATGTGTGTGTATGTATGTGTATGTACCTGTGTGTATGTGTACGTATGTGTGTATGTATGTGTGTACGTGTGTGTGTGTATGTGTGTGTTTGTAGAGTCGCTATACCTACAGCTGGAACCTATGTGTGTTTATGTATGTGTATGTATGTATGTACCTGTGTGTATGTGTACGTATGTGTGTATGTCCCTGACATCATCCCTGGATGAGGAAACGGACGTTAAACCTTTATTATTATTATTATTATTATTATGTATGTGTGTGTAGAGTCACTATACCTACAGCTGGATCCTATGTGTGTGTATGTATGTGCATGTACGTGTGTATGTGTGTGTATATGTGTGTGTGTAGAGTCACTGTACCTACAGCTGGATCCTATGTGTGTGTGTATGTGTACGTGTGTGTGTGTATGTGTGTGTGTGTAGAGTCACTATACCTACAGCTGGAACCTATGTGTGTGTGTATGTATGTGTATGTACCTGTGTGTATGTGTGTGTAGAGTCACTGTACCTACAGCTGGATCCTACAGAAGAGAAGGTAAGAGCTGTACTGAAGCAGAGGTGTGTTGTTATACTGAGAGAGGTGCCCAATACTACACCTGTGCAGGTATTGCATTGTATTGTATTGTTTGTGTTCAAGTTGTTAACTCTTAATGGTTGTAACATAGTTCATTGTGAGCTACTTTGTTCAGAGATTTACCTACTGTTTATATATTTGATCATTGCATCTTAATCTTATGATTTAGTGTATTGTTGACTTGTAGCAGGATTTGAATTGTTGAACTGTAAGCTTTTTCAATGGATTGTGTGTTTAATTGTATTTTACGTGTGTATCTTGTGTTGAACAAATTACGTATTTAAAATCTCTTTAGATCTATTATGTGCCAGGTCTTAGATAATTATATAGTTAGTGATACAAAGGCAGCCTAGGGATGCTGCTTTAACTATAATTTGCTTGCTGCCTGGCTGTCTAAGTACTCTTCCCTGCTAGTGCTATGTGTGCATGTATGCCTGTATATGTGTCTGTAGATCTGTATATGTGTGTTTGTGTGTTGGTATATGTGTGTGTAAGTCTGTATATGTGTGCATGTATGTCTGTTTATGTGTGTGTAAGTCTGTATATGTGTGCCTGTATGTCTGTTAATATGTCTCTGTGTGTATGTGTAGGAGGTGGAGAAGCTGTTTAGTGGAGCTAACTGTCCCAGGTTATATGTCTGCGTGTATGTCTGTTAAAGTGTAGCAGGGAAGAGTACTTAGACAGCCAGGCAGGAAGCAAATTATAGTTAAAGCAGCATCCCTAGGCTGCCTTTGTTTCACTAACTATATAGTTGTTCTTCAGAGGCTTTCTACTCATCTCTCTTACAATGATCTGTTTAATAAGCATCAAGCTGCTTATACTAAGCATCGTTCAACTGAAACGGTGCTTCTATCTGTGTGCAATTCTATTGTTAATGCCATGTGCACTCAACGCTTAACTGGATTATGTATGTTTGATCTTTCGGCCGCTTTTGATACCATTGATCACAATATTCTTCTGGAACGTCTTTCTTCCTGGTTTGGTGTTCGTGGAATTGTTCTTGATTGGTTTTCCTCCTATCTGACAGATCGTTCTTTTAGTGTGAAAGTGATGGAGTACATCTCTTCGCCTTCTCACTTAAAGTATGGTGTGCCTCAAGGCTTCGTTCTTGGTCCTATCCTCTTCAACCTCTATACAACACCCCTAAGCACTCTAATCTCTTCTCATTCTCTTGATCATGAACTATATGCTGATGACACTCAAATGTACACTTGTTTCACCCCTAACTCCTATTCTAATGCTGAAACCCTCCTGCAACAAAGTTTTCTGTGTATATCCTCTTGGTTGTCTGCTAATTTCTTGGCACTTATTCCATCTAAGACTGAATTCTTGTTGGTCGGGACACCTCAACAGCTTCTGAAGCTGAATGGGAAAACTCTTTCGTTATCTTCGGGTATTAAAATATCACCTGTTTCTTCTGTGAGAAATCTTGATGTTATTCTTGATAAACACCTAACCTTCCACAAACACATAAGTAAAACTTCACAAGCATGTTTCTTCCATATCCGTGATCTTCGTCGAATACGTCCATATTTGTCACGTGAGACAGCTGCTACAATTGCTGCTGCTCTTGTGCAATCGAAATTGGACTACTGCAATTCCCTGTTTTTAAATCTCCCTCTCTGTGAGATTGTTCGGTTGCAGTTTGTTCAGAATTTTCTTGCGTGAGCAATTTTTTGTAGTTCCAAGTACTCACATGTTACGCCTATTTTGAAGTCTTTGCACTGGCTAAAGATTAAAGAGCGTATCATTTACAAAACAGCTTCGTTAACCTATAAGTCCATCACCATCCCTGGACAAACTTGTATGTCTCAATTAAAGTGATGTAGCCTGCTATTACTCGGTCTTCTAAGTTAATTACTCTTGTGAGACCTAACTTACCTTCACGCTCTAAGCTCTCTAATCGTTCTTTCCAGCATGCTGCACCTCAGATCTGGAATTCTCTTCCATTCAATCTTCGGAAATCTTCATTTGAATCACATCAGCCTTTACTTTCCTATGAGCAGTTCCATAAGCAGTTGAAGACCTATCTTTTCCATCTCTCTTTTCCATCCAGTGTCCATGAGCAGCGACCTGCGCCTAAACAACCTTTTCTTTAACTCCCTTTACTTTGGACTGAATTTCTGGATTTTGGAATTTGCACCGTTTTTGGACCTTTTTTTTGCTCGCCGGCTTGATTTTGTCTCAATAGTGCTCGATATTGTCATTGATGACTGTAGCATTCTAATTGTTGTTATTGTTATTATTATTGTTGTGTCTCTGTGTGTATGTGTAGGAGATGGAGAAGCTGTTTAGTGGCACTAACTGTCCCAGGTTATATGTGTGCCTGTATGTCTGTTAATGTGTCAGTGTGTGTGTGTGTGTGTAAGTGTAGGAGGTGGAGAAGCTGTTTAGTGGAGCTAACTGTCCCAGGTTATATGTGTGCCTGTATGTCTGTTAATGTGTCTCTGTGTATGTGTAGGAGGTGGAGAAGCTGTTCAGTGGAGCTAACTGTCCCAGGTTTGTGTCGTGTGAGTTTGCTCACAACGACAACTGGTACGTAACGTTTGACTCTGAGGAGGACGCTCAGAGAGCCTATCAGTACCTGAGGGAAGAGGTCGTCACCTTCCTCGATAAACCCATCATGGTCTGTCTCTTTCTCTCTATCTCTCTCTCTCTTTATTTCTCTCTCTCTCTCTTTTTCTCTCTCTCTGTCTCTCTATCTCTCTCTCTGTCACAGGATGATAGAAAGCTCTTGATTGTGTGTCACAGGATGATAGAAAGCTCTTGATTGTGTGTCACAGGCTGATAGAAAGCTCTTGATTGTGTGTCACAGGCTGATAGAAAGCTCTTTATTGTGTGTTACAGGCTGATAGAAAGCTCTTGATTGTGTTTGTCACAGGCTGATAGAAAGCTCTTGATTGTGTTTGTCACAGGCTCGTATAAAAGCAAAGCAGATGATAAGAAGTTCTACCTCATCCTACGCCTCTGCGTCGTCAACGGTTACATCTCCCACGGTAACGGAGGTTTCTATGACAACTGGGGGTGGAGGTCTGATGTACCGCTCCCCCCCACCCACCCCAAAGAGTTTGAACACATTCAGTCTAACCCCTCAGCAGCAAGACGAGAATCTACAGGTGGTGGGGCAGCAACAACAACAACAGCTGCAGCAGCTGCAGCAGCAACAACAGCAGCAGTTACAACAACAGCAGCTGCAGCAGCAGCATCAGCAGCAGTTACAACAGCAGCAGCTGCAGCAGCAGCTGTCAGGCAATCTCTTTGTGACAACACCTCTGGCACAGGTTAATGCTCTCTCTCAGTCCTATTCTCCCGTCTCTACTAATCAGTCTCTAATATGATAGGAATTGAATAATACACAATGCTCTTTCACAGGTTAATACTCTCTCTCAATCCTACTCCCCCGTCTCACTCTCTAATATGATAGGAATAGAATAGAGATAAATATAATAAATATAAATATATATATAAATAGATAAGTATATAAATATATATTTGCTAAATATATAAATATAAATATATATTTGCTTATTCTTACACTACGACAATCCAATTGGATTCAGATAGCCTGTTGATATTATGTAGAGATATGTTAAATGTGTGAGACATTGTACTACTATGTGACGTCATAGAAATATGTGAAATGTGTGAGACATTGTACTACTATTACTAATACTATTGTCTACCATGTGACGTCATAGAAATATGTTGACTTGATGTTGATTGTTGTGCACCTGTGTATAGAATGTTGTTGTTATTTGATTTGATGTTGATTGTTTTACACCTGTCTATTGAATGTTGTTTTTGTTGACACAGGGCTACCCGTTCTTTCATGCAGCAGCAGCTGGACCTGGCACGATGCCAGCAGCAGCAGCTGGGCTATGGCCTGTGGGCTCACAGCAGTACCTGGAACAGCTGGGGCCTGGGGGAACAGCTGCTCTAGGGGTAAGAGCTGTCTCAAGCCACGGCTGTTGTATTTGTAAGAGGCTGTAGCGCCAGTTTTCTTACACAACTCTGTTGGTTGCAGTTTCTAATTTTGTTGCTAAAGTGTCTCAAGTCGTAATTTAAATGTAATGAAAAAAACGTTACGGAAGTAACCGTCTCTATGATCCTTTTTCATCACTTCATTTCTATGTTTTTCACTTTCAACTATTATAACTTTATAAGTGTTAGCTGAACGTAGCATAAATGTGTGCCTAATATGTGTAGGTTTTTTAAGTATGTGTATGTGTACATGTGTGTTCGTGTATGTGTGTGTGTGTACATGTATGTGTGTACGTGTATGTGTGCGTACATGTGTGTATATGTATGTGTGTGTGTACATGTGTGTGTATACATATCCCTACATGTATGTGTGTGTGTTCATGTGTGTACATGTATGTGTGTGTATGTGTGTACAGAACATGAATGGTTACCAGGTACAGCTGACTCAGCTTGATCTATCTCACATGCAGGCTCAGACGAGCTCTCAACCCTACCATCAGCAACAACAACAGGATCCTTACAAGAGAGGGTAACACTGCCACATCTCTTATACATCTATAGACAGAACTCTCTCACCACATCTCTTACACATCTACAGACAGAACACTCTCACCACATCTCTTATACATCTATAGACAGAACTCTCTCACCACATCTCTTATACATCTATAGACAGAACTCTCTCACCACATCTCTTATACATCTACAGATAGAACACTCTCACCACATCTCTTATACATCTATAGACAGAACTCTCTCACCACATCTCTTATACATCTATAGAGAGAACTCTCTCACCACATCTCATGTACATCTATAGACAGAACTCTCTCGCACATCTCTTGTACATCTATAGACAGAACTCTCTCATCACATCTCTTATACATCTATAGACAGAACTCTCTCACCACATCTCTTATACATCTACAGATAGAACACTCTCACTACATCTCTTATACATCTATAGACAGAACTCTCTCATCACATCTCTTATACATCTATAGAGAGAACTCTCTCACCACATCTCATGTACATCTATAGACAGAACTCTCTCGCACATCTCTTGTACATCTATAGACAGAACTCTCTCATCACATCTCTTATACATCTATAGAGAGAACTCTCTCATCACATCTCTTGTACATCTATAGACAGAACTCTCTCACCACATCTCTTATACATCTGCAGACAGAACACTCACCACATCTCTTATACATCTATAGACAGAACCCTCTCACCACATCTCTTATACATCTATAGACAGAACTCTCTCACCACATTTCTTATACATCTGTAGACAGAACTCTCTCACCACATCTCTTATACATCTATAGACAGAACTCTCTCACCACATCTCTTATACACTCTCAGGCTTGTATCATCTGTATCATTATACACTCTCAGGCTTGTATCATCATTAGCTGGTCACATGATTGATTGATTGATTGATTGATTGATTGATGTGTAGAACTGTTCACATGGGAGGAGCGGGGGTAGACTACAGAGCCTATCAGCAGCAGCAGCTAGCCCAGCAGACCTCACGTGCTGACCAGTATATCAACCCTGCGCCCAGCGCTCCTACGTACGTACAACAACAACACAGCTCCAACCACCTCACGAGATCCTTTGAGCACACAGCGGCAGAGCGAGAGCAGCCGCCCAGGTTCTCTAAGATCAAGACATCAGCTGCTTCAGCTGTTCAGTCAGCTGTCTACAGCAGCGACGACGCACTGGTGGCCAGCGACCAGCAGCAGCCGCTGCTGCCCCTGCCCGACCCAGCAGCTGAGCTCAACGGTAGAGCAGCTGAGCTAGACTCAGCCAGCAGCAGCAGCACTAGCAGCAGCAGGCGGGCTGAGCCGCTGCAGCAGAGTGAGCTAGCAGCAGCTGCTAGGGGCAGCAGTCGTGGGGGCGGGGCCAGCTCTAGGCTGCAGCAGAACGTGGTGAGGCCACTGATGGAGACAGCTGATGTGATGCCATACAGCAGCGCTCAGTCTAGACAGTTCTTTAATACCAACAGGTCTGTCTCGAGTTATCAATGAGCAAAACTATCTATCTGACTGCAATATAATAATAAAACCAATAAGTACCTAGAGTTTATATAGACCTGATAAAGCTAATGTTAATGTCAGTTTCCTCACTCGAAAGCGATGTCAGTAACGGGCGAGCCTAGGATACCTGGAGAGTTTTATATATATTCATTTCTTTATTTATCACAAACAGACAGGATCAATATACATCACACACACATACACACACACACATACACACACACACATACACACACACACATACGATCATATACAATCAAGATACATTATAAGAAACTGAAGCGGAGTAATGGGATATTAATACTTATTAAATTTGAAAACTAAAAGATCTTCATCTTTCTCCGATAAACATGAGCTTTTAACAGTTGAGAAACTATTTAAAATGTCAAGAGAACATTTGGTTGAATTGCATTGTATTGCTTTCACTGTATTGTATTGTAAAGAATTGCATTGTATTACTTTCACTGTATTGTATTGTAAAGAATTGCATTGTATTACTTTCACTGTATTGTATTGTATTGTAATGAATTGTATTGTAATTAATGTAATGGATTTAACTATTGTATCGTAGTTGTTTGACTTCAGATCAGTAGATTTAGGGTTGAAGTCCAGTCCAGTGCTTTTGTCATCACTTATGTGCCTCAAGACCAGAATTGTACTATTTGTATTGTATTGACTGTATTGTATTGTACTCTCTTTTCAGTGCACTGCCTAGTGGCAGGTTCAAGGTACATAATCATACTCAAAGTCTATTTTCTCGCTCCATGAGCACTCCTTAGATCAACAAGTTAATCCCTTCACAAAGTCTCTATTGTATTGTATTAATTGTATTGTATTATTGTATTGTATTATTTTATTGTATTGTACTATTGTATTGTATGGTATTCTATTGCACTATTGTATTGTATGGTATTGCACTATTTAGAAGAGGAGGCGGAGGCACATACAGAGGTGGAGGGACAGGTACAAGTAGAGGTAGAGGTGGTATGACAAATAAAGAAAGAGATGAGCACAACTCTAACAGCTCAGTCACTGGTCTCTCTAGGGTACGTATCCACTGCTCAACACTCGCATTGATCTGAGGAATCATAAAGAGATAGACTTAATTACATAGCCCAGTTGCTATCGAGTAGCACTTATCACTTGCTCTAGGATCTTATCACTTGTTCTTGGTCTCCAAGAAGTGTTGGAATCAAACTCGTTAGAATGAAGTTTGACTGTAGACTAGAGGCATGCAGCAGACAGTAAACTTTCTATTTATCAGTAGAATAACTGTGTTTGTGAGTGTGTTTGTATGTGTGTGTGTGCGTGTGTTTGTATGTGTGTGTGTGTGTGTGCGTGTGTTTGTACTTGTGTGTGTGTGTGTGTGTGTGTAGAGAGGTGGTTCAGAGAGGAACAGTGTAGCAGGTGGCTCAGTGGGTAACTCATCTGGTAAAGATACGGGAGCCGTCAAGTTCAATCTTGAGTCAACCTCTTTTCCTCCCTTACCTACAAACAGCAATCAGGTAACGTTGCTCTCCTGTCTACCACTACTAGTGCTGCACTGTCGAGATTTAACGTCTGCTTCCTCTTCCTAGCATGTTGTCAGGGGTCATGTCAGTTGTCAGGTTAAACTTATAAACTTATATACACTGTCAGGGGTCATGTCAGTTGTCAGGTTAAACTTATAAATTTATAAACACTGTCTCTTTTATACCTCCATTGTTTCTACAATGAAGCCTTAACGAGCTGGTCTTGATACTTTCTTTTTAATATCTTTAGCAGTGGGATAGTTATAGATTTGCGCCAGTGAGTCGGGTAAGGTAAATATTTTTGGTATCTGGATTCGTGCATGTTATGTGCAATTGTGCATGTAACATTTAATCGTTAAAATAATAGAGAACACGTCACATATCTTTTCTGTCAATGCTATCTCGAGTGCTTTTTTTTTCAAAATGAGGAAAAAGCATGAGAGAGAAATTATATTAATAACTCGTGATCTTTGTAGTTGATTGATTGACGGATTGTTTGATTGACTGGTAGAACGCTGATTCAAAGATTTGTATAACATCTAGTCCCGCCCATGACCTCGCGTTATTGGACATTAGATCAGATATGCACAGCCAATCACGAGCAGGCTCTGGTGGTAGAGGGGGTGGGGCCTATCGAGGCTCAGCCAATCAGACGAGTTCTCGCACTGACATGGGTCATTCTTCTAGTGATAATTCAATGAACAGGTACGCCACTCATCTCAACTGTTGTGCACTGGTTAATTACATTCATTCTGAATTCACTGAAAAGTCCTTTGTGATTATAAATAATTACATTTCATTTCTTACTAATTTAAATTCTTTGATGTATATTTTTATACTACTCTCTCTCTCTCTCTTCAGTGCACTGCCAAGTGGCAGGTTCAAGGTGCATATTCATACTCAAAGTCTGCTTTTTCGCTCCATAAGAGCACTCCTTAGATCAACAAGTTAATCCCTATATAAAGTCTATGCCTTATCCACACTGCTACATTTATATTATATATTTAATACTTATTGATATCTGAGTTGCTATCATTTGATTGATTGATTGATTGATTGTTAGGAGCAGTCTAAGCACGATGCCTGGCTCAGCGGCTCTAAGCTCCAGCGGCTCAGCTGTGAGCTACACTCGGCCACCCCCGGCTCCTGCATGTGCCAGCAACAACAACACTGCTGGCCTGCCTCTCACTGTGAGTGAAAAAATTGTTTTAAAATAATAAAATAAATAAGAATAGCTTTAAATAATAATTAAATAAATAATAAGAATAGCTTTAATATAATAATTAAATAAATAATAAGAATAGTTTTAAATAATAATTAAATAAATAATAAGAATAGCTTTAAAATAATAATTAAATAAATAATAAGAATAGTTTTAAATAATAATTAAATAAATAATAAGAATAGCTTTAAAATAATAATTAAATAAATAATAAGAATAGTTTTAAATAATAATTAAATAAATAATAAGAATAGCTTTAAAATAATAATTAAATAAATAATAAGAATAGTTTTAAATAATAATTAAATAAATAATAAGAATAGCTTTAAAATAATAATTAAATAAATAATAAGAATAGTTTTAAATAATAATTAAATAAATAATAAGAATAGCTTTAAAATAATAATTAAATAAATAATAAGAATAGTTTTAAATAATAATTAAATAAATAATAAGAATAGCTTTAAAATAATAATTAAATAAATAATAAGAATAGTTTTAAATAATAATTAAATAAATAATAAGAATAGCTTTAAAATAATAATTAAATAAATAATAAGAATAGTTTTAAATAATAATTAAATAAATAATAAGAATTTTAAATAATAATTAAATAAATAATAAGAATAGTTTTAAATAATAATTAAATAAATAATAGGAATAGTTTTAAATAATAATTAAATAAATAATAGGAATAGTTTTAAATAATAATTAAATAAATAATAAGAATAGCTTTAAAATAATAATTATAAAATAAATAATAAGAATAGTTTTAAAAGAGTTTGCACCACAATGGTAGCATTTTAAGAAATCTTAATGTAACAGTGTCACAGCTATTTTGAGACATATGTTAGAGAATCAGTCATAAGAATCTAACGTCCCGTTTCTCGTCAAAATTCAAAGTCGTCTCAAGCAGGCTCTGCACCAACATAAGTCAGAGCACCACACGATGACGATTGTGTACAAAGACTGATGATAAAACGAGATTAAAACAGTGCAAGTCCATGCTCCAAGATAAGTAGGGCTGAATATGGACCTATGGAGGAATGAGATGGTTTTAACTGGACCAGGATTCTACTAATGTGTTTATGGGATCCACGTTCTTGTGGCAGAGAAATTTTCAGGTGAAAGTTAAAAAACACTGTTACACTGTAGGTTATTCTTAACCCGTATTGTTGTATAATGAAGAATCTAACCGCAAACTGCAAATGTCAATAGAGGTGACTGAGCAAAAACTGAAGAATCAATGGCATTCGGAAACCACCTCAGTAGCTATATTTTCCCAAGGCTATATTAAGGCGTGGATAAGGCATAGCCTTTTATGAAGGATTAACCTGTAGATCGAGGAGTGCTCTAGTATATAGAGTGTCAAGCAGACTTTGAGTAGAAATATGTGCCTTGAACCTGCCGCTTGCAGAACTCTAGAGAATATAGTGAGAGAGAGAGTGAGATTAGTCTATTGGTTAGCGTAGCACTGGACGCGTAGATAATATCGACAGGTATTTTATAGTTGACTCTACGGCAAGAATTAGCACCTGTAAGTGAGATAGTAACAGCTAGTGATAATAACTACAACACAGGTCCACTTATGACTAAAAATAACTTATTGTGCTTGATGTTGTCCTGTGGTTTAGCACATTTTGATTGATTACTTAATGGATTGATTGATTGACTGACTGACAGGATGGAGTTGGAGCTGGAGGTAAGATGAGCTATGCAGCTGCAGCAGCTGCTCAGAAGAGCAAGGAGCACACATCAGCAGCTGTGAGCCCAGCAGCTGCAGCTGCTGAGATGAGCAGCTCTCCCAGCTCTGACAGCCTGACAGCTGAGGACAGGCAGCAGCAGCAGGAGAGCGCTGTGGAGCTGCAGCAGCAGGCAGTGAGAGGTAGAGGCGGGAGAGGAGGGGGTAGGGGGAGAGGAGGTAGAGGTGGTAGAGGTGGAGGGTATGGCAGGGGTGGTGGAGGGGGGAGCTACTCAGGTGGATACAGGGGAGGGGACTATGCTGGGGTGAGAGCTGGTGCTGGTGATGGGCTCAAGAGTGAACCACTGTTGAAGCACGAACCCTCGAGTCCTGCTGCTGCTGCAGCTGCTGATCTATGAGCTGCTGCTGCAGCTGTTGATTTATGAGCTGCTGCTGCAGCTGCTGCGCTATTAGCTGCTTCTGCAGTAGCTGAGCTATGGGCTGTAGCTGCTAAACTATGAGCTGGCGCTGCTGAGCCGTGAGTTACAGCTGCTGAGCTATGAGCTACAGCCTCGTAAGAATAAACAGCAATAGTGGCAGCTGCAGAAACTGGTTAGCTTTGCTGAGCTGGGTCGACATCTTGTGGCTAAACAGCTGCAGTGAACAGTCATTGATAAGCTGATGATGAGCTTTTTCTAATGTCTTATACCTAAAGACTTATAGCAGCAGCTCTTGATTAGTAGCAATATGTGTTAGCTGTAGCAGCAGCTGTGTTAGCTGTAGCAGCAGCTGTTGATCTGTAGCTGTGAACTACTGCAGCTGCAGTGGATATTAGTCACAGTGATATAAGGTGTTTTGGATCACTAACAGCAGCTGAATCAAAAGATTTTGAGCGGCTGGTAGCATAGGCTACAGCACTGAGGAATAGCTGTGAGCTTAAGCTACAGCAGTGAGGAACAGCTATGAGCATAGGCTACAGCACTGAGGAACAGCTGTGAGCATAGGCCACAGCACAGGAACAGCTGTGAGCATAGGCTACAGCAGTGAGGAACAGCTACAGCAGTGAGGAACAGCTGTGAGCATAGGCTACAGCACTGAGGAACAGCTGTGAGCATAAGCTACTGCACTGAGGAACAGCTGTGATCATAGGCTACAGCACTGAGGAACAGCTGTGAGCATAGGCTACTGCACTGAGGAACAGCTGTGAGCATAGGCTACTGCACTGAGGAACAGCTGCTGCAGCTGTATTTAACACATCTACAGTATTGAAACAGCTGTGATGATGACAGCTGTCTACTGTGTAGCAGAGCTGAGAGCATTCTTGATAATTTAAACAACACAAAGTTAGTGAATTGATGTATGAATTAACTCCTATAGACATCTGTGCTGTTTAATTGTTAATTGATTGATTGCTGGTATAGAGAGACATTGTTGTAGAGAGATTGTTAATTGATTGATTGCTGGTATAGAGAGACATTGTTGTAGAGAGATTGTTAATTGATTGATTGCTGGTATAGAGAGACATTGTTGTAGAGAGATTGTTAATTGATTGATTGCTGGTATAGAGAGACATTGGTGTAGAGAGATTGTTAATTGATTGATTGCTGGTATAGTGAGACATTGTTGTAGAGGGATTGTTAATTGATTGATTGCTGGTATAGTGAGACATTGCAGTAGAGAGGTGTGTTTAATGAGAACACATTGTATTGATGCAGAGGTGTACGGTTGGATAGAGCCCACCTCTGTGTATCTCTGATGCTATGTGTGTGTTGTACACTAAGCGTCTGCTTGCTTATCCTATGCTGTGTCTCTCTCGCTATCAGTAGATTGTGTACATAGATCAGTAAGAGCGTTAGAGTTCATTGTAAATTTTAAGTGGCAGTTCTTGAGGTCCTGGGATCAATTTCCGGTAGAGCTGATCAGAGAGTTAAATCTCGGACATTCACGGGACTGGTAAGATGTAGTATTGACTGAACTGCCTAATGGTTAAACGCGTGTATTAAGTGTGACAGATAACATCATAGATGATTCTTTAGCTATTATGTGTGTTTCACTTTTTTACCTTTATCACTGTATTTGTATCTATTGCTGCGTCTTCGGCGTAGTTGTCTGCACTTGACTTGTAACAGCAAGCGCAGAGACTAGAATACTGTGCGGAGTTTAGCCGTTTGAATGGTTTCATTATACGTCTCCGTGTACTTCTGATTGTTTGTTCTACCGTATGCTTGTTTGTCAGTCTCTGACTCTGCTCTGTCTGTCTATAGATACCATCTATACCTTTATGTTCTTGTATTTGATACATTAGCTGTAATATAGCTGCAGTATTGCTACCTGTGTTTGTGTTTACCTGTGTGTTTGTTTTGTATGTCTTTACTAGTTCTCTCTCTGATTGACATAATGTAAGGTTGTTCTATGAAAGCTTTTCAGTGTACATTGTCTTCCTATCATGATTTTGGAAGCATTGTCTTTTGAAGCATGATACTGTGTTGAATTAAATATTAATGTTTTCCATGCCATATTGTGCTATGAATTAAGCTTATCACTAGCTGTCATGTGATAGGTACAATAGCTAGTGATAAGCTAAATTCATTGTACCTGTCATGTGATAGGTACAATAGCTAGTGATAAGCTAAATTCATTGTACCTGTTATGTGATAGGTACAATAGCTAGTGATAAGCTAAATTCATTGTACCTGTTATGTTATAGGTACAATAGCTAGTGATTATGCTACATTAATTGTACCTGTTATGTGATAGGTACAATAGCTAGTGATAAGCTACTTGTCCATCGTACTATTGTAAAATGCTATGTAAATGAGAGTTTAAAATAGCCGTCTGTTTAAACCTCTTCGTGTTTCACTGCTTAACTGCCACTGTATCTCTCTCTCTCTCTCTCTCTCTCTCTCTCTCTGTTTGGTGTGTATAGTCTGCTGTTATCTATAAATATAAATAGAAGTTCAAAAAGACAACAAATCTTAGACATGTGTAGGAACTACGTGTAGTTAGATATCAAGTTGAGTGTGATGTAAATGAGGAACTGTTTACTGGTAGCCCGGAACATGGTAGCTCTGTTGTACTGGTGGCCTGGAACATGGTAGCTCTGTTGTACTGGTGGACTGGAACATGGTAGCTCTGTTGTACTGGTGGCCTGGAACATGGTAGTTCTGTTGTACTAGTGGCCTGGAACATGGTAACTCTCTGCTCTAGTGTTGAGAACTGATACATGCTCGTGTATACGTCAGATTGTCTGTTAGTTATATTCTCAGTGAGCACTTGACGTGTACATGATAAGCTGTGAGTGTTGAGCATTGAACCCAGGCCTGTGGCTTGAGAGCAAGTACTCTACTCGCTACTCCACTGAACTCAACCACAGTGTAGGTGTATGGAGCTGTCGTCTGCTGTGTAGGGATGATATCACAAGTAAGCTGTGGGATGATATCACGAGGGATGATATCACGAGGGATGATATCACGAGGGATGATATCACGAGGGATGATATCACGAGGGATGATATCACGAGGGAGGATATCATAAGTAAGCTATTCTGTGTCTCTGTTAGAATGTTGAGCTGTTAAATGCTGTTTTGTCTAATAAGAGAATATTTATGTATTATAATTTAAATGTATTGAAATATTTGTTCTGCTTGACTATTAAAAAAATGTATATAAATAAAAAATAACTTGCTAGAAATAAAATAGAAAATCAAAGAAAACAATCAGCTGAGTAATTTTTGTAAATACGTTATGCCATGTTGTGTCCTAAGGGTGTACTGGAGCGGGGAAAGCAGTGGAAAACTATCTCAGAGCTACATTTAACAAGATATTGTTAGCTTATAAGTGTGTTTATTGCATGAGTTGTACAGTCAATTTGTTTTAGTTGACATTCTGCTGACCAGTGCAGATTCTTTTTCTTTACTGACGAGGGGAGATTTGTAAGTTTTCCCTTGAATTAAATTTAAAGCTGGTAAAGCTAAGGTTAACATCAGATTTCTCACTCGAAAGCGATGTCAGTGACGGCGAGCCCAGGATTTGAACCCCGCACACACTGATCCGTGGTCGAGTATCTTACCGACATCGCCACTGGCTCCAGAGAGAATGAATGTTAACAATTTATATTCACTTAATGAGTCCTACGAGTGAGAACTCTTTGTTTCTTTTTTAAAAGAACGCTTCATGTGCTGGTCCATATGTAGAATATTATCTTCAAGATTAGATCGTTATTTAAGTTGCACTAATTTCTATTTATTCGTGTTAAGTGTGTCTTTATTTAATTCATCGCTTAGTTTAAATGTACTGGACTGTTTGAAAGCCTATTATATCATTGCATTATGAGAGAGTTGCTGGCACATCATACGTGCAGTCACACGTCTATTACATATCTCCTCCGAAATTCTGATAAACGTTGATTCTCTACATAGTATCAGCAAAGAGTATTAGTTATTAGACCGTGTATGAGATGGGTTATCTTTATAAGTACTTATGACTGTAGAACAAGTGACGCAGACTATTCTATGACTTGTGACTATAGAACAAGTGACTCAGACTATTCTATGACTTGTGACTGTAGAACAAGTGACGCAGACTATTCTATGACTTATGACTGTAGAACAAGTGACGCAGACTATTCTATGACTTGTGACTATAGAACAAGTGACTCAGACTATTCTATGACTTGTGACTGTAGAACAAGTGATGCAGACTATTCTATGACATGACTTGTGACTGTAAGTTTAAAAGTTCTAAGTTAGAGGAAGCCCTTGATGATAAATAGTGATGTGAGTTGTTACAATAGGTTCTAAGTGAGAGGAAGCCCTAGATGATAACAATATTACTAATGTTATTGGCTGCTCTAGTGTAGATAGAAGAGATAAACGACCTCTGTAGTCAGTATTGAATTGAGGTAGACTTGCTATTGTGTTGATACCCATTAAAACAGTTTGTAACAGTTGCAGCTGTTGCTGTCATTGCTGTGCTGGTGAACAGTAAATTATGTCTAATTATGTTGCAATGATTTCTATAATTCAGCAATGCCTCGTTTAAATTATCAACTGTGATATAATATTATATGTATATAGAATTTTCTCCTCTCTCTCTCTCTCTCTCTCTCTCTCTCTCTCCCTATATATATATATATATATATATATATATATATATATATATATATATATATATATATGTATATACTTATATATATATATATATATGTATGTATATTTATATATATATACATATACTGTCGATATATATATATATATACATATACATATATGTCGTGCTCTATGTCACTATTGCTTGTTGTATGTAAATGCTTAGCTGTTTGTATGTGTAACAAACACTCTATATTTCTCTGTGTGTACAATACAGCGCCCTGTACTGTACAGGTTGAATGTTGTGCAAGCAGTGCGCACATTCAGACTTGTAGTGTGTTAGTTGTACACATGTGTGCACTGTTGATATATTTTATGTTGGCTATGGTTCTAGTACTAGATGTGTGCACACAACTGTGTGTGTACAGAGATAAATAACTGTCATTACACTTGCTGTGAATGGAAAACCATGATCACCTGTTGTAAGATAGGATATGGTCGTTACTGATGTGGAAAACCATGATCACCTGTTGTAAGATAGGACATGGTTGTAAGTAGTTATGTTGATTACGGAAGCCATGAGCGCTTGCTGCCTGATGGGATACTAGCTGTATCGTTACTAAGCTACCGAATAACAATAATGTGGGAGTGGTTTAATGTTAGCACAGCCCTCTCTCAGCTCGTGTTGTACATAATGTTGAGTGGAGCCTCTTCTAATGTAAATATGGGCGTGTCTTTAATAAATGTGGGCGTGTCTTCAATAAATATGGGCGTGTCTTTAATAAATATGGGCGTGTCTTTAATAAGTATGGGCGTGTCTTTACTATGTAAACATCGTAGTGTATATAGAGCAATCTATGTTATCATTTATTTCACGTTAACTGATATGCATACGCGCCAATATAGATTTGCTTGCGCACATATTCTGCACTATTTGTACTTAGGTGTATATAGCGCACTACACGCGTTATTTATATATGTGTGTGTACAAGATGTGCTCACATGTGTTGTGTACAAGCTTGCTATGTCACTATGGCTCTATGTCTAACGTTGCTTTAGATTGTTGACTGTGTACTTCTATAAAGCCTCTCTATAGTTACGAGAGTGTTTTGTTTTGTGGCCAAATTATTCTATCTTACTCATATCTCTTTATATTGATTGAGATGATAGATACTGTTGATTGATTGATCGATCGATTAAATGATTGATTGATTGATGAGTTCAGCTATACGCTGATAGTCTTAAATTGATTAGTGACTGATTGATTGATTGATGTGTTAACAAGAGCTCTACACAGCGCTATGTGTACTCGTAAATATCTTGCAGTATTCACCACATGTCGCTGATCCCCAGTGAGAGCTGAGCTCTCTAACCATTCTTCTATCAAGTGTCTGCACTGAGTTACCGGCAGCCCTGCTGTAGCTTCACATCCCCTATAAAGCGCCTCTCTCATATTGCTAGTAATTCTCTGTTTACTACTGACTGTTGTTGAACGCCCTCCTAAACATTCAATGTCACAGGAGGATTCAAGGTCGTATAGATTGTTTCAGTATCGCTATGAGTCAATGAAGGTCACGAGGGGTCATTCAAGGTCATAGGTGTTGTTTCAGTATGGTACGGGTAATTCAAAGTCACGAGGGTTCATTGAAGGTCGTAAGGGGTTTGTAATCACTATGCGTTAGTCAAGGTCACGAGAGTTCATTCAAGGTCATAGGGGTTGTTTAGTAATCGCTACGGCTGACTACAGGTGAAGGGAGGCTACGCACACATGTTGTGTGTCAGAGTTCTCTACAAAGACTTCTGTTGTCACTGACGAGTCTGCCGAGTTATCATGGTTAATGACATCAACTCTGATTGATTGATTGCTAGATTGATTGATAACTCAGCAATCTGATATTAGTTGAACAAGTGTAACTTGTTTTCTCTACCCTTGAGTGTAGCTCTCAAGCAAAGCTGTGTAGCTGTCAGGCAAAGCTGTGTAGCTCTCAAGCAAAACTGTGTAGCTCTCAAGCAAAGCTGTGTAGCTCTCAAGCAAAGCCGTGTAGCTCTCAAGCAAAGCTGTGGAGCTCTCAAGCAAAGCTGTGGAGCTCTCAAGCAAAGCTGTGTAGCTCTCAAGCAAAGCTGTGTAGCTCTCAAGCAAGGCTGTGAAGCTCTCAAGCAAAGCTGTGAAGCTCTCAAGGAAAGCTGTGGAGCTCTCACGCAAAGCTCTATGAGTCATCAGCTGGTGACATCACGTCATCTACGCATGATGAGACTCTCGTTAAAACGTGTTGTATTGTATTGTAACATATTGAAGTGTATTGTATTGTATTACTGCAGTCAAAACTGCGTAATACTTATTCAAGATATTCTAGGAAATACTATTATGACTGTATTAATATCGCGTAGTATCTCTCTTTATATGTCTCTATCTTTTAGTCTTTTCCTACATGCACTAAATGTACTGGTTCTGAATACGTGTATGTATGTGTCTGTGTGCTTATTTGTTTGTTTGTATGTCTACCTTATATTCTATACGTCTTTCTCTATATATCTCTACTCTCCTACTTCATCTCTTTTGCTTTGTTTCGCTGCTTTGTGCCCCTCTCTAATTTTTTTTTGTATCACTGAATTCCTTTCTGTTTATCTTTATCACTCACTCTGTCCCACTGTTTCTTCTGATAGTTTATCGTATTTGTAAGTGTGCTAATACCTGTGTGTATGTGTACTAGTACCTGTGCTAAGTTGTGCTAGATATCATTGTGAATGTCATGCTAAGTTGTGCTAGATATCATCATGGATGTCATGCTAAGTTGTTCTAGATATCATCATGGATGTAATGCTAAGTTGTGCTAGATATCATCATGGATGTCATGCTAAGTTGTGCTAGATATCATCATGGATGTCATGCTAAGTTGTGCTAGATATCATCATGGATTATATGTCATGCTAAGTTGTGCTAGATATCATCATGGATGTAATGCTAAGTTGTGCTAGATATCATCATGGATTATGTGTCATGCTAAGTTGTGCTAGATATCATTGTGGATGTCATGCTAAGTTGTGCTAGATATCATGGATGTCATGCTAAGTTGTGCTAGATATCATTGTGGATATAAGACCCAATCAAACTTTCATCTGATTTAACGTCAGTTTCATTAGCCAATCAATGACGACTGGATCATCTGTTGATCCGCAGTTTAGACGCTTAACCGTTGCGCCACTGGCTCGGCCGTTTGTTTCTATGATTCTTTAATTATGTAAATATACCGGATTTCATTGTAGACGTCTGTGCTGATATGTTGAATATCACTGTGGATATGTGTGGATGTCTGTGCTGATATCACTGTGGATATATGTGCTGATATGTGTCTAGATATCTCTGTGGTGTTAGTGTCTGTGTACCTCTGTGTGTCGTTGCTACTGGTATCTCTTTCTCTTTACTCTCTTTCTCTTTGCTCTTTCTCGGTGCTCTTTCTCTCGGCGCTAAACTATGTTCGGATGAGTGCTTGAGACGTCCCTGACATCATCCTGAGTGTTTAGTGCTGGATGTTACAAGCTGTCAGCATCGCTACATCCACTCCACTGTTATCAGGGTGACTAGCAGCCTAGTCAGTAGCGAGCTTAACTATCAGGCTAGACATTGCCGGTACAATCGTGTGACAGGAGGCGGAGCTTATCTCTAACCAGTTGCTCTCTGTAACTGTGTGATTCGCTGGGCTGTAAGAGGCGGAGCTTATCTCTAAGCAGTTGTTCTCTTGAACTGTGTGATTCGCTGGTCTGTAAGAGGCGGAGCTTATCTCTAACCAATTGTTCTCTGGAACTATGTGATTGGCTGGGCTGTAGGAGGTGGAGCTTATCTCTAACCAGTTGTTCTCTGGAACTGTGTGATTATTGGCTGTGCTGTTGTAGGAGGCGGAGATTATCTTTAACGAGTTGTTCTCTGGAACTGTGTGATTGGCTGGGCTTTAGGAGGCGGAGCTTATCTCTAACTAGTTGTTTTCTGGTACTGAGTGATTGCCTGGGCTGTAAGAGGCGGAGCTTATCTCTAACAAGTTTTCGAGTACTGGATAATTGGTTGACTTTTGTGGTCCTAGTTTATCAATAGTGATCGCAGTTATAAAACTATAGTTAAGCTGATAAATTTTAATATAAAAAATAAAAAACATTATACTGTTGATTGGTTGACACCAGTGTGTGTAGTAGACATTGCTAAAGTAGGGGCGTGGCTATGAAATGTTAAATAAATTAGGTGTAATAAAGTGTGTGTGTATAGTTGTGCTCGTAGTGTCTTGCTGTGTATGACGCTACGTATCGCTGCGTGTATGTGTGTATAAACTATAGTGCGGTGAACCTATGTTGTTCTTTTGTGTTGCACCGGTAGCAACAGCAACAATACTGCTAATTTCGGCCTCGTCAACATCAAGTACTTTTGAAGCAAGAGTCATTGGGATGAATAGAGAGAGAGGGAGAGAGAGAGAGAGAGAGAGAGAGATGTGTTAAATGGTAGATATCTAGTAGCTGGTTTTGATGTAGTAAAGGCTGTGTATGAAGCAGTTATCTCGTAATAGAGCGATGGTGACCTTGCCGTTAGATTAATGCTGTCATTAGCTAGTCTGGTATAAAGAAGCTGTGACATCAAGTCTATATTGATGTCACAAGTCAAGAAAATCGCTCCTAATTGGTGGAACAAGTCTATTTAATACGGACTTGATGACATAATAGAGCTAAGTCTATTTACTATTGACTTGTATTATCTCCGGTGCGTATGTTTATTTGCTTGTACGTCTGTCAGTTTGCTTATATCTGTGTGTTGGATGAATTTAACGTTTGTTTCTATTGTATGATGATGTCAGGGAAATGAATGAGAATAGAAAGAATGTGAATGAGTGTAGAAAGTTCATCTGGTAACCAGTTCATATACACTCTATTATCTCAACCCCTCTCCGGCGTGCGTGCGTTGTGGGAAAGAATTGTACATTTGTGTGCGTGTTTCTATATGAAAGTGTGTGTGTGTTGATACATTGATGTCTGTGCATGTATGCGTGAATGGTCGTCTGACTATGCTCGCGTGTATTGCTGCTGTATGTGTTTGGTTTTCTCTTGTTATAACTGAGTGAGAAATTTATTAAAATTCAGCAGTTGAGCTCAATCAGTTGTGTTACGAGTTGTTTCAAATCCATTAAATACAACAGTCACGTTACATCACTGATTATAGGAGTGATTAACAGATTAATACAAGGAGCACGTGATATTAAATGCAACGATCACGTGACATTGTATACAACTATCACTTAACATTACAATGTTCACGTGACATCACTTGTTGTAGGAATGATTAGTAGAGCGAATACAATGATCGCTTAATTAGGAATGACTAGCAGGTAAACTATTTGCTGTTGGATTGATGGGTGATTGGAATTAGAATGAGAGAAACTGAACAGCTGATCAAGTCATTCGTCCACTTACTGTCCAGTACAGCTGTTGAGTGGTCACAGCGTCACGTGACGCAACGGTCAGCAGAGAGAGAGAGAGAGACCCTGGATTACAATTTGTCTAAAAGAAGTCGCTCGTTGTAAAGCTCGGAATGAATTAACGACAGGGTTGAAATCATTTCCACTTTTTGTTTATTGATAATTATTGTACAAAGCCGAATGGATTTCGGAACTCAGAATGGATACCAAACAGAATAATTTATTCCGGAGTCCTGTCCATATATTTATGTGATCTTGATTTTATTACACTGATCCTACTGAACGAGAGATGAAAATTAAACATTAAAATATTCTGAAAATGAAACAGTAACATATTATTTTGACTTCCATCTGTCTTTCTAAAAGTTAATTAGATACACAGGGTTATAAGTTAAACAGTCATATACAGACTGGGGCAAAAAGTAATAATCCCCTAGCGAAATCTCAATTACTTCAAGAAAACTCAAAATATCTCTACGAAATTTTCGGAGCTTCTAGGGGAGGAATTTCTACGTATATCCTGCGAATTTGATGAAAATATTTTCATTAATTACAAATTACAGCATTTCAACGAGAAAAATGCTAAAATCAATTTTAACAAGGTTTTCGAAATGTCAGTCGTTCCTTTTAAAGAAAATAACGACCCTGAAAAGGGACGTTTACTTAAATGGTGGAGTTTAAGCCTGCACTACCTTGTTAGCTACTCTAATAAATGATGCTTAAAATTCGTTCTTATGTTAAAATTATTCCTAAATTTTGAAGAAAATGTCCGGTACTTTTGTTTAAAAAAGCCTTGCCAAAATTGGTTTTAACATTTTTTTCGAAAAAACGCTGTATTTTTGTTACTTCTGAATAAATTTTCACCAAATTTGCAGGATATGTGTAGAAATTCCTCCTTTGGAAGCTCCGAAAATTTTGTAAAACTATTTTGAGTTTTGTCCAGATTATTAAGACTTTTGACAAAAAAGCCTTGTTAAAACTGATTTTGCACTTTTTTTCGTAGAAACGCTGTAATACTTTTCCTGCTAAATGGATTTTCATCAAATTTTCAAGACATACGCAGAAATTCCTCCCCTAGAAGCTCCGGAAATTTCGTAGAGATATTTTGAGTTTTCTTAAAGTTATTGAGATTTCGCTAGGGGATTATTATTTTTTGCCCCAGTCTGTATATAGGCCTATATAGGCACTCATAGAATTATCATCTCTGACGATATCTATCACTTTTAACACTATATTAGTATTTAATTAACCAATAGGCATTTAAGTCAATTATCCATGTTACCAGTCCTGTGAATGTTCTAGATGTTAGGCTACTATCTGATCAGCTCTACCAGGATTTGATCTCCTCAGACCCTCATGATCAGCCATTATTTTCATGACGTTAAGTAGCGCTTTTACACAATGTGCTGTGGGCTAACAGGAAAATTAACGTCAGTTTCGTGTCAAAACGAGGCATCTGCTATGTAGCCTAAAAATACGTTAAGATCCACTGTGTGTGCCTATGCTTGATTGCTGATTGAAACTGTTCGCCGTTGCGCCACATGATTAACCGAGGAGTCTATTACACAAGGAATACAATTAGACAATGATTTCTTATATTTAGGCGACTTGTATCAAGTCATCATTATCACTATCGTCATCATCTTGTGCACTATCTGAACAGTAGCCAGTCTGTTTAAATTCAACCAATCGCTGAGCTCGATATAAACTGCCTTCCAATGACAGTCTACGCTCGTCTGCTGATAAGTCTGATGAGTTCTCATTGGTCTGTTCAAACTTTGCCGATGATTCATTCATGAGTTCATATTTAGCTCCTCCCACTGTTAGCCCAGTTGTTATTTGTGCAGCTGATGTAATTGCGGCTGACGCTGAATCAGCTGCGCAGTAGCTATAAATAGCGTGCTGCGAGTTAGAGATAGGAGAAGTGGGAGACAGCGAATGAGAGGGGTAGGTGGATTCTTTAGGTGGAGGTAGTATAAGATCACGTGACGAGCCTGTTGAAGAGAGTAACTCTCTCTCTTTACTGTTCCTCCACTTCATACGTCTGTTCTGAAACCAGATCTTAACCTGTACAGAGCAAGATATAGTCATTTAAAATATTTTAATCAATATCGACGACAATAGTTTAAGTTCTTGGGACACATAGTTGAACGAAATAGTTGAAAATACCGTAGTGACAGGAATAATAGCAGCCAAAAAAGATGCAAGGGTCGACAGCGGATGACGTTTATTAAGAGTCTTAGCAAATGGATGAAGTTAACTGAAACAGAGATTATCAGAGCAACAATGAACAGAGACATATGGAGGAATATGACCATGACCGCCCAGGCTTGGAACAGGCACGGCACTTAGAGAAGAATCAATATCAGTGAATAGTGTGTGATATTCGACTGATTATAGAGAATTCAAAGTTTGTGGGCAGTTTGTACATGGCAACGTCTCGCCCTCTATCTTTAGCAAGAAAGTGGTAATAATTTAGCATCAAATGCAGCTGCCTCCTCTGCTGAGTATGTTATACTGAACACCCTTCAGATACACCCAACAGTCTACTTAACCCTCTATAGACCAGGAGGCTATAGACATTGAACACCCTTCAGATACACCCAACATTCTACTTAACCCTCTATTGATCAGGAGTCTATGGATTGTGAACACCCTTCAGATACACCCAACATTCTACTGAACTCTCTCTAAATCAGGAGTCTATGGATTGTGAACACCCTTCAGACACACCTAACATTCTGAGGCAACACAATAAGACCATGCACAGCTTGCGACACCCACTCTTTGATGCTAATCCTCTGCTAGCATTACACTTCTGATTTATCGCTTCATCTCACGGAGTCAAGTGCAAGCGACAACCTGGTCACCACGAATAAGCCTCTCGCGCCAAGCGGCTTTGAAAGATCATTGAGAACACGTGGCCTAACTATTATTACTTCAAATGAGACGATTGATAGCCGACTCTTAATTCAGCTATGAGAATTGATCTACTGAATCTCTGAGACACGTGCATCAGTCGGCGTATCACAGCCGTTGTCATTCAGTCACTGCAGTAGACTAGCTATATGGCCTGGTTGTTTTATATCTTTTAATTAGGAGCATCACAAGGATTTGTAACCCTGTGAGAATAACCACAAACAATCCATAGAAAAAAATTATATAAATTAATATCAAATTTCATTTCTTGGTGTCTAGTATTTAATTAAACATACATAAAATTAAATACAAATTGAGAAAACATATTCAGTTAATATAAAAAATATATATCAAAATAAAAGTGATGTTAAAGTTACATAGAAACATTTATTTATATAGAGAGACCTGCGAATCCTTGAGACCTAGCTTCTCGGCGAGCTTCTTCCTGTCCGGTTTGCTGATGTACTTCTGTTTCTGGAAGATTCTCTCCAGACCCTTGCGCTGATAGTCTGAGAACACGGCACGCCTGAGCATGCCCCGCCTGGGTTTTCCCCGCATACCGCCCAGCAGCGACAGCGCGCCCTGCAGACCAAACAGTGCGCCACCGCCTGGGCTGCCTGTGTACAGCAGACCAGTAAAACTGTGCTTTAATTGAGGCCGAATTAAAATGTACTAAAGTAGGCAATGCACAGTGTCAGTGCGATAGGCCCAATGAGATGTTCCTATTTAGTAAAGATGATTTAATACACATAACTGTTCGCACGGAACAAACATTACATGATCAACTGAGTCCAATCTGAATTTAAAACGAAATTTTATGTCGAATCAAAATTAGTATAGAAGCAGTAAAAAAAATAGCGCATACGCTGATGGTTTTGCAAAAGAATTAACTTTTAGTTTTAACTTAGTCATGTTTTATGTTAGATAGCATTGATGCTGTGTAACGAAAAGTTAGGATTAAGTATTATAAGAATCATGTATAATGTTCTTGTGTAAAGCTTTGACTCACCTGGCATGAAGCCAGCAGCCACAGCTGCAGCAGCTTGCTGATGGGAGATAACAGCAGCAGCTGAGACTGGTGGCTTAAAATCATACTGCAGCTGCTTCAACTGCTGCAGCTGGTGCGACTCGTACGCGAGGCGGAGCAGCTGTGAGGTGCTGCACGCAGCAGCTGCGCTCTGCTGCTGATAGATCTGCTGCTGCTGAGAGCTGAATAGTTCGGCGTAGAATCCCGGGGGGAAGGGCTTGCCCCTCAAGAGCGCTGGGGGCAGCCTGGGCCCCCCGCTACACGAGAACATGGGGTGGGAGGGGTAGAGGAACGCAGGCAGAGTGGGAGTGAAACAAGGAGAGGTACTGAGAGACACAGACATGGGAGGAGGTGTTTGACCTTGAAGGGTCAAGGTCGTGACTTGACTTGATTTAGGTAATTGCTGGATCTGACCATCTGTAAAGACACAAAGCATTTTAACCTGATAACATGCAGCATGCCTATCAATGTTGATATGATAAAATGATTTAAATGATGTTCAGTGCAGTTCATCAGCAGGAGCCTTTTGGTAGAAGCGTTGGATGAGTATGATTTGGGATGAGATGGAGATGAAATGGGATGAGATGGGAAGACAGAAATAATCAATAATAAATAAAAACAGTTCTGGGCACAGAAAGCACATAGAGCTAAGATGATTGCTTAAGATATTGGGATGAGAACGGCTGACATAGGGTGACATGAGATGAGATGGGATGACATATAATTAAATGGATGACTTGGGATGAGATTGGATAATATATGATGGCATGGGATGAAATGGGATGACTAAGGATGACATATATCTATATGCGATGACATGTGATGAAATGGATGACTTGATAACGTACCTAGATACGATAAGAAAAAGTTACAACAACAAGTATGAGAAAGAGTTATGTGCTATGGACCTGCCGCTAGGCTCTACACTGAGCAAGCTCTTTTTTGATTGATTGAATGATTGATTCTGACTATTTATTTGATAAATGCATGAAAATGTTTTTAAGCTTATTGACTGATTCAAGAACTTACTAGACTTATCATCTCGTAGCTGATTGATTGATTGCTCTGTTGGGTGTCTGACGCCATTGCTGTTGTTATTGCTGTTGTTGTTGTTGCACTTGTGACTGTCACGTGATAATATGGCGCCAATGCTGAACTTCAGACACGTCGTAACGCTATTAGCACCGTCATCCATGATATCTATATCCGGTTTTATATCATCATCATCCTCGAACTGTCCATCACTGCTCATTACATTCTTTCTGCTCTCGTTATCACTAGCGTTATCACTAGCCTTATCACTGTCGTTATCACTGTAGTCCTGATAACGTTTCTTTAGCGCTGACGTCATCCTGACGTCATCGTTGTTGTCAGAATTCCTCTCAGCTCGAGTTGACGTGTCTTTATCACAATCATCACCAGGTGGAGCAAGTCTAGATGATAGGCCTGCCCCTTTAGCTCTGATCTCACTTCTACAGTCAGACATCAATGTTCTATCAGAGACATTGCTGCTAGTCACTGTGCCCCTGTCCAAACTCTTCTTACCTCCCTCCCCTGTTACATCTGAGCTGAAACCCCGCCCACCCTGTGCAAGTACGCCCCGCCTTGCTCCTGATTGGCCAGCACAGTTCTCCACGTCATCATGTGGGGTGGAGCCTGGCGTTAAACTGTTGAGTGATTGACAGGTGATGCGTTGATGAGTCCTCTGTTGATAGTCCATGGATGAGATACGACCTATAAGACTAGGACTCCGCCCATAACTATCTAGCTGACCACCTTGAGACATGCCCTCGTGTAGAGTAGCTCCGCCTACTCGTGTTAGTGGCAGCATATCACTTGTTTTAAGAGAATTAGTTGCTTTTGTTTATCTATTAACGTAAATAGCGTTGATACTGTTCGAGCTCTTGTGATACAGTGTATGTTCAGAAGTCAATCAATGAGTATGAAAGCACAACAAGCTTGCAGCTCTGTGCTTTAAGCTTCGAAAGATCCGACACACTGCGTTACAATAGTTTCAACATTATTAGTGCATTAAACAACTTGTATTGTTCCATAAACACAAACTTACTAGTATGTCGTCCCTGGCATCATCCTTGTATGAGAAAATGGACGTTAAACCTTTATTATGATTTTTATTATAATTATTAAATAGATACATGTTTCGATCTACAATAGAAAATGTGATTCTTTTCATCAAATAAACAATAGCCTACGTCGGTAAAGCTGGCATAAAGCTAATGTTAACGTCAGTTTCCTCGCTCGAAAGCGATGTCA
>CAJHZI010000539.1:437500-472601 GCA_905160935.1 Enchytraeus crypticus
AGATAGATCTACTTATGAAACTCTGAAATTGTCTGATTCTCTAATATCTGATTCGCTAAAGGACTTAAAGATGGCACGAGGAGGAGGATGTGTGATATAGAGCCGTTGATCAGGGAATGATACAAATATGAGGAGAGGGGTTATGAAATAAATGTGGGGGTGGTTAATAACGGTATAGCGCCATCTGTGAGGAAATATAAGAATCTCGGCTGTCATCTGCAACACCCGTGCTAATCATTCCAATTGTATCTATTATACCAGCCTCCCCTCTCTATCTTTCTAGATATCTCTCTCTCTCTCTCTCTCTTTCTCTCTCTCTCTCTCTCTCTCTCTCTCTCTCTCTACCTCTGTCACTCTCTCTCTCTCTCTCTCTCTCTCTCTCTCTCTCTCTCTCTCTCTCTATCTCCTTCTCTCTCTCCTCTATCTCTATCTCCTCTATCTACCTATCTTTCTCTTTTGATCCCTTTCGCTCTCTCTCACGCTCTCTCTCTCTCTCTCTTTTTCCCTTTCTCTATAGAGAGTGTATAGTGTATAGTGCACAGTGTACACTATGTACAGGGTACAGGGTGTACAGTCCGTTGTCCTTAACTACTCGACTGAACATAGTAACTCTGTCCAAGAATGATTAGAGTTTAATTTCTTTCATCTCACAATTCTTCAAATACTGTTTGAAGATGACGCGGATGTAAAAAGCAAAGGTTAACGTCAGTTTTCTCACTCAAAAGCGATGTCAGTGACGGGCGAGCTCAGGATTTGAACCCCGCACCTACTGATCCGCGTTCGAGTATCTTACCGACATCGCCACTGGCTCCAGCCAGTGTATAAGTATCTCTCTCTTAGTGCAATGCCTACTGACAGGTTCATGGTATATAGCGCCTCCACTCTTCTCGGTATAAGATAGGCTATCTAAATACATCAGTATAGGCCTAAGTCATCTAAACACATTGCGTTCACTGAATTGCCTTGTTGTGCTTACAATGTTCTGCATAAAAGTTTTGTCAAAGGAAAGAAAGCGACAAGTTATTAGAAGAGGAGGAGGTGGGGCTGATATATAATATATATTGCGAGTGTTTATAGGACAAGAAATAAAGTCTATATGCCAGAAACAGCTGTGTCCACTTAGCTACTTCATCCCCTCATCTCTTCCCACCCCTTTACTGTCACTTCTATCTCTCTCTCTCTCTCTCTCTCTCTCTCTCTCGTTCTCTTTCTCTCTCTCCCCCTCTCTAACTCTCTATCTTCCCCCCCCCTCTCTCTCTCTCTCTCTTTCTCTCTCTATTACTATAGTGATATCCCATTGTTCTGCTGCTCTCTCTTTTCTCTTCAGTGCACTTCCAAGTGGCAGGTTCAAGGTTCATATTCATACTCAAAGTCTGTTTTCTCGCTCCATAAAAGCACTCCTTAGATCAACAAGTTAATCACTTCAAAGAGTCTATGCCATATCCATACCTTATCTAGCCTATAGTTTGGGAATAGTATGGCTACTAAAATGGTTTCTCGTTGCCTTCTTCAGTTAGATGGATTAATTACCATTTAATACTGGGAGAAAATGCGTGTATTTCATGGTGATGTGGGTCCCCTCTTTCCATCCTCAGCTCCTGCCTTAGTCGCCTCTTACGTACACGCAGCAGATTGTTTGCGGTTGCCCTATTCTGCAGTGGTCCAACCACACCCGAGCACAACACGGGGAGCTCTGCTGCTCAAGGCATACGTTCTATCAGGACTGGAAGCATACTGACTTTAAACAGGAGAAGACGATAAGAGTGGGCAACAACAACAGCAACACGCCACCAGCAGGCAATTTGTTTATATGCTGTTTTGATAGAGACTCATTTCTTGCAGAACTTTTCACATTTATCTCAGTAAAGTGCTGGAAATTTGATGAGGCTGCAATTTCTACCATTTCAGAAAAGTAAACACGCATTATAGTGAAACGATCAACTATGTTGATATTTATCACTTTTAATACAAGTTTAAACCGTTAGGCAATTTATTCCAGTTTTCGTGTAACCAGTCCAGTAAATGTCCGAGATATTACTCTCAGATCAGCGCGGCTGGGATTCGAACCCACGAGGGTTTAAATCACCTCAGGTGATTTGATATCTCTATCTAAACATATCTACCTCGTCATTTAAAACTTCATGACGTTACACCTAAACTATTAAGACACTCTAACGGCTATAATTTAACCGTTATAGGTGGATATTTAAGAGATTAATCAATCGTGATTTAAATTAATCATTCATTAGTTTAGTTTAAGTGATTTTAGGTGATTTTAAGTGATTAAAATTTATTGCCTTACGCTTGGATTTAGTTGACCTGTTTTTCATCAACATTTTTTAATGAACAGCAAAGATTTGTGCTCTGATAAATAATAAAACATTACCAAGAATGCTTTAATGATTCTATGTTTATAGTTTATGCTTATATATGACAGCTGTGGTCATTGCTATGTAGATAGCTTCAGTAATGTATTAGTTAATAGCAAGAAATAAAAGTCAATATTTTCAATTAACTTCATTGAGTCAATATTACGCGATTGCATTAGCAGATGCACTATGACCATACTATAGTTATATAATTACAAGGTATTCCACTTTGCCATTCTAACCAAACAATCGCCACAAATATCTTAATCGATTTCATAATTACATCTTCATAATTAAATTTTCTTTCAAACAAGCGATCTGTCCATCTTGAGTTGATTGTACTTATGTATATGCTTATACTTTAACATTGAGACCATGTTAAGTGAATAATATTCCATTTAAATATTGGATTATACTAAGTCGATATTAACACAAAAGTTAAAGTTTTCAAGGCTAAAATTTAGCATTAACTCATACAAAGTCTGTGGTATCTGAGGTAGATGCCCATTGTTCTGCATGTGGGCCTACTGATGGGCTATCAGGAAACCATACGTAAGAGAAGCAGAATCCGGTCAAGACCTGAACTCTTGTTTTTGTTCTCAAAGTGATTGCCTAACATGAACAGCACATACAGAACTGTTGAATGAGGCGTAATGTATAACATATAGCCCTGGGCTGAGCTATTATCTCCATCAAATCCTAATGGATCTCAGTTCAATCCCGTCTAAATCCCGCCCATCAGCTGCATACACACATACACACACATAAACACACACACATATACTCACATACACACACATACACGTGCGTTATCTATATGTGTGAATTGGTATATATATATGTATATATATATATATATATATATATATATATATATACTGTGTGTATATATACTGTGTGTATATATATATATATATATATATATATATATATATATATATATATATATATATATATATCCCCGTGTTGTGCTCAGGTGTGGTTGGATCACTGTAGAATTGGGCAACCGCAAACAATCTGCCGCGTGTGCGTAAGAGGCGACTAAAGGCAGGAGCTGAGGATGGCTAGAGGGGACCCACCTCACCATGAAATATTTTCCCCCAGGGTTAAATGGTAACTAATCCACCTAACTGAGGAAGGCAACGGGAAACCACCACAGAAGTCATATTTCTCCCAAGCTATAGGCTACATAAGGTTTGGATAAGGTATAGACTTTGTGAAGGGATTAACATGTTGATCTAAGAGTGCTCATATGGAGCGAGAAAATACACTTTGAGTATGAATATGTACCTTGAACCTGCCACTTGGTAGTGCACTGAAGAGAGAGAAGATATATATATATAGGCCTATACATGTATATATATATATATATATATATATATATATATACCGTGCTGATCCAGGACACTGAAGAATAGACTAACCTTTAGGTGCAGGCGTCGTGACAGGCGACAAAGCATAACTTAGGAATGCAACGTGAAATAACTTTAGTAGCCATATTTTCCCAAAGCTATACTGATGTCAAGTTGTTGATCTAAGGTGTGCTCTTTATGGGCGCGAAAGCAGACTCTGAGTATGAACACGTACCTTGGACCTGCCACTTGGTAGAGCACGAGAGAGAGATAGAGAGAGAGAGAGAGTCATAGAGAGATAGACCCTATATATATATTAATTGACGAGGATGACATTAAATGTTGAATTAATTGTCGCGGGGTTGTAGACAGATATCGATATACTTTATATGGGCGGCAATAAACAGCTTTCACTTTCATATGTGTCCATAAAGTCAAATATCAGAATATTTTACGAGGCTTGAAGATAATTAATTATTACATTTCTGAAGACGTGACTGCGCTTGTTTTAATAAGACTCACCAAATACAGATACATTATACTGTGTATATCTTATGCAATCATACTACATGATCATAATACGTGAATATAGACAATACATTGATACATGAACAGTATAAAATTTATATATATAATATTTTCTATTATCTATTACATAAAAATTATATATTATATATACATATACTATATACATACATTTATATACATCGTTATCCTTATGCATTATTTTGAGACCGTGTGATACGGATCGTAGTTTTAATTCTACATGTACATAAGAATTGATTTCTGTATTTTTTCTCATTTTTGTATCCGTCCATTTGATTGGCCTTGATTTAATAAAGCTTGATATTGTCATTGATATCAATGCTTCAGTATTTGGTGTTGTTGTTGTCTCCAACCTCATGAGTATAAACTCCTAGCTCTATCCAGCTGACCACACTCTACTATCATCGACTGATTGATTAATGATGCCTCTATTGTGTTCTATTGTACTGTTATATCGACGTAACTCTAGGACACGCAGGCACAGTGAAGCACCGCCACTGGCTGTTCAGCACTTAACCGTTCTGACACTATTACGTCTCAACGAGTTATTCTTCCAATCATTGTGCAATGCTGAGTCAACAAGCGTGATGGATTGATAGGGGCGTCAGCACTGCAAATACCACCGCCGTCCATCCCTAGTTAAATAGACTCCCTAAAATACCCCGCAATCCATAGTTAAATAGATCCCTATAATACCCCTCGGTCCCTATAGTTAAAGAGACTCCCTAAATTACCCCGCGGTTCCTAGTTAAATGGACTCCCTAAACCCTGGTTACATGGGCTGGTTATACAGGTGACGTGATGTCGTGGGTCCTATGGGAGAGGGTGTCGATAGCCCGAGCTGAGCCGTGAGGTAAACTATTACACAGTCGTTAATATCAGCTAATCATCCACTCTCTCTCTCTCTCACTCTCTCTCTCACTCACTCACTCTCTCTCTCACACACACACTCTCACTCTCTCTCTCTCTCAGTCTTTCTTTCTCTCTCCCTCTCTCTCTCTCTCTCTCACTCACTCTCTCTCTCTCTCTCTCTCTTTCTATCTCTCTCACTCACTCACTCTCTCTCACTCACTCTCTCTCACACACACTCTCACTCTCTCTCTCTCTCTCTCTCTCTCTTTCTATCTCTCTCTCACTCACTCACTCTCTCTCTTTCTCACTCACTCACTCTCTCTCTCTCTATCTCTCTCTCTTTCTCTCTCTCTCTCTCTGTCTTTATCTCTCTCTCTCTCTCTGTCTGTCTCTCTCGTTATTTATTCATCCATATCGTAATTGGCTGAACCAGTGAAGGGTTCAAATCCAGTGCTCTCCCGTCAGTGACACGCTATACAACAGGACACGTATGCTAAACTAATGCTATAGCGCTATCAGTACTGCAAATGTGACAAGATTGCAGAACACATGCACACGTAGCATGTAGGAACAACGTGTCTGAATCTACGACTAAGTCATTGGTGATGGTGCCTTCAGAGGTAAAGATGTCACCTAATTATTATATTGTTTACGTTTATTCAGGTTAGATCATTCCACCAACTATTCCACCAGCTGTTCCACCAGCTGTTCCACCAGCTGTTCCACCAGCTGTTCCACCAGCTGTTCCACCAGTTGTTCCACCAGCTGTTCCACCAGCTGTTCTACCAAGTATTGCACCAGCTGACCCACCAGCTGATCCATCAGCTGATCCACAAGCTGTTTCACAAGCTATTCCACTGGCTGGAATCAATGGCGATGTTGATAAGGTATAACACCGCGGATCACCATATGCGGGGTTCAAATCCTGGGCTCAACCGTCACTGACATCGCTTTCGAGTAAGGAAACTGACGTTAACATTAGCTTTACCAACTTTATTCTACCAACTATTCCACCAGCTGTTCTACCAGCCACCTACTTTTACTTATATCTTGGAATGCATTACCGTTTTGTACTATTTATATTCGCGTGTTCAAACTCAAGCTAGGCTACACCGTAAACCGCTTCATGAAACCCAATCATAACCCCATGAGATGTGAGGTTATATTGATACCCGTGTCAAAGCTGCCATAAATAAGTTCAACATTCGTTCACCACTCTAAATAAATCCTAGCCACTCCAGTCCTAGCAAAATAAGAAGAAACTGAAGTGAAGGGGAAGTTGTCGCGGGTTTTCCCCTGGGTCTCACGGTAGAGTGGTGACACCAATCGACATCTTGACTTGTAGCATCTTCCCCTGGCTTTCACTTGCTGCTAGGTTTGTAACAAGACCTGGCAAGTGCTCTCATCACCCTTGTTTGCCTTCTGGTGTTGTGAACTTGTAAAATACTAACGACTTATACACATGTAATAAGTTTAGAACTCATAGCTACAAGCTAGAGTATTTCCAGTGCTGTATTTCTACAAATGCATAACAGATGTCAGCGGGATTTCTTTCTGTATGATGGAGGCTTCCTGTGAGATTTGTGACTGTATGATGGAGGCTTCCTGTGAGAATTGTGTCTGTATGATGGAGGCTTCCTGTGAGAACTGTGTCTGTATGATGAAGGCTTCCTGTAAGAATTGTGACGGTATGATGGAGGCTTCCTGTAAGAATTGTGACGGTATGATGGAGGCTTCCTTTTGAGAATTGTGACTGTATGATGGAGGCTTTCTGTGAGAATTTTAACTGCATAATAATAATAATAATAATAATAATAATAATAATAACAATAACAATAATAAAAATAATAACAATAGTAATAATAATATAATAATAATAATAATAATAATACTATTCACCCTCTCCTTACTTCTCTCTCTAGCGATCTCACGGTGGGATACCTAGATGACATTACTCTAGGTGGTTGCGAGTCGTCGATTGCAAATGATGTACAGACTATCATCGACAGAGGCCAAGAATTTGGGCTTCAGTTGAATCGTACCAAGTGCGAAGTCATTTCATCAGTTTGCAAATCTCCGGGCAACTCAGTTTTGTCATCATTTGTGCCAATGTGCCTATCCCATAGTTCTCTACTCGGCGCGCCACTCTCTGGAGAAGAAGCTACTACCACCGCTTTATCCAGTCGCCTTGAAGACCTCAAACGTACAGCATCGCGCTTGAAGTCGCTAGCCGCTCATGATGCTTTAACAATCCTTCGCTTTTCTTTAAGTGCACCTAAACTTATGCACGTTCTGCGCTCTAGTCCGAGCTTCTCTAATCCGCGGCTTTTAGACTACGACGAGGCTCTTAGGCAATGCTTATGCGCCGTTATCAACGCAGATTTGTCTGATTTGCAGTGGCAGCAAGCCAGTCTACCGGTGAGCATGGGTGGTCTTGGAATTCGTCTTGTTTCCCATATCGCGCCTTCAGCCTTTTTGGCATCAGCGATGGGAACGAGGCAGTTGCAAGACGCCATCCTTCATAAGTGCTCCCTTTCTGCCGATAGTTCCATTGACGTTGCGTTGTCAGTTTGGTCCAAAAGCCTCACCTCCAGTGCTCCACCTTCTACCTCAGTCAGTAGCCAGAAATCATGGGACCGTCCTATAGTGGATCGGATTTATAACAGTCTGTTAGAATCCCAGTCCAATGCAGTAGACAGAGCACGACTCCTAGCTGTATCAACTAAAAGAAGCAGCGACTGGCTTCACGCTCTCCCTGTTGCTTCTTGTGGGCTATTTTTAGACAATGAGGCGATTCGAGTAGCGTTAGTTTCCGTTTAGGGGCGAAAACTTGCGAGCCTCACATGTGCCCCTGCGGTCATGAAGTCGACGCTTTAGGTCTCCACGGCCTCTCCTGCAAACGAAGCTCAGGTAGAATGTCTCGCCATCATAATTTAAATGACATAATATGGCGAGCACTTTCGAGAGCAGGCATCCCTTCCTCTAAGGAGCCAAGTGGGTTGTCCAGATCAGACGGCAAGCGTCCGGACGGCATGACTTTAGTGCCCTGGTGCAACGGTAAATGTGCCGTTGGGACGTCACGGTCATTGACACTATGGCAAACTCCTACCTGAATACGACTTCAGTCACAGCCGGTGGTGCTGCTGTTCACATGGTGGTGCCTGCTGTTCATGGCTAAATCATGCCGCCTCTAGGATAAATACCGTGATCTGTCCTTAGGATATGAAGTTGTTCCGGTGGCCATTGAAACCATGGGCCCGATGAATCCCGAAGGAGTTGACTTTATAATGGCATAGGCAGACTTATTGCAGAGCAAACCGGCGATAAGCGAGAGACATCTTTTCTTTGCAAAGGCTTTCCATGACTTTGCAAAGATTTAATGCAGTCTGCTTCAACAATTCTTTTAAGCCGATTGATGACCTCGAGTAGCCGGGCGGCGATTCAGCACGTATTGCTCGAATCGTTTTTATCAAACCCCAGGTTCTTTACACCGGGGTAAAAAAAAATTTTCAAAAAAAAAAAAAAGAAAAAAAAAATAATAATAATTATTATTTATTTATTTATTTATTTCCCCGGTGTAAAGAACCTGGGGTTTGATAAAAACGATTCAAGCAATACGTGCTGAATCGCCGCCCGGCTACTCGAGGTCATCAATAGGCTTAAAAGAATGGTTGAAGCAGACTGCATGAAATCTTTGCAAAGTCATGGAAAGCCTTTGCCAAAGAAAAGATATCTCTCGCTTATTGCCGGTTTGCTCTGTGATAAGTCTGCCTATGCCATTGATAAAGTCAACTCCTTCGGGATTCATCGGGCCTATGGTTTCAATGGCAACCGGAACAACTTCATATCCTGAGGATAGATCTCGGTATTTATCCAACTTCCTAGAGGCGGCATGAACAGCAGCTCCACCGGCTGTGACTGAAGTCGTATTCAGGTAGGAGTTTGCCATAGTGTCAATGACCGTGACGTCCCATACGGCACATTTACCGTTGCACCAGGGCACTAAAGTCATGCTCTAAAGTCAGGCACTAAAGTTATTATTATTATTATCATTTAAAAAAGAATCCCTTTCTTAGGGGGTTAACAAAATAATAATAATAATAAAGTTTTAACGTCCGTTCCTCATCCAGGGATGATGTCAGGGACGTCCCCACAGCACACATTACTACAGATGTATAATGAGGCTTCCTGTGAGAATTATCTCTAATGATGGAGGCTTCCTGTGAGAATTGTTTCTGTATGATGGAGGCTTCCTGTGAGAATTGTTTCTGTATGATGGAGGCTTCCTGTGAGAATTGTTTCTGTACGATGGAGGCTTCCTATGAGAATTGTGAATGTATGATGAAGGCATCCTGTGAGAATTGTTTCTGTATGATGGAGGCTTCCTGTGAGAATTGTGTCTGTATAATGAAGGATTCCTGTGAGAATTGTTAATATACAGCCACTAATTCAAAGCAGTGATTACGATTAGAAATGTGTTCGTAAAAGAGCGAGACTTGATAAATATTCAGCACTGGACCTCGAGCACAAGAGAGCACAAGCAGGCGTGGATCCAGAGGAGTGGGGGGCTCCCCAGGTCCACCGATAATTTGTTATCTATTTTCATTTATTTCGTGGATTTGCCGAGAACAAGAGTTAAAAGAAGTGTAAGGATAACTAGTGAAAATGACTGGCATTAACGTCTGCTGGAGCCAGTGGCGAAGTCGGTAAGATACTCGAGCGAGGATCAGTATGTGCGGGTTCAAATCTTGGGCTCGACCGCCACTGACGCCGCTTTCGAGTGAGGAAACTGACATTAACCTTAGCTTTAGTGAGTACTAGACAGCTCTATATTCGCTAGCGCTGCTGATCTGCAGCAGATCTAAATTAATTAATAAAACAAATGTATCGAGCGACTGCTCAACTCTACAAGGGTCTGAGACGACCCTGACTAAACATGAAACGATAAATACAACGTCAAAATGCATATTACCTGTCGATTAAACAACACAGTTAGTAGCGCACTCTCTTTAAACAAGAGACCTCATGATTTCGAAACTCAGCCAGACCTAAGCCCGACAGTGTGCTTGAGAGGTAGAGACAAACGTTAAACGCTGTATCACTGCCACATGCGTGGATGAAGCAGTGGTGAATTGAACGACTCAAGTATCTAATTAGAGCAATAGATTTCTCAAGAGCCGTGTTGTTAAGTGATGATTTAGCGGAACCTCACATCTCGATGAAACTCAATTGATTCACGCAGCACCGATCCGTCATTGCGCAGTTTACCCACAGCCTATCAATAACCCGCCCCGCACGTGAGGTAGCTTTCTGCTAATTTTCCTGACTCTAGTCTTGTGGGGGGGGGGGGGGGCATGTGAACGAGGGGTCTCAATAGAGCAAAATGTTTCAATATCGTAGTGGTTAGAGGCGTCAAGTAAAAAAGCTGGTAAAGCTAATGTTAGCGTCGGTTTCCTCACTCGAAACCGATGTCAGTGACGGCCGAGCCCAGGATTTGAACCCCGCACATACTGATCCGCAGTCGAATAATTTACCGACATCGCCACTGGCTCCAGCCACATCATGTAGTAACGTAATTAATTTTTAAATGACAGATCCTGAGGTGAATTGAACCCTCGTGGGTTCGAATCCCAGCCGCGCTTATCTGAGAGTAACATTTTGGACATTCACTGAACTGGTCACACGGAAAATGGAATAAATTGCCTAAAGGTTTAAACATGTGGCATTAAAAGTGATAGATATCAACATGTTGGATAATTATTATTGATATTGTTATTATTAATATTATAATTATTATTACTGCTATTAGGCCTACTATTATTATTATTACTACGATTATTATTATTATTATTATTATTATTATTATTATTATTATTATTATTATTATTATTATTCACAAGGGGTAGAAGAATTTAGTGCTAATCCTGGGATAGAATTAGGCTACTTTACAACTTCCTACAGATCTCTCGGTCACCAAACTTTCTCTGGAATTGAAATTTGCCGTTGATGTTCCCTTAAAACCTGTAAGAAATAGATCTGCCGGTGTGATTTGTTATAGTTATGTGAACAGAAGACTTAACCAAGTTTATTAAGTCACTATTACTGTTAAATAATAATAACAACAACAATTAAATAATATTAAATCACTAATTAAATGTATAGTACATTTTATAGAACCGGCATATAATGATCCTGAAAGGCGTCAGAACCAGGAATTTTTTAAGAGGGGGGGATATTTTGGTTCTACTCAGTTTTTGAGCCTATTAACCTGACATTTTTTCTTACACTGATACACTAACGTCTTCTCCGTAAAATTACAACAGAGAACATTTTTAAGGGCCAGTCTAAGTGAGGAGGGGCGCCTGGCCCCCTTCGGGCCTGATCCTGAAAACACTTCTGTTACCTCAGTAAATTTACTGAGGAGAGTACACCCCCCAGATCATGAAACAATCTCTACCAGAGACTGGATGTCCAAAGTGATTACGTAATTATCCAATCAGAGACCAGCCTTTAATCACGAGTGGTCGAGTAATTAGGCGATCAAGTGTGAGAGGTGTGGAGAAAAACGTGGTAACACTGTCTAGAGAGCTGCCACAACAGTGTTACCATCTCTATACTCTAGAAATCTTTCACAACGGTGTTACCCTCTCCATACGCTAGAGATCTCTCGTAACAGTGTTACTAACTCTATACTATAGAAATATGTCACAACAGTGTTACCCTTTATACTTTAGAAATCTTTTTGCAACAGTATTATCCTCTACACTCTGAAGATCTGTTACAACAGTGTTACCCTCTGTCAGTATGCACTGATACTGCACTGGAACAGCATTGCACTGGTAGAGTTTGCCATAGTACACCATAGTATTCACTGGTACAGTTTGCCATAGTACAGCATAGTATTCACTGGTACGGTTTGTCATAGTACAGCATAGTATGCACTGGTACGGTTTGTCATAGTATAGCTTAGTATGCTCTGGTACGGTTTGCCATAGTACAGCATAGTATTCACTGGTACGGTTTGTCATAGTACAGCATAGTATTCACTGGTACGGTTTTGTCATAGTACAGCATAGTATGCACTGGTACGGTTTGCCATAGTACAGCATAGTATGCACTGGTACGGTTTGCCATAATACAGCATAGCATGCACTGGTACGGTTTGCCATAGTACAGCATAGTATTCACTGGTACGGTTTTGTCATAGTACAGCATAGTATGCACTGGTACGGTTTGCCATAGTACAGCATAGTATGCACTGGTACGGTTTGCCATAGTACAGCATAGTATGCACTGGTACAGTTTACCGTAGTACTGCATAGAGAGCTTGAAGCTCAATGTTGTCATAGACATCAGTAGCATTCTATCTTTAGTCGTGCTGTTGAATTAATTAGAAATATGCAGTGAGTGTGATTGTAATTGATCAAATGTAGCCAATGTCAGTCAGTTTCCTCACTCGAAAGCGATGTCAGTGACGGGCGAGCCCAGGATTTGAACCCACACATACTGATCCGCGGTCCCATAACCGAAATCTGCTAGTTTAGGCTTGTGTTAGGCTACATACTGATCTAATCCTATAAACTATAATCAAAGCACCTCAAATGGCGAACAGTTCTGTGTATATATAAAATGACTTTAAATATAAATTCCTTAGATTTACCATAGGACAAAGCACTTGAGAGTTTGAAGAATCTTATTCTATATCAAATTCTCTCTCGTACGCACGGAAGTGAAGCCCAGGAATCGGACAGTCTCTGATCATTTAGTTCATCGTCCACTGCTCTACTGAGACCAAAGGCATCATCAGCAAAGACCCAACCCTGAAAGTATAGTGCTTATAAGATCTGAATGAATGGAATCATGAGTAAATAGAGAGCAGGTTTGTTATATGCTTGTGATTAGATTGTAAGATCTGACTGGAAGAGAACCCTGGGTCTGCTGATCAGTAAGCAAGTCTCTTACGAATATAAGACCAACAACAGTAAGACCACAGACAACTATTGCTTGTGTTTGGTCCGATCCGCTAAAGAATAGATAAACCGTAAAATGCCCCTATCACATAGAGGCGACTAAGCAAGAACTAAGCAATCGGCAAAAAGGCAAACAACCTCAGAAATCATATTTTCCCCCAAGATAAAGACTATACGAAGACTGCGAGAGGCTTAGCCCATAATGTAGGGATGAAATGGTTGGTCAAGGGAAAGTTCTTAATGAGAGTGGAAGCAGACTGTGATTAGTCATTTGTACATACGACCTGCCACTTTGTTGAACATAGTAGATGAGAGAGAGAGAGAGAGAGAGAGAGAGAGAGAGAGAGGGAGAGAGAGATAGAGAGAGAGGGAGAGAGATAGAGAGCTAAAAGCGAGTTAAATGTATAGAGATCTTTGTCAGGACATAACAACACCACAGTCACACAGCAACTCTCCACACATTTTAATAAGTTCATATCTCGCTCAATAGAAGTCCATGATTCATCTGTCTGTACTACAATACTCAAGCATGCCTAGAGCCACACGTTATCTATAATAAAACATCTCGTCCTGACATCATCATTGAACAAGGAAACTGGCACTAAATAAATTCCTACATGTAGACACTAATGTCACTGATCAGTTCTATTTGTTTGCTTGTATGTGAACGAAGGTCACGTGATCAGCACAGGTCACGCGATCAGCACAGGTCACGTAATCAACACAGGTCACGTGATCAGCACAGGGAGGAAACATTGTTCAGAGGTCGGCAGAACTCTCCTCATAGCCTCATGTCATCCCACAAGCCTACCTCTAGGCACGGGTGGGAGCTAATAGACTGACTGAGGGGGGGTCTATGCGAGCACTGGAGGGGGTTGAGGGGGGGCAAACTCCCCCACTTTCTCCTCGTAGTAGTTGTGACGCCTGTAGGGCTTAAGTTCAAATACAGCTCTGTCCTCCACACGAGTTAACGGTACAGCTAGGTCCTGTAGGGTGAGTGCAAAGTCACTGAGTGCATCACTCACGTGCTCCTACAATCAGTCAATAGATCAATCAATAGATCAATCAATCGTCATCATCTTCCCTTGATTCCCACTTTAGATAGGATGGGGATAAAATCTAAGTTAAATCAAAAGCTAAATTTAAATAATAATTTAATTACAATGCATCGGCGTTCAGTAAAGAAATAAAGTAAAGTTCAGGGAACCAAGCAAATAAAGCAGAGAGATAGAGAGGAGAGAAGAGAGAGAACTGAGAGAGAGGAGACGAGACGGAGAGAGAGAGAGGAGAGGAGAAAGGAGAGGAGAGAGGAGCGAGAGAGAGAGAGAGAGAGACGAGAGAGGAGAGAGAGAGAGAGAGAGAGAGAGAGAGAGAGAGAGAGAGAGAGAGAGAGCATACCCTTTCCAGCTTATCCATTGTCAGTATTGGGTAGGATGGGGCATAGGACATGTACTTGACCTTCATTCTACACAAATAAACACACAAAATTAAACACACAGACACACACACACAGACTCACCCACAGCTGACGGCATTGATGTCATCTGTGGGTGAGAAAACAGAGGTTAACTCCATATCTTGCTATCTACGCAAAGAGTATATGTGATATAAATAAGGTAATACATTGCACAATGCAACACTGACAAAGTCATCAGTGTTAGCAGTTAGTTAGTTATCAGTTTTTTATCAGTTAGTTATCAGTTCTATCACTTGTCAGTTGTTATCAGTTTGATATCAGAGAGTTATCGGTTTGATATCAGAGAGTTATCAGTTTGATATCAGATGGTTATCAGTTTGATATCAGATAGTTATCAGTTTGATATCAGAGAGTTATCAGTTTGATATCAGTTTGGTATCAGTGCACTAGGAGGATACGTACAGAAAGAGAGGGTTGACGGGAGCTCTCTTGATGGAAGAGTAGCGCAGACATCTGTAGAAATAGTCGACCAGCTCTGATAGGAGATATGAGTGCGGTCTGCATATACATACATACATACATACATATCTGTAGAAATAGTCGACCAGCTCTGATAGGAGATATGAGTGTGGTCTAAATATACATACATACACACATACATACATACATACATATCTGTAGAAATAGTCGACCAGCTCAGAGAGGAGATATGAGTGTGGTCTAAATATACATACACACATACATACACACATACATACACACACACACACACACATACATACATACATACACATCTGTAGCAATAGTCGACCAGCTCAAAGAGGAGATATGAGTGTGGTCTACATATACATACACACACACATACATACATACATATACACACATGTACATACATAACATATACATACACACATACATACACACATACATACATACATATACATACATACACACACATACTAGCATATGTTAACAGAACCTACCCCACACACTCATAGGTGGCTCCAGCACTACTGGATTCATTCAGGAGCTCAGTGATAGATCTATAGACTAGCAAATGTTAACTTACCCCACACACTCATAGGTGGCTCCAGCACTACTGGGTTCATTCAGGGTGTTGACAATTCCTTCAGCAACGTTGAAACACTACACACACATACACATAAATACACATACACTCATATACATACACATACACACGCACACACACATACACATAAGCAAACATTAGCAGTTATCTACGCACATACACAGCACAAACATAATATTATATAGCGTGGAGAAATAGAGAGTGGTACATAACAAATTAATTAACTTAAAACTTCGGAACCAACCGGTGCACAGAAAGGTCTGCAATACTAGACGGACCAAATGAACGCATCTCTGAAAAGTTTAATCACATCGTGTTAACAGATGGCGCTGTAATAGAACTTCTTGTGAACCTACCTATCAATTTCCATGGCAACGCAATTTTGCACATTTTTGCACAGGAGGGTAGTTTTACGAGAACGCTAATAACTCTGTCATCTTTAAACAAAATGCGATGAAATTTTTCTTTTGCTTCTTTCATTTATCTACTTCAGTGCTTCTGTGCAGAGTTTAGCATTACTTATATCAGCATGAACTAATTAACTAATACCATCCTTACAGTGTAGAGTATCAGTGATATTCTGTTTCAAGGAGTGAGAGAGAGAGAGATACATATAGAGAGAGAGAAAGGGAAAGAGATGGAGACATATTGTGAGAGTGAGAGAGAAAAATAGAGAGAATGAAGAATACATACAAACACAGGTTGTTTGATGGTCTGGGTGCCTCTCTTGTACAGTGGAATTGTACCCAATGATCTCCTCCCTACCATCACACACACACAGACACACATACAAGTACAAACACACATACAAGTACAAACACACATACAAGTACAAACTCACATACAAGTACACACAACAGTTTACTAAACATAAAAAGTAGATACGTATTATAGTGAAATGATCAACTATGTTGATATCTATCACTTTTAATACCACATACTTAAAGCGTTAAAACATACAAAAACCTACAGGACTACACACACACACATCAGTCTATTATATATATATATATATATATATATATATATATATATATATATATATATATATATATATATATATATATATATAGGGTATTATACATGGAGTTAGAGAGAGAGATATAGAGATGACGCCTTTAGTAGAATAATAATAATAATAAAGGTTTAACGTCCGTTTCCTCGTCCAGGGATGATGTCAGGGACGTCCCCACAGCACACATTACTACAGATCAATTCACTCACACAAATCTGCAAAAGAAATGTGCTGAGGAGAAGTAAGGTCCTAAACGAAAGCCAGTCCGGTGATCAAAAAATGGTCAGGGTAGATTGATTATGTCTATCGTGGGAAAAGGTAAGTCTTAAGCTTTCTAGAGAATGTTGAAAGAGAAAAACAAGAGCGAAGATGACATATCACGTGATGGATACATCAGGACAAGGACTGTTAGTGGACTCAATGTGTAATGGATACGTCAGTCTATTATCAGGACTGTGGACTCACATCTGCTGGCGTAGTATCTAAAGAACCTGTCCTCGGGTCCAAATATGTCCGCCGGTCGAAATATCGTAGCGTCTGGAAACTCTTCCTTGACAGCCAGCTCTCCATAGTACTGTGTACAATACAGTACAAAATAGTACAGTTAAGTAAAGTATGTAGTACAACACAGTACAAAATAGTACAGTTAAGTACAATGTGTAGTACAACACAGTACAAAATAGTACAGTTAAGTACAGCGTGCAGTACAAAACAGTATAGTATAGCATATACAGTAAATACATAGTACTGAGTACAATACAGTACAAAATGGTACAGTTAAGTACAGCGTGTAGTACAAAACAGTACAGTATAGCATATACAGTAAACAGCAACACCTATATTCAAGCAATGCATTGCGTACAATACAACTGACAACATACTGTAATAATATAGATCGATAGTCTAAAATGAAACAAGCAAAGACCAAGTCAAATTTAAAGTTTAATTTTTTCTAACGAGAAGTCCAATACTGCTTAATGTTAAATTATTATCAATAACGTAATTCCATACAAACAGCCTGTATAAGCCATTTTGTATTGATCATCGATACCAACTCCCCCAGTGTCACTTCACTGATACTTTATAGACTTGATAAGAGACTGATAGATATTGATAAGACACTGATAGAGACCTTAGACTTGAGGAACTGGGAGCCGGTCTTGAGGTAGAAGGGAGTGGGGTTAGGACTAGCGTTGAGGTGGGACATGTGTATGAACCTCTCCACTCCTGCCTCTCTGCTCAGTCTAGCCAATCTACGAGCTCCTTCCACGTGCACGTCGTTAAACGTGAAGTTCCTACGAGACACACGCACAAAAACACGTTAATACATGCTCTCTAAGAGCACGCTGTTAAACGTAAAGTTCCTACGAGACACACGCACAAAAACATGTTAATACACACTCTCTAAGAGCACGTTGTTAAACATAAAGTTCCTCCGAGACACACGCACAAAAACACGTTAATATACGCTCTCTAAGAGCACGTTGTTAAACGAGAAGTTCCTAGGTGATACACGTATAAAAACACGTTAATACACGCTCTCTCTAAGAGTACGTGTTATACGTCTAGTACATGACACACGTACAAAAACAGTTTAATCTACGTGTTTCCTTCAAAATTATGTAGTTAAATGTGAATTTTCTAGTGATATACACATAACCAAATGCTCGTAAATATCAGAACTAATATTCACATTAAATTCAACCGTCGATAGTTTGATTAATCTTTGACTCAGTCAGTAAGTGAGTCCACTACATTATCATCAGATATGATTTACATGCAATGAGTGGCAGTGTCTTACAAATGCTACCACATATTTCTCACAACAGAGCAATTATCTAGAACAGTTAAAAGGCACTGACTTAGTTTCCCAGTCTCTTCCCACGAGGTTGATCACTACGTTTGAATATTTGATCGATTTCTTTATCGATTCCTCATCCCTCAGATCATAGGGCTACACAATCAATCAATCAATCAGTATACAATCAGTAAATCAGTCATATAATAAATAAATCAGTCATACAATGAATAAATCAGTCGCACAATCAACAAATCAGTCATACAATCAAAAAATCAGTCATACAATCAGAAAATCAGTAACACTATCAATAAATCAGTCAAACAATCAATAAATCAGTCATACAATCAATAAATTCTTCGCCACTGGCTGGAGCCAGTGGCGAAGTCAGTAAGATATTCGATAGCGGATCAGTTGATGCGGGTTCAAATCCTGGGCTCACCCGTCACTGATATCGTTTTCGAGTGAGGAAACTGACGTTAACCTTAGCTTTTAACTTTAGCTTTTAAATCAGTTATACAATCAATAAATCACACATACAATCAATAAACCACACATACAATCAAAAAATTAATCATACAATCAGAAAATCAGTAACACAATTAATAAATCAGTCAAACAATCAATAAATCTATCACAAAGTTCAACTCAAAAAAATAAAAGTGCATCATTATTAGAAAGACCAATTGATGATAAATGGCTGACAGATAAAGAGCATGATTATGAAAAACACCAGTCCAAATATTTGACCAAGTTGCTACTGAATATCAACTAGGCAATAACTTTCTTAGTTCAAATGCATGAATTAATGAATTATAGACAATCCATAAACCAGTTAGTCAACAATCCATAAATCAATCAATCAATCAAATCAAATTGTAAGGTCTCATATACCAGAAAGAGGACTTGACCGAGGTCGCCAGCAAGCTTCAGGTCCTTCATGAAATATGCATCACCACGGTAAGGGCAAATCACCTGAGTGCCTATCTTAGCTACAAACAGAAACACACAAGGGCAAATCATCTGACTGCCTATCTTAGCTACAAACAGAGCACACAATGACAAATCACCTGGGTGCCTATCTTAGCTATAAACAGAACACACAAGGGAAAATCACCTGGGTGCCTATCTTAGCTACAAACAGAAACACACAAAGGCAAATCACCTGAGTGCCTATCTTAGCTACAAAAAGAAACACACAAAGGTAAATCACCTGAGTGCCTATCTTAGCTACAAAAAAGAAACACAAAGGCAAATTACCCCGAGAGCCTATCTTAGCTTTAAACAGAAGCATGCAAGGGCATTAGGCAGGATAGTCAGTTGTGCTTACCAGTCATGTGAATGTCCGAGATATTACTCTCTGATCAGCTCTACAGGCTATCAGCTCTACCTGTACCTTCTGCCTGAAGAGACATTTAAACTTTCATGATGTTGTACCTAACTCACGCACACACTGAGCTATTTATACATTCAATTAGTTTAAATTTATTTAGAGTACACTATTAGAAGCATGAATAAGAACACACCCAGCCGATGCACGACGTATCTGCCGAGGAATCCAGAGGCACCAAACACTGTGGCTACCATGCCACTGAATGATCCTCTACCGCCCTTACCCCTACGATAAGCTGCCAGGTTGTCATGCTGGTCCAGCGCAACATCGTGCACTCCCCTCACACACACTGTGCTGAGCACACGAGGTGCATCTGCATGTCAAGCATTATCATATCACAGCGCAATTCAGAACACAGCACCGTGCAGGAAAACATTATTATACGCAGAAACCGATCATTGCTTCATGAGAATATTTCATTTTCTTTAAACTAAAGATTTTTCTTTCTTTAGATTCTATTTAAACTTTTGTGATATAATGAAATTCTATATATTTAAATGTCACTGATGTCAGATATGTCCAGAAAACCTTTTCTTTATGAAGATATTTATGCAATAGTTGTTACTCCATCAATATATCGCCGACAAAACAATAAATATCCATCATTATATTTATCAGTTGGCGTAGGTTTCATTGCTCTGCCCTCAAGTTTTTACAGGAATGACAAGTAAATTGGATTAGAAACCAAACTACCCTAATAAAGTTAGTATACAAAATAACAGGCTATAGATTTAGTGAGTTTACTACAGCAATGCTAATTTCGACTGTTCTGACATTACAGACGCACATTCTTACAGAGTACAAGCAATGCCATTCAACTCGTAGTGATTAGCCGTGCCACTACCTGTTGTTGTTTTTTTCAACAGCTGTAGAGCCGCCATCTTTCTGACCCCTACATGCTCTTACTACTTGTTCATTCGCGAGGCTGCCATTGCAAAGGCACCAAATTTTAACTTAATTTTATTATACTGGTTCGGGAGATGACGGAGACTTGTAACACCAGTGAAGTCTTAATTTCATACCTTATAATGCAAATAGATGAAATTAGAAACATCGATAAGTTGATCTGCATAAAAATTCACATACAAACCTGTATACACAAATTAAACAATATAATTTCAAATACAAATTTGTCTTAAGCAAGCATATAATTGCTTCCTGACTGTAATGTTATGTTTATTACATATTTTCTTTGTCTAATTATAAATTAAACTAAGTAATTTAAAATCATATAAAATTACAGATTACAATTTATACACCGCATTTTTTAGTATAACATAAAAAAATTAGAGTGCTAAAGTTATCAATGACAACATCTAGCACTATTGCGGCAAAATCAAGCCGGCGAGAAAAAAGAAGATAAAAATGGTGTAAATTCCAAAATCCAGAAAAATCCAGAGTGACACTTATAAATGATGTCAAACGTAGCGGTAAACTATCAATAAGTTCGTTGGTACTTTTTCATTTGCTACACTTCAACACTACTTAGTACTTACTCCTCAAATTAACAAGCTTCTACGATGAAGCCAAAGAATCGAATTGTCAAAATGAACGATTTGAAATTGAGACAAAAATTGTAATAACAAATTCACAGATAGTAACACCAGCTGTAGGCCTCTAAATGTAATTTGTAGGCTTCCTAACTCAGTACAGTAATGTTATGTTATTGATTATTGGTCTTTGTTTATGATATTTGTCACCAATTTTTGATTTAGCCATTTGATTTGTTTCCATTAACTGCTTTTTTGCACTGAAGGTATCCTAAAAATCCAGTTTTTGTTTGATTGGAATGGTAAGCAGAAAATATAAACAAACGTTTTACTCTTTTATTTGGGAATTTTTAATATCTTCTTTGTATATTGATATGAAGAGAAAAGCAGAAGATAGTAGAATTGTATGGAGGAGTTATATGTCATGGACCTGTCAATTTTCAGTACACTGTGATAGAGATCTTTATAATTATTTATAGTTACTACTTTATAATCTTTGTATAATTACTTTTATAATTGCTACTTTGATGAAATGATAATTTTAGCTTGGCCGATATTAGATGAAACCGAGTAAATATTTCTACATGGAACAAAACACATGATACTTCTTAATCATTCGCTGTTCTCTTATGCTAAGTTTTGTATAATTGCTTTGTTGCAAATAATATTGAGTATTAATCATGAAGTTTTAAATGACAGATCCTGAGGTGACTTGAATCTTCGTGGGTTCGATTCCCGGCTGCGCTGATCTGAGAGTAAAATCTCGGACATTCACTGGACTGATTGTACGGAAAATGGACTAAATTGCGTAACGGTTTAAACATGTGGTATTTAGAAGTGATAGATATCAACAAAGTTGATCATTTCACTATAATGCGTGTTCACTTTTTATTAATATTACTTAATCTCTTTGTTTTTTCAGGTGGTAGTAAGGATGAGCTCTGTTATGAGTATAAACGTTGTTATTTATTACTTCTAATTTTGTTTCAGATAACAAGTCAAAAATGTCGATGAACCTGCTTGATTCAGTATTTGAACCTCAGATCTCATGCAGCTGCGTCTCTGTTGATGGTTATGAACCAACTAATCTCATCTCTCAAGAACCCAGAACAAGGTCTACCGGATTTTTGGCTGAGAATTTTATCAAACCACCTGTTAGTCTAATGATTCAGTTTGGCAGACCGGTGGATATCTCTGAGGTCCGTGTTGATGGCAAGCTTGGTAGTCAGAGAATGTCCGGGGTGGAGCTTTATACTGTCAGCTGTGAGGTATGGAACAAGAGAGAAACTTGCAATGAGCTGCAACATGTTCCATTTGTGCTCATTGGCAGAGGATATAAGAGAGACAGTGATGTTCTAGAAAACAGCTTGTTTGTTTTCAAGAATCCTAGATATGTTGAAAGATATAGTCAAGGATTAGGAGCCTGTGCTGGATCTACCGTTCGCAATTCTAAAAGTATGGGATCTGTTGCTGTGGGTAATGGTATATGTTCTGAACAGGCTATGCCACCATTGTATAATATTGCAGCGTCATCATTTGAACTGGCAACGAGTCATCATCCAGCCAATCACGTATCGGCACCTCACGTCTCTTATGACAACTGTAGTCTGACTGTCAATCAAATGTCAGTCAATCGACAAACGAGTCCGGCATCAACAAGCCAAGAGTCGAGTCAACAGTCAGCAAGTCAGCAGTCAACGAGTCAACAGTCAATGAGCGAGGTGTACGAGTTGCGTCATCGCTGTGAGAGAAATCTCTCATCAGTGGTCGCACTGTGTGTGCGAGTCACTCGCACTTCAGGCAGCTCCACCGTGGCTGTTAGATCTATAGAGGTCCGGGGTCAGCCCAGTCACATGATCAATGCTAGATCTGTAGAGGTCTGGGGTCAGCCCAGTCATATGATCAATTCTAGATCTGTAGAGGTCCGGGGTCAGACCAGTCACATGATCACTTCTAGATCTGTAGAGGTCCGGGGTCAGACCAGTCACATGATCAATTCTAGATCTGTAGAGGTCTGGGGTAAGCCAAGAACTATGACGACGGGGCCTAAGGGCAGGCTGGTAGTTGGGCAGGTTTGTGATGATGCTGGTACTGATGAAGCAGCTGCTGCTGTTCACTCAGATAACAGGACAATCAGTGCTATGAGTGCTTCTGTCTCTAGTCAGCGTGGCTCTGTTGTTAACTGTACAGTAGAACAGAGTTCTTCAGCTAGTCAAGCTGTCTTCTCTGAGAGCCCTGCCTCTCCTCCTGGTCTGAATGATGACCAGGGTGAAGGTCAAATCTCTCGTAATGGTCGAGCCTTACCTCAAGGTCACAACTTATTCCAAGGTCTCACTATAGCTCAAGATAATCGTGGTAAAGAGAGAGAGAAGATATCACGTCAAAGGTCTTCAGAACATAATGTAAATGACTGTCAAATATTATCAGAACATCAGAGGTTGTCAGAATGTCAAAGGTTGTCAGAACATCAAAGGTTATCAGAAGGTCAGAGGTTGTCAGAACATCAGAGGTTGTCAGAACATCAGAGGTTGTCAGAAGGTCAGAGGTTGTCAGAACATCAGAGGTTGTCAGAACATCAGAGGTTGTCAGAAGGTCAGAGGTTGTCAGAACATCAGAGGTTGTCAGAACATCAGAGGTTGTCAGAAAGTCAGCGGTTGTCAGAGCATGCTGTTGACATACCTGAAGAGTTTATTGACTCGCTGACTCAGGAGCTGATGACTCAGCCTGTTCTCTTGCCCTCTGGTCAGAACATTGACCGCGTCACTCTCACCCGCTTTACAGACCATGAATCATCCTGGGGTCGTGCACCTAGCGACCCATTTACTGGTCGACCTTTGACCACTACGCACTCAGCCGCTAGTAATCTTCATCTGAAGGCTCGTATTGATCAGTTTCTACTTCATCACCCTGACGCACTGACTGACAGTCAGGCGAGAGCTGTGGGCAGGGCTGATGAGTCAGGGAGCTCAGGCACTGTGTCTAGACTGGTCGTCAGAGCTTTGACCAGTCATCAGCATCAACCACAGCTACAACAACAACCACAACAGCAACAACCACAGCACCAACAACCACGGCAACACCAACAACCACAACAAAAAGGAGCTTTGACCAGTCAACCACAGCCCACGATCTCTGTAAAGAGATTGCACTCAGGTAGTGAGATCTACGAGCAACAACAACTACAGTTGAACTCTCTTCGGACAAAGAGATTAAAACAAGAACGAGAAAGAGTTGACCCTAATACGAAGTCAAATCTACCTGACAACAGAGAAAATGTTGTGGAGACTGCATTGGTGTCACTTGGTTCAGCTTCAGGCAAAGATCATGATGAAGGTAGATCAAGCAGTGAGGTGATAGTGAAGAGCAATGGTCTGCATTTAGAGGAATCAGCTGTAGCCGATAGTTTAGACGCAGAGCTGAATCAGGTTCTCTCGTCTCTTCCGTGTTTCACTAATCCCCACTCCAGTAGTAGACCCCTCGTGATCTCTCCCCCCTCCCCCACCTGTCAGCAGTGCTCCAGGGTCACTGAGAACTCGTCATGGACGACGGGAGCGCTGTATCTGCTGAACTGTGGACATGTGATCTGTAGAGAATGTCTGCTGTGTGTAGGGAGAGACGGGTTAGACAGGTGTAGTGTGTGCTGCTGCGATATACAGAGCAGCTGTGTGGTCAAACTGCATTCTAGCTAGTAGCTGTTAATAGCAGCTGTTAACAAAATTTTGCTTGATATTTAGAATTTTTGAAAACCAATCATTTTATGAAAAGAATTATGAGTGAATGATACTTGTAATAAGTCTTGTACGTAACCATTTGATAAACTGATATGGTGCTAGCGTGTTGATGGTCTTTTTGATAAACTGATATGATGCTGGTGTTTTACTGGTCTATTTGATAAACTGATATGGTGCTAGCGTGTCGATGGTTATTTGATAAACTGATATGATGCTAGTGTGTTGATGGTCTATATGATAAACTGATATGATGCTAGTGTTTTACTGGTCTATTTGATAAACTGATATGATGCTAGTGTTTTACTGGTCTATTTGATAAACTGATATGATGCTAGTGTGTTGATGGTCTATATGATAAACTGATATGATGCTAGTGTTTTACTGGTCTATTTGATAAACTGATATGGTGCTAGCGTGTCGATGGTCTATTTGATAAACTGATATGATGCTAGTGTGTTGATGGTCTATATGATAAACTGATATGATGCTAGTGTTTTACTGGTCTATTTGATAAACTGATATGATGCTGGTGTTTTACTGGTCTATTTGATAAACTGATATGATGCTGGTGTTTTACTGGTCTATTTGATAAACTGATATGATGCTGGTGTTTTACTGGTCTATTTGATAAACTGATATGATGCTAGTGTTTTACTGGTCTATTTGATAAACTGATATGATGCTAGTGTTTTACTGGTCTATTTGATAAACTGATATGATGCTAGTGTTTTACTGATCTATTTGATAAACTGATATGATGCTAGTGTTTTACTGGTCTATTTGATAAACTGATATGATGCTAGTGTTTTACTGGTCTATTTGATAAACTGATATGATGCTAGTGTTTTACTGGTCTATTTGATAAACTGATATGATGCTGGTGTTTTACTGGTCTATTTGATAAACTGATATGATGCTGGTGTTTTACTGGTCTATTTGATAAACTGATATGATGCTGGTGTTTTACTGGTCTATTTGATAAACTGATATGATGCTAGTGTTTTACTGGTCTATTTGATAAACTGATATGATGCTAGTGTTTTACTGGTCTATTTGATAAACTGATATGATGCTAGTGTTTTACTGTTTGAGTAGATTCTTTGATGCGATGCTAGTGTTCTTGTGTTTGCTACCATTAACAGTTTATCTCTAAATAATTGATATGATTCTTCTTGTTTATACTACATAGCTTATTCGTCATGTTCTTGGTGCTGAGTTCTCTTATGATGAACGTTCATAGTATTAAATTCTTACTGCGCCAGTGATCACTTGAATAAATACAATTATCAGTAGCGTATTGATAATGGACCTTCATGCTTTCTTTCTGTAGTTTGTTCGAATCCCAGCCGCGATGATCTGAGAGTAAAATCTCGGACATTCACTGGACTGGTTACACGGAAAATAGACTATATATTGCCTAACGGTTTAAACATGTGGTATTAAAAGTGATAGATATCAACATAATTGATTATTCACTATAATGCGTGTTTACTTTTCTTTTTTTTGTTTGTCAGTTAGTGTTAATTAAAATAATTAACATTAGTTAATTTTAGCGTTAAGTTCGTTATAGAGGTATCGTAATTTGAATTAATTGCATGGCTATAATGAAACAGATATTTCACATAAGATAATTACTTCAACGACACTCTGATGCTGTACGTGTATGTTTTTTGATAAGTTTTAATGTTTAAACCATAGAATTTAGTTCAGTACTAAAATTTAGCTAACCCTGTCATTGACAATGGTGCAATTTGTAAATTCTATGAAATGACCATACTGATGAAAACAACAACATCACTACGATTCAAGTGCTACTGTCGTCCATGACAACATCGAGCACTGTGGAACCAAATCAAAGCCGATGAGTAGCATGTGGTTCATCAACGGTGTGAGCCAAAATCTGAGTAATCAGTCCAAGGAAGGGTACTAGCGGAATGGTCTCTATTCATGGACATTAGGTGGATACGAAAGATCGAAGAGAAAAGTATAATAAATTCGAAAAAAAACATATTCGCAAAGCATACTTATTTACTTGAAGCAAGTAGTTTTATTTTGTTTGTATTATTCCGGTACAAGAAATCCCGTAATTCTCACATTCACAAATAATCATTACAGCAGAAATACCACAAATAGAAACACAAGAAAGATATATTGTAGTTTGTTTAGTATTTGAGGCACATTGAGATGCACGAGTAAACGATTGGTTTGTAAAAGTAAAATGATTTGCTTACACTGACACGCGCAGCAGTGAAGTGACTAGCCATGATGATATTTAATATCTATCAAGTCTAGCATCTCATGTTTAAATCGTTAGGCAATTTATTCAGTTTTCCGTATAACTAGTCCTGTGAATGTCCAAGATTTTCTCAGATTAGTGCGATCGAGCATCGAACCCAAGAGGTTTAATTTAACCTCAAGATCTACTAACTAAGCCTACCGCCGCTACCGGACATTAATGGAGCCATTGAGAACTAAGCCATTTTAATCGGTAGCTTAATTATTGACAATTACTATTGACTCACAACCTAAACAATAAAAATAGTGATTGCAATTATAGAAGACCCTGACTGAAGAGTGTGTTATTAAAGAAGAACTCTGAACTCAGCAGGTTATTGAGCGACAATTAGCGTCGGCCCACGTAGCGCCGGAAACAGTATGGTGGCTAGTTGACAGATGTTGATTAGAGATAAAGTGACAATTTATGATATTTACTTGTTGTTTAGGTTAACTTACTGTGATGATGAGAGATATGGGATTGTACTAGATTTGAGAGATGCTATGGAACAATTGATAGATCTGACCGAAATGAAATATATTAGTTTTATTGTTATCCATTACTTACATCGAACACTGTTATTGTAAATAATAACAATTACAGTGCTATAGTCATCAATGACAACATCGAGGACTATTGAAACAAAATCAAGCCGGCGAGCAAAAGGAAGGTCCAAAAACGGTGCAAATTCCAAAATCCAGAAAATCAATCCAAAGAAAATCAGCTAGTTAAAATTAAGACGATGAACAGTATTCATCAAATTGTATTAGGTATACGTTGAAGAGTATTCACAAAACGTTTCTACTCTCTAAGCCATTGCTTAAAAACTCCTATTCTTTAATTCCCTCTATCTTGGGACAGATTTTTCGAATTTTGGAATTTACACCTTTTTCGACATTAATTTTACTCACCAGTTTGGATTTGCCTCAGTTGTTCTCGATGTCGTCATAGACGACGGTAGCACTGTAATTGTTATGTTATATTAATCCAAAATGTCAATTCGATGATTTGACAAACGTGACATAAATGGCAGGAGCAATTAAAACTCAAATGAAATTTAGCGTTGTTTCATATTGCTCGTTGTTTTGATGTGTCAGCCTTTCTTGCAAATTTACTTGGAACTGGCATTTGTGACTATCGTTGCCAACTAGTCTATTCAGGCTAATTTTATACTTTGTGGTAATACCAGTAATGATGTATGGTTCTTAGTGTTGGGCACTAAAAACCGAACATTTGCAGCGTTAGCATGTGGCAGAAATTAGAACGTTACATCTAATGTGTGGTAAAACTAGGAAGAATAGAATGGAAAATGAATATGTTAGTATGAATTTGAGTGTTGTGGGGATTAGGGATATGTTGGCTCAGTCGAAATTGAGATGGTATGGGATATTGTGAGAAATGCAGATAAGGATGTAGTAGAGTTTGGAGGGAAGAGCTGGATGTTAAGCTAGTGAGACATAGATCACTACTGACGTAGGATGGGGTGATTAAGAAGGACATGAAAACTAGGGGATTGACTGATGATATAGTGTCAGACAGAGAGGACTGAAGGATAAGGTCTCAATTTACTCAAACGTCAGCTTTGTGAACTCATTCAAAGCTAATATAGTCCGTCAGTCACTCGAATAGATAACATTGTATTCTTTCATTCACTATTTCTTCTCACTGTAAGAATAGAAGTAAGAAATGTTGTCAGTAACCATGGCAGTCTTTACTAAAAGCTCAATCAGTATTTGAACGGCATAATTTAGATAATAATAATAGTAAATTCTGACCTCAATAGCTTCTAAATGGTCAATCCTGATGTAAATTGAACTCTCAAATGTCAAATGTTCGGAGGGAAGATGCTGAGAACCAAGTGCATGAGAATGAAATTTATTGGAATAAATTGCTTAAAGGATTTAACCAGTTGCATTAAAGGTGATAGATATCAACATAGTTGATAATTTTGGTTATAATGTGTGTGATTTATTAATATGTGACCATTTTGAACATGAACTATGCTATTAAGCTTGTCCTAATTTGTATTAATTATAGAGCAATTTCAATTGTAAACATTAAAGTCTGCATAGATCTTTGGTATAGTTAAGTATATGTAGCTGTTTTCAGAATTCTAATTCTAATTGTAGATGCAATAACATGTTGTGTAGGTAACTGCATCTAATTTTTTCTGCATGTTGCATTTATTGAAATTTTGTTAATTCTGATTCCGATTCCGGTAGGAATTGAGTTTTAAATTTGGCTTAGGTTTCATACAGATATAAAATTAATCTAGTACACCCTTAGCTGCAGTATTTCTTAAAGTTATATATCATTGTTATTTTTAGGTAAAATTACAGAAATAGAAACAATCAGAAATAGACGTTCTAAAAATCTAAAAATCGAAATTTGTAAATCTTGGCTTAGTTATTGTATAGACTGATTTAAGCGAGAAACGCCTTGCTAAAGGCTGCTATCAGATCATGGCCTGGGACCCGGGTCTCAATCAAAACAACCAGCTTTCATCTGGACACGTCGCCATGTTTGATCCGAACAGTTTCTCCAGCGGTGCTAAGAACACACAGCACTACAGCAGCGCAGGAGAGGTGGCAGCTGTGCCTCAGCCAGCACAGGAGCAGTCTGGCTGGGAGGATAGTCAAGCGTGGGGAAACAGCTGGAATGAGGAGTGGAATAATGACGGGAACTGGAATCACAGTGGAGGATGGAGTGGGGAGAGTACGGAGGCACGTGGTTGGAATCAAGCGGGGTATGGTTGGAATGAGCAGGGTTTTGTGACTGAGGGTGGTAACACTGCAGGACAGAACAATCACTGGTGGAATGGTAACGGAGCTGAACAATACGAGCATCAAGCAATGCAGCATCAGCAGCTGCAGCAGCCACAGCATCAGCAGCTGCAGCAGCCACAGTATGAGCAGCAAGCAACGCAGCATCAGCAGCTGCAGCAAGCACAGTATGAGCAGCAAGCAATGCAGCATCAGCAGCAGCTACAGTCACAATATGAGCAGCAAGTAATGCAGCATCAGCAGCAGTTGCAGCAGCCACAGTACGAGCAGCAAGCAACGCAGCAGCTGCAGCAGCCACCGTACGAGCTGCAGAAACAGCTGCAACATGATGTGCAACAGCAGGATCAATTGCATCAGCAGTATCCACAGCAGTTTGAGCATCATAGTTTACAGCAGCAGCAACAGTTTCCAACAAATCAGGAATCACAGTTACACCTACAGCAACAACAACCAGAATTGAGTGAAAATGAAGGTCAAATGCAGCAGCTTCAACCTTTGCAACAACAGCAACAGCTTCCTCTGGAATATCAGACATTACAACAACAACAACAAGAGTACTTGGACCATGCACAACATCAACAGACGCAGGAGGGAGCATCAGCAGTGCCTGAGCTACAGGGAGCTGCAGTGCTTGAAGGCTCTGCCATTGAGCTGGGAGAGGTTCCATTGGATGCAGAGCCGCAGGGAGAGTGGGTAACTGATGACGAAGGTTATGGATACTACGACAACAAGGCAATCAATCAGTATGCCGATAGAACCGCCGGCTCTGATGCATATGGCGGATATCGTAACGGCTCTCGAAGCAGTGAGTCTCTGCGAGTGGGAGACGGCTCAGTGGCTACGCCGGCCACCATTACCGGTTCAATGTCAGATATACCGTTAGGTGACAGTTTTGATCATTCTACTGCTTCGTCGTTTACTCCACATTCCTATCAGCGGTCGCCGTTTGACGAGATGATATCTAACGAGGCGGAAGGACTGCGAGGCCGGGCAGAGGGTTCTCCCAACGCTGCTTCACCGCACAGCAGACAGAGCTCTCTGGGAGCCGCCGAGCTCGATCACGTCCGGTTTGTCGTCGGCTCTGAGGCGGCTTCTGTATCGGTTACGCCGGCTAATTTGGCGGCTCAGAGCGAGGAGACGAGCGAGGAGGAGCGGAGACGCTCAGACACGCAGGCATCAGGGTCCACGGAGGAGTCGCTGCCTAGGACTTCCTCACGTGGTGCTGAGGTGCAGAGAGGTCAAGCTAGTGTCCCATTGAGTGAAGGAGTGAAAGGCTCGGGGGTTGAAGCAGGGTACTCTGGGGCCGCTCGTGGTGGTTTAGAGGAGACCACTGCAGATGTCAACCAGTTTAGATTTGATACTGGAGCTAGTTACAGCAACCAACTGACAGACAGTATTATCGACCATGATGCTCAGGTTCCATCCAGTGAAGAGAGTTTTGAAACAGTTCTCCCTCATTCTGGTTCCTACATGCCAACAGTTTCCTCTACAGCGGAACATGTTAGTGTAACGAGTGCTTTTACTCCTATAGTCCCACCCAGTCACTCAGCCAATGCACTGAGCGTGACCTCTGGGCTACCAGTCTGTGTGCCTGCTCCTCTACCACAGACCAGTCTAGCTGCCAATCTACCACTGGGCTCTCTAGCACATACCACTTTACCACAGGCATCTCTAGCACAGGCTTCTCTACCACATCCATCTCTACCGCATACCTCTCTACCACAGCCGTCTCTACCACAGCCGTCTGTAGCACAGGCCACTTTGTCACCGGCCACTCTAGCACAGGCCACTCTACCACAGGTCACTCTACCACAAGCCCTGATGCCACAGGCCCCTCTAGCAGGGTTCAGATCACCTGTGCTGCCCCCCGCCCCTCTACCCGCTGCTGTAGCCTCAGCTCTGCCCCAGGGCATCACTAGCTCTCCCACTCACAGGTCTGTCACGCCCAGCCATATTGCTGATACTACTCATCGCAGTACTCCAGGCAGGCTGAGGAGCGGCACCATGTCCCCGGCCACCACTCTGTGGGAGAACCCTGAGAGACTGGTTGACGGCTCCAGGCTGCTGCCTGTGGCCGCGGTGAACCCTGATAGGTCTTCTGAGGTCAGCAGAGTCGCCGCTGTTCACTCAGCCGCTGCTGGGGGTGTTCAAAACACGGGAACGGGGCCAGGAGCCGGGGCCACTTGTGGCGGCTCTGAGAGCACTGGAGGCAGCGGTGGTGACAAGGCAGGGGCTGGTGCCACTAGCCAATCAGAATCTGTTAGAAATCTGTCTGCCTCAGCCAATCAAATCTTTGACAACACCCAGAGCGTCAGCGACGATATACCCGGTGCCCCGTCCAAGCTGTCGTCCCACGCTAGTGGTGAGGCAGTTAGAACAGCTCAGCTGGGTGGCCGAGAGGTGAGAGCCGAGCAGAGCGATGAGGTGACGCTGATGAGCACTCGTGTGTCAGACATGTTGACTGATATGATCAACAGGCCGGTGACTGATGGTGATGATATTGTAGCAGACAGTCTGCTGGCTAGCGGCTCTGCCGGTTTAGTGCCGGGCGGTGGTAACGATGGAGCCATGGCCGTGGGGTCACCGGGCAGCGTGGGGCTGAGACGAGACAACCCGGCCGAGGGGCAATCAAGAGAGGAGAGGTCAGGTTCTAGTCGTGCGGGTGAAGCAGCGGCGGTGGTGAAGAGCGTGAGAGGGGAGGAAGCAGGGAGGGGTGAGGTGTCTCCGCCTCATGCAGTCACTAGTGATAGGCAGAGTGATGTGCACGCAGCGCTGTCTAGACCACCCCCCAAGCATGTGTCTCCTGTAGATGTAGCGGGGTATGCTGAAGACTCCACTGCTAGACCTAGGGGTCTGGATGATCAGCCTAGGTCACACTTAGATTACCCCAAAAGTGGACCAGGCTCTAGACTGGGTCAGCCTGGTGAGAGGTCAACATCCAGTGGAGAGTTCTCTAGGCCTGACTCTCGCCAAGCTCATGTGGATAGAAGGTCTAACTCTAGTCAGGGTCATCCAGATGAGAGAAACAGACCAGTCGCTGCACTGGAGCTCCAACGTGCTCATCCAGACTATCCAGGCCTTAGGCCTACCTCTAGGCAAGACTATCCTGATGATAGGCCAAGGTCAAGGGCAGGCTATCCTGATGATAGGCCAAGGTCAAGGGCAGGATATCTTGATGATATGCCAAGGTCAAGGGCAGGTTATCCAGATGATAGGTCAAGGTCAAGGGCAGGTTATCCAGAAGATAGGCCAAGGTCAAGGGCAGGTTATCCTGATGATATGCCAAGGTCAACTGCAGGTTATCCTGATGATAGGCCAAGGTCAAGGGCAGGTTATCCTGATGATAGGCCAAGGTCAAGGGCAGGTTATCCTGATGATAGGCCAAGGTCAAGGGCAGGATATCCAGATGATAGGCCAAGGTCAAGGCCAGGATATCCAGATGAGAGGTCCGACTACCCGGAAGAAAGTCCGAGGTCAGTGTCGAGCTATGAGGAATGGGCGCGAGGTGTGGAGGGAGGGCCCACTAGATCACGTGATAGAGGCTATTCTGACAGGAGAGATGCCAGTAGAACCAGCAGTGAGGTCTACGATAGACCCAGCAGTCAGGCTGGTATGTCTAAACATAACATCTTGTTTACACCTAGGATAGACCAGCAGTCAGGCTGGTATGTCAACCTTACTAGCGTTGTCTAAACATAACATCTTGTTTACACCTAGGATAGACCAGCAGTCTGGCTGGTAGGTCTACCTTAATAATGTTTTCTTAGCATAGCATCTTGTTTTTTTGGATTTTTTATCGCATTCAACATAATACAATGATGATTTAACTTTCAATTCCTCACTATCATTTACTGCAGTGGTTTTACATAAAATAAAGTTAAAGTCTATTTACTACTATCTGCTGTGGTGAAAGATTTGAATCTAATCTGAAAGCTATATCGTACAATATACTTGAACGTCAGTTATTTACATGTATATATGCCATTTCTATTTCGCATTGCCCTCTGGTGAACAGCTGATAATAATATTATTAACAGGTTGATATTTGGGCTGTGTGGTTGATATTTGGGCTGTGTGGTTGATATTTGGGCTGTGTGGTTGATATTTGGGCTGTGTGGTTGATATTTGGGCTGTGTGGTTGATATTTGGGCTGTGTGGTTGATATTTGGGCTGTGTGGTTGATATTTGGGCTGTGTGGTTGATATTTGGGCTGTGTGGTTGATATTTGGGCTGTGTGGTTGCAGATGACGAGAGACCAGTGTCAAGGAGCCGCAGCTCTGCCCAGGACCGCTCTAGAGCTGAGAGGGAGTATTCCAGAGATAGAGACAGAGACAGAGAATACTCCAGAGAGAGATACTCTAGGACGGGCAGGGACTATTCTAGAGATAGAGACAGAGATTATTCAAGAGAGAGAGATAGAGACTACTCTAGAGACAGAGACTACTCTAGAGAGAGACTGTCTAGGACGGAGTATGAGACGAGATACGGGGGTGGCAGGTACGCTGACGGGTACGAGAGAACAAGAGAATACTACGATCAGTACTATAGGGGTGAGTGTCTAGAAATCTATCAATCAATCAGTTGATCTATCAGTACTATAGGGGTGAGTGTGTAGAAATCAATCAATCAATCAGTTGATCTCTCAGTACTATAGGGGTGAGTGTCTAGAAATCAATCAATCAGTTGACCTATCATTACTATAGGGGTGAGTGTCTAGAAATAAATCAGTCAGTTGATCTATCATTACTATAGGGGTGAGTGTGTAGAAATCAATCAATCAATCAGTTGATCTATCAGTACTATAGGGGTGAGTGTGTAGAAATCAATCAATCAATCAGTTGATCTATCAGTACTATAGGGGTGAGTGTGTAGAAATCGATCAATCAGTTGATCTATCAGTACTATAGGGGTGAATGACTTGTTCTCAATGCCTCGTTTGTACTGTTGTGCAGTTAAATTGTTTCCCTTGAGTACAAGAATACTGGGATAATAATAATAATAATAATAATAATAATAATAA
>CAJHZI010000540.1:0-7500 GCA_905160935.1 Enchytraeus crypticus
GAAAATCTCTCCTTTGATAAATTATGTGATATAGGACTAAACATAATGTGGTAGAAAATCTTTCCTACGATAAATTATATGATAGGCCTAATCATAAAGTTGCAGAAAATCTCTCCGACGATAGATTATTTGATAGGACTAATTCTAATGCGGTAGAACATCTCTCCTTTGATAAATTATATGATACGCCTAATCATAATGTGGTAGAATATCTCTCCTATGATAAATTATATGATACGTCTAATCATAGTGTACACTAGTTGGTTTATCTCTTGAATACACCCTAATTAAGATTGCGTTTAGAAATGAAACCATTAAAATCTCTTTATTGACACCTGATTTGACTTCGTTAACGATAATGCATTAATCCTGTAGTTCCTCAGTTTTACGTCTGTTACCACTGTTACCATGCCACTGGTATTTCTGTCCGAGAGGGTCTAGCTGCGAAATGAATCGATAATGGATGAATGTATTGCAAGTTTACCGTGCTTGATTCGATAGAATAATTATTTTGTATATGATGTAGGCCTATGGTATTTGTGTTTCATGTAAGGTATTTAATAATACTGCTGTGTAAGTAAAGTAATGATTTGAAAGTATTGTGATTTATGGAAATGCAATCCTAAGCGGTAGCTAGGCTAGGACAAGTTATCAATAAGGGCATGCCTAGACAGAAAATAGAAAGAGGAGATTCAAGATGGAAGAGTGACAACAAGGACGTAAAACGTGCCACGTTGGGTAGAGATTTAGGAGATTTGAAGAATCTCAGTTGTAGCCGAATTCAGGAGTAATTTGAAGAGTTCGTTTAGTAGAACTGATTGTAGTCCATCGAATAGTCGATGTAAAGGGAGTTATCTGTAGATGATCAAACTGGGAAGAAATTTTCACCAATATATTTTGATCTAGGGATTATATTAGAAGGGATAATAGTAGGCTGGTAGGCGAGAGGAAAGTAAATTAAAGTGTAGGAATTTGTACAAGAGCGCGTAGTAGTAATTTGTGTGTCGAAAGTAATTGTTTATTTTATTATATTATTACTATTATTATTATTATTATTACTATTACTATTACTCAAAGATCCACGTTCGCTAGAGTTCACTAGATCGATTTCACCAACAAATCTTTTTATTCTCTTATTTTCTTCTTCTTCTTATTATTATTATTATTATTTTTATTTTTTAAAATATTTTACCCCGGTGTAAAGAACCTGGGGTTTGATAAAAACGATTCAAGCAATACGTGCTGAATCGCCGCCCGGCTACTGGAGGTCATCAAACGACTTAAAAGAATTATTGAAGCAGACTGCATTAAATCCTTGCAAAGTCATGGAAAGCCTTTGCCAAAGAAAAGAAGTCTCTCGCTTATCGCCGGTTGGCTCTGCAATAAGTCTGCCTATGCCATTAATAAAGTCAGCTCCTTCGGGATTCATCGGGCCCATGGTTTCAATGGCCACCGGAACAACTTCGTATCCTAAGGACAGATCACGGTATTTATCCAACATCCTAGAGGAGGCATGAACAGCAGCTCCACCGGCTGTGACAGAAGTCGTATTCAGGTAGGAGTTTGCATAGTGTCAATGACCGTGACGTCCCATACGGCACATTTACCGTTGCACCAGGGCACTAAAGTCAAGCCGTCCGGACGCTTGCCGTCTGATCTGGACAACCCACTTGGTTCCTTAGAGGAAGGGATGCCTGCTCTTGAAAGTGCTCGCCATATTAAGTCATTTAAATTGTGATGGCGAGACATTCTACATGGGCTTCGTTTGCAGGAGAGGCCGTGGAGACCTAAAGCGTCGACTTCATAACCGGAGGGGCACATGTGAGGCTCGCAAGTTTTCGCCCCTAAACGGAAACTAGCGGCTACTCGTATCGCCTTATTGACTAAAAAAGCCCACAAGAAGCAACAGGCAGAGCGTGAAGCCAGTCGCTGCTTCTTTTGGTTGATACAGCTCAGAGTCGTGCTCTGTCTACTGCATTGGACTGGGATTCTAACAGACTGATGTAAATCCGATCCACTATAGGACGGTCCCATGATTTCTGGTTACTGACTGAGGTAGGAGGTGGAGTACTAGAGGTGAGGCTTTTGGACCAAACTGACAACGCAACGTCAATGGATCTATCAGCAGAAAAGGAAGAAAATTATTATTATTATTATTATTATTATTATTATTATTACTAGTATTATAATTAGTATGAGAATTAGTATTATTCCTAGTGTTAGTGTTAAGGTCACTAATTTAGCAGCAAGATCCAAACCATCGTCACAAAATGCATTCGGTTGGTGAATGGCCAAGGCTCCAGAAATTGCTACAAAATTCTCTATAGCGAATGGAAGAGATTATACATATATAGGGGATTGACTGATGATAAGCATATATGGTGTGCTACAGAGAGGAGTGGAGAAGAGCCATTCGTTTCCCGACCCTAAAGAGATGATGATGGTGTTAGTGTTCGTAATTGTGTTCGTATTTGCATTAGTATTAGTAACCTTTTCGATGCGGTCTTAGAATTACTTCATGGATATAGTCGATACCTGTGTTATAGTATTTTAAATTTTAGTTTCAAAGCTATTGGTTTATTTGATGGAGTAAAGTAAAATTGTTTATATGCTATTGTTTGGTTCCAGTGTGTCCCGTAGGCTACTACGGTAGGAACTGTGAGGAAAGATGTCACTGCCTCAACGAAGCGGTGTGTGTGAGGAGGAACGGAACCTGTCCAGGTCGCTGTGCTGCTGGGTGGACGAGTCATAACTGCTCAGTGGGTGAGAGAGACTGAGAGAACTATGTTTATTTTTTCAAAAACACTGAAATATGCCGTCAAAAACAGTATAAACCTATCTAGTTGACTACCCATCATGAATACTACAAAAATGATACAACTATAAATCCTGGGCTCGCCCGTCACTGAGATCGCTTTCGAGTGAGGAAACTGACGTTAACCTTAGCTTTACCAGCTTTATAATAATATGCAAAACTATACATGAAAAAAGAAAACCATATGCCTGCATATATCGACTTGAAGAATAGACGCAATGTGTACATATTGGCTATGCATATAAACATGCAACTACATATACATGTATACGTACTTAAACATGCACATATAAACATATGCAAATATTAATAACCTCATATACACCTAGTAGTACATATTATATCACGTATACTCAAAAATAATACGTTTAAGCATGGACGTATTGGACTGTCCGCTTTTCTTTGTATAGGCCTACTCTGCTGCCAAGTACTGCGACATAAAATTTGATCAATGTCAAACGTTCATCGATCTATGCGCTGCGTATGAAAAAAGATTTAAGAAAATGAATTAGGAAAATCTCTGTAGGAGGTCAATATCCTCTTTATCTCAACTCTCTCACTCTCCTTGATCCTGCAATTCACTACTTAATTTTCATTTTTCTATCTATCGACATCGCTGTCTCTCTCTTGATCACATTACATTTTACTACATAATTTTAATTTTAATATCTGCTGACCTCTATCTTTCTCTTTCTCTCTCTCTCTCTTTCTTTCTCTCTCTCTCTGTATATATATATATATATATATATATATATATTTATATATATATGTATATATATACATGTATACATATATATCTTTATATATATATATATATATATAAATATATATATATATATATATATATACATGTATATATATATGTATATATATCTTTATATATATATATATATATATATATATATATATATATATATATATATATATACAACTTAATCGTACTTAGCCTAATTCAGTACTTAATTTAATTTTCCTTTCTATCGATATCGAAGCAATGGTTCATTTCAGATACCTGCTATTATGAAAGTAAGTAAAACATGACACGGTTCTGTTACATATTCTCACCTAGTCTTTCATAAGAAGAGTTTGTATGCTAAATGGTTGCAGATATAGACGAATTTATATATTATTTAGTTATTTAAAAATGCACTCAAATTTTCGTGAAACACAATCAAGGAGGTTATTAAGACCAATCTAGCTGACTACCCATCTTGCACACAAAAATATGTACACAAACGACAAATATGCAAAGTAAAAATTGAGAAGCAAATCATATGCATGCTTTTATCGTCTCGAAGAATAGACGCAATGTACATTTATATACTGTACATATAAACATGCAAAAAGAAATATCAGTAATCACGCATTATAGTGAAATAATCAACTATGTTGATATCTATCACTTTTAATAACACATGTTTAAACTTTTACGCATTTTAGACCGTTTTCCGTGTAACCACTCCAGTGAATGTCCGAGATTTTATCTTCGGATCATCGCGGCTGGGAATCAAACCCATAAGAATTCAATTCACCTGAGGATCTATCAATAAAACTCCATGACGTTACCTTTACCTTTATCTTTACCTTTAAGAGATATGCATATACGTGTACATGTACATGCACGTACATGCATACAGTATATACATATATAAAACATACACGTATAAAAGTATGCAAATAGTCTCATATACACCTAGTACTTAGTATTATATCACGTATACTCAAAAATAATCCGTTTAAAGCTGCGCAAAGTGAACTGTCTGCATATCTCTTTTATACTCTTCCGCAAAATAAAGTGACATATGATCATTATCAAACGTTTACCGATCTATGCGGTACGTATGAAAAAGAGTCTAAGAAAATGAATTAGGAAATTCCTGCTGGGAGTCAACAGCCTCTTTATCTAAGCTCTCTCACTCTCTCTCTCTCTCCCTCTCTCCCTCTTTCTCTCTCTCTCTATCTATCTTCCTTGATCCTACTTAATTCAATACTTAATTTTAATATCCAAATCTATCGATGTTGAAACAATGGTTCATTTCATTATGAAAGGAAGTTAAACATGAAACGGTTGTGTTACAAATTCTCGCCAAGTCCTTCGCTCAATGGATTTAACAGAAATTTTGTACCAGGGAAGTCTTACTTGTAATAAGACATTTAGATGCTTAATTAGGACATTTTGGATGAGCATGAAGATGACAGTAGTACTTTAATTATTGTTATTATTATTAGGTCCTAGCATTCTTATATTTATATTTTTAATTTTTTATTGTTTTTAAATTTATTTTTATATTTATATTTATTAGTAAGCAGGATTACATTTACTACCAATTCTGCATTAATGCATGTTCACCTTTTCATGTCAGTTTTCGCAATATTCATTAATTCATTAGATGATAACGAGTGTAGCATTAATCCTAACCGCTGCACGGAAGAAGGAAAGACACGCTGCGTTAACACACCGGGAAGTAACTACTGTGAATGCGCCACGGGCTATCAGAGAGACAGCAACAACAACAAATGTGTGGGTCAGCAGAAATAGCTATGTCTAAATATTTACAATTAATAAATGTAATAAAATTATACTAAATATAATAGTACTATGATATGGCCGGAGCCAGTGGCGAAATCGTTAAGATTCTCGACCGTGGATCAATATATGCGGGGTTCAAATACTGGGCTCGCCCGTCACTGACATCATCGCTTTCGAGTGAGGAAACTGACGTTAACATTTACTATATAATTTTTAAATTGAGATTAAAGTTTTTACGAATAAATCTCTAAGTTAACGTTGAGTCCAAATTACATAGGACTGCCCGAAGAATTTCTATGGGCCAGCTATGAAAGAAAATGATAGGAATTGTAAATTTAGACAGTTTAACGTTCACTTCATGATTGTGAGAGTACTCTCAGTTTAGTTCTTGTGGTGATTCTATTCTTCCTTCATATGCTATACTCCTCTAATCTATTGACGGACCATAAGGACCAATTTCGATTGTTTGCTGAAATAACATGGTCTACGATATCATCTGTTTGGAGTCGAGTCAAATAGTTTTTAATATAAGTTGATTGAAAAAAGGAAAATTGTTATCAGTTAGATCAAAATGTACACAAATTTAGGTAGTCAGAGATGACTTTCTTTTGTATTATCAGTAAACTATTTTATGAAAGTGGAAGTGGAATTAAAGGTAATTCGATCCATGCTAACTGAATGAACAGATAAGTCTTTGAGGATTTGGAAAGCAAGTGAAGTTTTGAAGTTAAGAACTCAGTATGTAGTAAAAGTACAGCTACTAGTATAAGTATACGTACCCAGTATACTCTCTAAGTATAAGTACTCAATGAACATATAGTCTCAAGAGTAGCTGTTGTTGTTAATGCCAAAAGTAATTAATAGCGAGGAACCGGTCGTTAAATTCTTAATGATTGATTGATTGAGTATACAACAGAAAGGAACAAATTCTGATTTTTCTTAGACCAGTGGGAGATATTTTTATCATAATAGGTATGCAGGTTGACTACACAGTAGAAATTTTTATGTATGAAGTATATGTATCATTTTGCATGTAATATGAAATTGAACGACTGATTGCCACAGATAGAGATGAGTGTGCTGATAACAACAACACGTGTGACAGAGCTCAGGGCCGGTGTGTCAACACTCCAGGCTCCTACAGATGTGAGTGCAATGAGGGCTACAGGTTGAATAAGAATAAATGTGAAGGTAAGGAAATTAAAGCAAACTTGAGAATCTGTATTGAACAATTAACTTTCTAGGCCAATAAAATATTTGTAATCTATAAATTATATAAAATGCATAAAATATATAAAATGTTAATCTTTCTGGAGAAATAAAATAATACCTGAGCTTATCGCTATGTTCCAATGATTGTAGAGTGGCGTTAGATTTGAACTTTATTGGGTCAGCAAAAGTAATCGATGTTGCCATGGATGACAGGAGCACTCTAATTGTTGTTATATTACTGTCTGCCTGTATGAGAAGTTATTGCTTAGAGTTGAACATTTCTAGACATTATAAAAAATTTCAAATTTGCTTAAGCTTAAATTGATTTTATTTAAGTTAACCACACAGTGTGTTCATAGTGTGTGTGAGTGTATGTGTGTGTTTGTTTGTGTATGTGTAGGTATGTGAGCGCTAGTGCGTATCTTGGGATCTCCCATCACTGACATTGTTTTCGAGTGAGAAAACTAAAGTTAACCTTCGCTTTACCCTCTTTATTTGTACGTGTGTATGTATGTATGTGTCTTAAATAATAAATATTAATTTTGGATAAATGGTGCACAATATACTATTGAAAAATCCTGATCCAGTTTTACATATGCAAATTTCAATTAGAAGCGTTTGAATTCTAAATGGTTGCAGATATAGATGAATGCAGAAACATACCGAGGCCCTGCGACCAGAAATGTAACAACACTCAGGGTAGCTTCAGCTGTGACTGTCACTCAGGATATGATCTGATGTCAGACAAGAGAACCTGCGAGGGTAAGACTATCTCACTGCTGTGCTATGTTTTGCATAAAGGTTCCATAGCTATTCTTCAGGTCCATTGGTAAAGATCACTTCTCTACATTTTATTTAGGGATGAACTCTCGTATCGTTGTTATATTCTGAAATTTATCAAATGGCTCCAAATAGAGATATAGGTTTTTAATGTGGGTTTAAC
>CAJHZI010000540.1:12500-127500 GCA_905160935.1 Enchytraeus crypticus
TACAGGGTTAGTAAAAAAGTGAAAACACCAGCAAAAAGTTATAATATCTCAGGCTATTGTTAATATTTTCAAATCAAACTTTTACCAATTATCAAATGACTAATTGCTGATGAGGTGTCCAGTTTTTATCCATTTTAATACATAGATTGGCCAGTTACGAAAGTTCCAGCAGAGCAACCCCCCTTTTTTAATGTACTGTAAATAAACATTATATTTAATTCTATTTTTTTGGCCCTGAAAAGGGTCGCTGTGGTTGTTAAGAAGGAACCAGATGTATCTGATAGCATTTCGGTCTATCCGATATGCTTCCTTTCAGCTGCTACGCAGGACTGCAGTAGCTTTCGAAACGCTAGGATAGCCTTGTTGATTCCAGCTTGGGGCAGTCTCTCCAAATTGATTGTATCACTTCCTGCAGTTCTGTCTTGTTTTTAGGCTTCGACTGGTGTTTATGATAGAGATGCAGCATGGTTCCCCAGACATAGTAATGCAGAGGATTTAGATGGGGAGAGTTTGGAGACCATTCATTCTTCTTAATGAAATACGGGTTTCTCTCGCTGATCCATTCCTGTGCATGACGAGATGCATGAGCCGGAGCACCATTCCGCTGAAAGATGAAACCATTTGGTAGAAGAGCATGGCAATCATCAAACAACTTGGGAAGTAAAGTATTGACGTAATACTGAGCTTTCACCTTTTGGCTAATGAAGTGCATTTTACCTTAAGCGTTGTAGCAAACGCCATTTTTAGGTAAAACATGGGGTTGCTCTGTTGACTTTTGTATAACTGGACAATCTATAAATTACCATGAATGAAAATTGGCTATCCAATCACAAATTAGTCCTTTAGTAATTAGCCTGAGATATTCAAAATTTGTGCAGGCTTTATCACTTTTTTACTCGCCCTGAATTCTTGTTAAAATTAACTTTTTGTGAGTAATGAATTAACTTAAGTAATTAATGAGTATATTGCTTTGATGCCACTCTGCGTAGACATTGACGAGTGCTCAAGTGATCTGAGAGATGAGAGTTGTGGAGTGAATCAAGACTGTGTGAATAGTATTGGATCTTTTACGTGCTACTGCTCACCCGGTTTCTATCAAGAAGAAAAGGGTTCAAAGTGCTTCGGTAAGCGTTACTGAGAGAGAGAAAGAGAGAGAAACGAAGAGAGTGATAGAGAGAAAAAGAGAAAGAAATAGAGAAATGGGTTGGGGAGAAGATAGTTGAGATAGAGAGAGCGAGAGCGAGAGAGAGAGAGAGAAAAAGAGAGAAAACATTGAGAAAGTGCGTTCACGGGGTTAAGAGAAAAATATTGAGTAATGTTTTTAATTAGATATGTAAGGATAATATTAGACCCTACTTAAGAAAATGTATATTTGGTAAATCCATGCAATTATTCTATACGTTGACCCTATACTCTATTGAAAAAATAAATCAAAACGTCTCTTTTGATGAAAATATAATACAACATCGTAAGATCAATAGCTCAACAAACGGGATTTAATGTCTGGTGCCTAGGACCAACACTATGTGAGGGACGTCTTGAAACAAATGTAGGTTTGAAATAATTTAATAATCTGTTTGTGAAATAGTGTTATACAATACTTATTATTTCTAGGTTTGAAATAATTTAATAATCTGTTTGTGAAATAGTTTTATACAATACTTATTATTTCTTTAATTTGTTTTTTAAATATTTTGAACTCTATAGAAATTTTAAAATTGTATCATTTTTTAAGGAATTTTTATTATTGAGTTAGGTTGAAATTCTCTTTTATGAATAAATTGTCGTTAATATTTATTGGGCCTGCCGTTTACGAAAATATTACTGAAGAACGAAATCATTTTCATCTCCGCAGATAATGTACTATTGACAATATGTTTTATGCAAGTGATCTATTCTCTTATGCAGCACCCACTATCTGGAACTCTTTACCCACTAAACTTCGCACTTGTACTTTTCTTTCAACTGTCTCTGGCAAACTTAAGACATATCCTTTCCTACCTTAGACATACTTCATCTATCCTTTCCATTTTTGACCCCGGGACCGGCTTCCATTTTAGGACCTAACTTCTCTTCAGCACGTTTCTTTTGCATATTGGTCTTGGTGAATTGAACTGTAGTGATATGTGCTGTAGAGATGTCCCTTACATCATCCTTGTATGAGGAAACTGACGTCTATCCGTTATTATTAATACAAATAATATTAATATTATTATAATTTGTATTATTAGTATTTTTGTTATCCTATGAAATTATCAATTCGTTATCAACAGAAGTGAAATCTGGCTTGCCTTTAGCACTCGGTATATCTGCCGTCATAGTCATCGCGTGCCTCCTTGTCATCATCGTCCTCTGCGGTTTACGGTTTGTTTGGACCTTCTCTATACTCAATGGCTCTTATTTGTCCAAGAGTGTTCCATGTTGCCATTGATGACAGTGCACTGTCATTTTTTTATATCTTAGAATTTTTATAAAGCTTAGTGCACTTTACTGTATAGAATTTGAAATTTACTGTATGGAATTGGAAAGACAAATGGCAGGCCATTTGTCTTTCCAATTCCAGTCTTCTTCGTCCATTTGTGAGATTTTTCTTCTTAAATCAATCAATCAATTAGAATTTAACGTCGGTTCCTCGCCAATAGGCAATATTGTGGACGTCAACGTATTGTCGTTAAACTTTGTCTGTTGCATCAAATTAAACCAATAATTGTTGAATTAGTTATTCAGCCAGGTTCTAAATCATTACGCAACCACCAAAATAATCATTGAAATAATAACTTAATGAATAAATCGATTAATCAATCACTTCAACAAATAAATGAATAATGCATGTGATTGATTGATTGACTATACAGAGTAAGACGTGGGTCAAGAGATAGGACTGATGAAGATTACAAGACAGAGTCTCAGCCTGTGATCAAGGAGACAAAGCTGAATAAATGTGATAGGATCACGCCTCTCATCCATCCAACAGCTGATAAAAGTATGATCAGTTGAAAGTAGTGAAATGATCAACTACTTTGATATCCATAACGTTCAAAACCCCATGTTTAAATCGTTAGACAATTTAGTCCATTTCCCGTGTAACCAGTCCAGTGAATGTCTGAGATTTAACTCTCCGATCAGAGCAGCTGGGATTCATACCTGGGAGTGTTCAATTCACCTCAAGATCTGTCATTTAAAATTTCATGACGTTACCCTTACGCTACTAAATATTGTGAAGAGATGATTGAAAACTTCAGGCTAAGTGAACAATGTTTTAACGTTTTATTCTCCTAATAACAATGATAACAACTGGTAAGTTTTAGGTATCCAACTTTTTTCCCTCCAGACTTTATAAAGAAAACATGTTTAACTACCAGGATTAAGCTACTGTTAATTGCTCGTTAACTCAGCAAAACATAATTTAGCTTGAAAATTAATTAATAGAGCTCTGATATAATTTCTTATATGTCGATTTATTTTGTCGCTCTCAGATTCTCAAATGTCAGCGCTCTTACTGTATATATTCTAGTTGAGAAAAATTGTATTGATCTATCTTTCATTTTCAATTTTCAATGAAATTGATTTAATTTCATTTAGTTTTTCAAATTAGGTTTTCATGGGACTTCTTTTCTCAAATTCCACCAACTTCACTAAAGAACGATTTTAGTCTGACAGAAATGATTGCGATTTCAGTTAGAAATTAAGAAATTGGAGTTATTTATAACGATATATCTATTAGAAATATAATTTGAATTGATATTCGCATGATATATTTGTGGTTTTTAGATGTCGCTTATTCTTTAAATTCATTGATTGATTTAATGTGATGGTGGTTAGAAAGAAATTTTCCGAATAACGACTATGCTAAAGAAGATGATGTCACAGAAGTCTACGCTGAAATCACCACGACTACCACAATCGATTCTGACGGAGCTGCGGCAGTCTACACTAATGTAGTTGATTCCACCAACGTCCGTGATGAAGGATATGAATGTACAGAAATGTACGATGATGTAGCCGCTATAAACAGCGTCAGCTGTGTCAAACCAGAAAATAGAGGAATATACGAAGAATTGAGAGACGAAGTCAATCATGTTGAGATTGGAAAATTACAGAGATATAACAGGAGGAAGCAGCCCTTGTCTGTACAAAACAAGGTAACGGAGTTATCAAATATTTATGGTTTTCTTCGTTAACTATCCTCGATTGATATTCGAAAAATAATTATTTTGTTAATTCAAATTTATTTCAACAATTGCAATAACTTACTAGTATTATTACAAATATTTTAATATTACAAGTAGGTTCTTGTAACAAATGCTACAATTATTGATATACTCTGAAAGTTGTAAACCTCATAGTCTATTTATAAAATTGAACAAATAAAATTTACAAAAATGTAGTCAAGAAAAGTTTTAGTAGGCCTACTTTACTTGAAGATGATTATGATCTCTCTCTGTCATAAGAGCGTAAGAACGATTGATGTATCGACTTAATGAAGAATCGATTATGTGGTTTATTGATTAATTTCTTTAATTGAATAACTGATTGATAAATTGTCTGATTGATATATTGATTGCTAGAACCTTTCAATGATTGCAGGATGGTGATAAGAATTACATTTATTTTGTTGTTTCAGCATGTATACGAGAAACTTAAAGGATCCGTAGAGGTACATGGAAATCAAAATGAAACTCACACCAGACATTTTTAAGTAAACATTTCAAGTTCTCATCTGAACGGGAAGATTTGACGTTGAATTATTATGCAGTTTGTTCGTAGTCATAGTCATCTGCACATAATCAAGATCCATTTATTCCTTCTCTGCTCTGTTTATAAATTTGCTTTCTTTTCTCTATCTTTCTTTCCCTTTCTCTATCTCTCTCTCTCTCTCTTCTCTCTTTTTCTCTATCTCTGTCTCTCTCTCTCTCTCTCTTTCTATCACTCAATCTATCTATCTTGGGCTCAGTATCTTGCTCACTACGCAATAATCTCACACGCATTCTTTTCTTCCTCTCTATTTAATTTTCTTTCTTCCTCTCTCTACTATATTTTGCATAGTGATGACATTAATTTTACTGAATGGTATCGTAATCAGGCATTCACGACAACTTTATTTTAATTGGAAGCATAAGATACCGTGCGTTACTACAAGAAACTCCTTATTTTGTTGTTATTGAAAACTACCGGCATTATAGTAATACATTGTCAGAAATATATACTGTTCGTTATTCAAAACAGTTACGATTTCTGGAGCGTAGGTGCCTGGATCGTATACCAGATTCTATTGAAACATAAACTAACGGCAAAGCAGATCAACGAGTTATTTCAATATACATCTTCATATCATCATCTTCATTTCAATGTACTGTATATCTTCACTCAAAATATCGACAGACTCGTTCAGATAGTTTTCACTGAATCATACTCTCTTGTTAGCTCTCCTGGTAACCTTCATCATCAGTAGGAACACTTTTGTATTCTCCAAGTGCAAGATCAGTGCCGATACCTTTCGTTCAACAATAGCAATTATAGTAACAATTATTTTTATTGTCACAATTGATAACGAACACCTGTAAAAAATGTATCATTTATGAAAAAATGACAACAACGAATGAGTCTACTTTTGAACCAAATCCAAGCCAATGTACAGAATACTAAAAGGTCCTTAGACCGTGCAATATCCAAAAGCCGAAAACTGAAAGTCTAAAAATTAAATAAACTGACAAATATATAGAATTAAGTCTCATTTATGAGCCACTCATAGGCTATATTTATTCAAACTGAAGCATAACCGGAGTTCAAACGCCAGCATAGAATGGTTATTGAATTCGGATGACAGACCAGTATATTGGAATTCTACTCTTGCGCTCTGCTGATGAAATTCGTCCTATCCTACGACTGGTTGGATTAAAAGTTGCAGTGACTCGACAATGTCGACACCTTTCCAAACACACCTGCTTTTAACAGCCTCTTAGTAAGCCCGTGCAATTTATGTTGTAGACTTTGAGCCACTCGAAGTAGTATATTACTGGCAGTTCCTTATTCACTGATCATCATAATTTCCTATGTAAGTAATAAAACAATCATTCTACCATGTGATGAAAACCGTTTAAAATCCATTGTGAAAATGTATGAACTTAATCCTCATATTGCAATAAATCCACATCGAACAGATTCTTATGGTGACATGTCGTTTCCTGTAGCAGGTTCCAAATTGTGAAATGAACTTGCACTTTTTTAAGACATTCTGATAAACCTGATAGCTTCAAAAAGAGTCTTAAGACAAATATTTTTTCTAGATCATTCCATGTAAATTCTGCTCACTGATAAATCTCTCAGATTGCAATATTTAAGCTATATTACGTATGATAGTTTTTTGATATTTTAGTGATTTCTACTGTGTGAATTATATTGTATATTGCTTGTTTTACTGTAACTGTTGTAAAGTATAGAGATGCATTAGCATGATGTACTCTATTAAACATTTAACTTTAAATCTATTGTTAATACAGAGAGGTAGGGGCATCACTTTCCCACTGGATTTTTCAATATAATTATGCTACAATAAAAATGATACATTTGTTTGTATTTAGGCTGAGACACTGATGAGAAAATAATTTGAAAATTACCCTAACCCTGACATGTACTTGTAGGAATAAATCCGAGGTATCCATCTGTTTTAAAAATGAATCCGAGGTATAGGCCGACATCTGTTTTAAAAATAATTTAATAGAATAATATATATATAAATATATATGTACCAATGTACATACAGTATATTTATATATATATAAATATATGTACTCACATGTACATTTATATTTATAATATACATGTATGTACTGCATATTCCATTATACTTGACAAGTAATGACAAAAAATTGTGGAGTAGAATGCGAAATAATTATACTTTAATTAGTAGAAGAGCTTGTTATATTTCAAGTTAATTTGTAAGATTGATGGTGTATTTTTTTGTTTATTGTAAGTATTCCTGAAATATTAATTTCGATTGTGTTCTTTGCGCTTCTAATCAGTTGGTTGAGTCATCCAATAAGGAAAATATTACTGAATGATGCCTCTACGTGTATGTAGAACAATATATCCGTTCTCTCTGTCTCTGACTCTCTCTCTCTCTCTCTCTCTCTCTATCTCTCTCTATCTATCTATCTCTCTCTCTCTCTCTCTCTCTCGTAACATTCGGTATATATATATATATATATATATATATATATATATATATATATATGGCATATATATATAAACATGTATATATATACATATATATAAATATATATATACATACATGTATATATATATATATATATATATATATATATATATATATATATATATATATACATGTATGATATTGATATTTTAGTGATACTATGATATATATATATATATATATATATATATATATATATATATATATATATCATAGTAGTTTATCAGATAATCCTTATGCTGCTGCCAGGAATAGGAATTCTTTGCCTTTGATCCTCTCTCTTCATTTGTCTACGAGACCTTACTTTATTTTACATTATTTTAAAACTAAACTCTCCTATACTATACATGTGTTCTCAATCAACCCTGGCCATCTTTATATCTTCATGCTGTTATCTTGTAGCAGCCTACTTCTCTTCAGATTGTTTCTTCAGATTGTTTCTTCAGATTGTTTCTTCAGATTGTTTCTTCAGATTGTTTCTTTAGATTGTTTCTTTAGATTGTTTCTTTAGATTGTTTCTTCAGATTGTTTCTTCAGATTGTTTCTTTAGATTGTTTCTTCAGATTGTTTCTTCAGATTGTTTCTTCAGATTGGTCTGGGTGAATTGATCTGTAGTTGCGTGCTTATGTCCCTGGTATCATCCTTTACATGAGGAATTTGATGTTAAATCTTTTACCATTAATCACTCGCTAAGGGTTCTAGAAAAGATTGAGACTATAAGAGCTTCTACAACAGCTGTTGAATAATTATAGTTGATTTTTGGTTGAGAAATTATTTAATTGTTCTATATAGGTTGTCTGTAATTTGTCTATTCGTTTAAGCCTACATCCTGTTGTTGGTTTCAGCGACAAAAACGATGCTTTGGTTTCTAGTTCAATTTGATCAGTGCTGTAATGGAACGGGTTCACCTTCACATCACATTTTTCCATAATGGACCGTTATCCCAATATTTTGCTCAAGTAAACGTAAAAATTTGATCGCTGGCTCACTGTACTTCAGTTATAGGCGTGTACATGTTGTACACTACATGTATGTTTCAAAAAGTAACTTTTAATACTCTGAGTCACTGAGTGTCTCTCCCTCTCTTGCTTTAAATGTTTGTAGTAATTTCAAAATAGTTTCACTTTCTGTTTCTGTTTCTACATTAATTTTATATAAAAAATAATAACTTTATTCCATTTATGTGTAGTTTTGTACTTACAATTGACAAACGTAACATAACAACAGTTAGAGTGCTACAGTCATAAGGTTAACTGCAGTAGACAATGACCATTTCTAAAACGCGAAGAAAGCAAACACTTTAGCAAGATTTTTCCACTGATTCAGGCAGCATCCCACTAATTTATTTATGCCTACACCATTGCTTTGGTTAGTTAATCCATTGTGTGTTGTCAAGTGCTCTCTCTCTCTCAATTCTGATCAATCAGGATATTTATCATCTACCCAATTGTTAGGCAACCAGCAGTTAGGCCGAATCATTGGTTAAAGTGGGAATTGTGAACTAATAACACAATAACACACATTACAGTGAAATGATCAACTGCGTTGATTTCTATCGATTCAAGACCACATGTTTAAACCGTTAGGCAATTTAGACCATTTTCCGTATAACCAGTCCAGCGAATGTCCGAGATTTAACTCTTAGACCGGCACGGCTGGGATTCGAGGGTTTAATTCACCTCAGGATCTGTCATTTAAAACTTCATGACACTATTTACACCTATAACCATTGCGCTATTGAGACATTCAACTAGGGGAAAGGTCATAATTTTTTGGGCACCTCTATAATGTATTTCCATGTCTACCAGTAGGGCCTATCTATTATGGGCCCCTAGCAGGGGAACGCACCTCAGCAAAAATGCTAAAGAGAGCTAGAGGAACACAATTCTCCTATGTCCCCCTCATTTTAACCACTTGTTCGAAGTGAATAAGCATATGATTGCTAATAAACAGTAAATATACACTGTATAGTTCTCAGCAATTACTAAGCGATTTGCTAATTTATTTGAGGTAGGCCCTGTATATATGCACTTACATAGACCTGTAGCTATACTTTTACTTCCTTCTTTAAGTTTCAGCAAACCAAACTGAGATAATACTATGTTTATTTGCTAACAGAGAGCGTAATTGCTGAGCATCTATATATATATATATATATATATATATATATATATATATATATATATATATATATATATATATATATATATAGTGTGTTACTGTAGGCTAATGTTTTTCTAAATGGCAGATTCACAGAACACATTTCTAGCTATACTGTAGCACTCAATCGATCAACAATTAATCTACTTCATTCCATATAGAGTATATATGCGTCATGCACAGTTTAACAATGAGGTGTTTTTCTATAATTTAGTCTTGGGAAATTTCAGATATATTCACTATATCACAAGTTGAAACTACCTCAGTATCACGGTGAATTGAATTACCTAATACTGGCTCTAAATGTTACACAAGAATTTTTGTGTGTCTTTATCAATACTAAATGCTAATGTGACGACTTGGTTTGCATAACAAAATACACAACATTTAATTAAACCCAAATGCGCAATTATGCAATACTATACAAGTCTACTTAGCTTAAAAAATCACAGATGTCAGAGGATAGAACTCTCTCTCTCTCCCTCAACGTCTGTATCTTTCAATCACCAGGAGAAGTGTTCAGGGCAGTGTCTCAACAAAACGTAAGGAAGAATTCTCTCGGGTTACATCCCAAGTTGACTAGTTAATGGCAAAGTATAGAATATTGAACTACGATAGTGTTGCCATATCAGAAAACAACAAATACTATAATAGCACGTATTTGCTACAACAGTTTAACTTGTGTAAATATTTTTTAAACCGCATCCGCATAGTGTATAATTTTTATGTAGTATGTACCAGCAGTCTCAGGAGTAAATATCTTGCGGAACTTGAGTTTCTGGAGTAAATTCCCGTTGCCTTCATCAGTTCATATTCCCCCTTCTTCCGGATACTCACAGTTTTAGTGGAAGGCTACTGTAAGGGACTCCAAGTGGTAACTGATTAAGTTTTACTTGTATTGTATAGGTGAGCATTTGGTTATGACCCAGACGTCAGTTTGATTTGACATCAAAATATTAACGTCTCCACATTCAGGGAAGTGTTAGAGCGGTTACGTAGGAGACCAAAAGCTGCCGATGATAAATGATGTTGATGATGATAAATGATGTAGATGATGATAAATGATGTTGATGATGATAAATGATGTTGATGATGATAAATGATGTTGATGATGATAAATGATGTTGATGATGATAAATGACGTTGATGATTATGCTGATGGTTGCGATGTTTTATTGACGTTTAGCTCAGAAGCTTAAATGGCTTTTCTTCAAGACTCGGAAAGTTTTTATATGCAGAAAATCAGTGAATGTATAGAGTCTTTATTTCCTGCAAAAGAGCTTACCGTTCGACAAGGCTCTTTGCAGACTTATGGGAGGGGATTTAGCGCACTCGGTTAAGCTGCACGTCAATTGAACGAACTAAAGCCAAGTTGCGCGCGGTTGGTACTTTGTAGACGACCGCATTGGAAGACCGAGTGTCGACAGTTTTGAATGTAAATAATCCCCAGGGTGTTGCAAGGTTATTCTTAAATCCACACCGGCTGCCATTGGAGCGCCAACAAATGGTAGCCATTACTAATAACCATGGAGGAAAAAATGAGGAAATAAAGAAACTACAAAAACATCAACCGAGAAAGCAAACTCTACTACACATGCATATGACATATGTGTATCTATGCGGAATAAAAAATAACAAAATATTTCTCTAAAGTGAAATACATACAAGTTTAGAAAGATTCTCCGTTGAATTGTTTCTGAAGCTCTTTAAATAATGCGTTATAAAACTCTGTTAATACGTTCACGTGTAGTTCTACAGAGGTGTAGGCCTACCGTTTAACAATGTCAGATAGGAGTAAGCATCGCGCTGTATAAGCCAATATGCAGTAGTTAAAGTGGGAATTTAGAGCTAGGGGGAATTGAGAGATAGGGGTACGGTAAAAAATTTTCAAGTTCCCTGTAAGTATGTATGTAAGTACGAAAGCATGTGTATATCTCCTACGTTCTTTTCCAACTGACCTTATGCTATCAGCATATCAGAAGGCAAGCACATAACAATGATTTTAACTACTCAACCGAATTTTCTAGGGAGAAGCAAGCGACAATTTTTTGCGTACTCTTAAAAAACAGAGAAAATAAATCAGTTGTCATCTCACATAGCCATATCCAGAATTAGTTACAAGAACCTAACCAAGCAAGTCACCCCTGCTTATTATTCCTCTCTATGAAGGCCTCGTTCTGACATCTTCTTCAGTTTAGCCTCGGCCCAATTACGCTTGAGAGCAATTGTTGCACATCCTGTTGGAAAATCTACAGTCATTTGCTATGTGGCAGATTGTATAGGTACAGTACTGCGCTGAGCTGGCCTTACATTTGCTTCATGCTCAGTGTGCATTGCGGGGTGATATAGTGTACACGGATAATAGTTAGCTTCTCTCTTAATATACTCTAATAATATGTTTTAACTATTACTAGTATAATTAAAATCTGTTGAACTATAATTTCACTTCTTTCACGATATTAGGCCTTTAGACCATTTTTGTATTGTGGATTAAACAACTTCCACCAGTTGGCTTTCTGGTGCAGCCAATCGAAATTGATGCGTTAGGTTATTTGTTATATAGGTATCCTCTCTCTTAGTGCACTGCCTACTGGCAAGTCCATGGTACATAACGCCTCCACTCTTCTCTGTCTTCCGCCTTCCTCTTCATTTCCACATATGAGTGGGTATTTAAATCATCTAACATACCTAATCTCGGCCTGCCCCTGCCTCTTTTTCCTTCCATTCTACCTTCTATGACCTCTTTTAATAGACCTTCCCCACTTAGAATGTGTATTGTTATTAATACCATAATATATTGGTATTAGGTATCCTAATACCAATATATTATGTTATAAGCACATTTTATAATGAAATTATCTACAATGTTATACGTGTGGTGTGTCCGGGTTGCTCAAAAATAGACGGTCGTAAAAGCCGACAAGGCGCTAAGATCCAAACGAACGTCAGAAATTGCTACATTTCCTATTCCCGACCCTAGTTAAACTTGGACTCACGGGGAAAAGAAGATGATGAAAGTGAAGTTATAGAACAATATTCTATACGTCATTTCTAAAATCGTATTATAGCATTTGTATTTAGGCAGTATAGTACATGACCTGTACTAGCCATATATTACCAGTTACGTTAACATCGGAGATTTGACACTCTAATCAAGTCTACCGGAAATTTTTCCCAGGTCTTAATATCAGCCGTTGAATAATTGCAGAGCGTTATTTAATGCAATTTGACACTGAGATATTTAGACATTCCAAATTTAGAATTCTTTATTTAATTCTTTATTCTTTACATGCTATTAGGTCCTATATTTGTAGTTTTGCTTGAAAAGCTGGCAAAGCAAAAGTTAACGTCAGTTTCCTCACTCTAAAGCAATGTCAGTGAAGGGAGAGCCCAGGATTTGAACCCCGTATTTACTGATCCACGGTCGAATAGCTTGCATTGTAGTAGACCTAAATTTTATATATTATTTGTGACATATGACATAGATGTTTTTCATAGAAAATTACTAAGAAATCTCCTAAAAATTCACTATCCATACACAATTAGTAACATAGATATATAGGAAAGAACAAAAGAGACTCCTTGGAGTCAAATCATAAGGAAAAAAAGATACAGTTGGATAGGCCATATGCTAAGACTAAATGAAAATACTCCAATTAGAAAAGCTTTAAAATATAGACTACTAAACAATAAAATGAGGGTAGGAATGGGAAATAAATAATAATAATAATAAATAAAGGTTTAACGTCCGTTTCCTCATCCAGGGATGATGTCAGGGACGTCCCCAACAGCACATATCACTACAGATCAATTCACCCAGACCAATCTGCGAAAGAAATGTGCTGAGGAGAAGCAAGGTCCTAAACGAAAGCCAGTCCGGTGATCAAAAAAATGGTCAAGGTAGATTGATTATGTCTATGGTGGGAAAAGGCAGGTTTTAAGCTTGCTAGAGAATGTTGAAAGAGAAAAACAAGAGCGAAGATGAGCAGGTAAAGAGTTCCAGATTGTGGGTGCTGCGTAAGAAAATGAACGTCTGCCCAATGACGTGAGAATATTTGGAACTGAGAGAAGATTGGCATCGATGGAGCGAAGTGTACGTGAGGGGCGATAGGGAAGAAGAATTTCAGATAAGTAGGAAGGCTTGCCAAATCGCAGAGTTTTGAAAGTTAATAGAGCTATTTTATATTTTATGCGTTGATTAACAGGAAGCCAGTGAAGACTGCGAAGTAGAGAAAGAGAGTGAAATTGAAGTCGAGAGGACTTACAAACAACACGTGCAAGAAAATTTTGGACGTGCTGCAAACGATTGAGAGAATAAGTAGGCAACCCATGTAATAATGAATTACAGTAGTCGAGCTTTGAATGAACTACAGAATTAGCAAGGATAGTGGCTGAATTTCTAGTAAGGGATGGACGTATTTGCCTAATCTGACGAATCTGAAAGAAAGAAGCGCGACAAACAGAAGAGATTTGGGATTTAAAATCAAGGTTTTCATCAAATATGACTCCAAGGTTTTTGGTTGGATGCCATGGTCAATTGTATCAAAGGCAGCAGAGAGATGTAGAAGAACCAAGGCAGAAACCTGTTTACTATTCATGGCCAAGCTAAGATCATTATGTATGCGAAGAAGAGCGGTTTCAGTAGAATGGAGTTTTCTATAGGCAGATTGATAATGAGAGAGAGAAGGGAAAGAATCAAGATGAGTGCATAAACGTGTATAAATTACCTTTTCAAGAAGTTTAGAGATGAAGTTAAGATTGGAAATAGGACGGTAACTGGAAAGATCATCTTTTGGTAGAGAAGGCTTTTTTTAGCAAAGGAGATACAACTGCTTGTTTGAAGGAGGTCGGGAAGATACCTTCTGAGAGTGAGAGGTTGATTAAGTAAGTAATATGAGCAACTAAAACATCAATACAGGATTTCAGTAAGCGTGTAGGAATAACATCAAGGCAGCAAGATGAGTCGGTAGAGCGAAGAATAAAATTGCCTATTTCTTCCGGTTTAGCTGGTTCAAAACTAAAAAGAAAAACTAGTGGTGGTTCAGGCATATTTACAGAAATGGAGTTGTCGGTGTCAAAGGAGTTGGAGGGTATAGAGCTACAGAGTTTGGCTATTTTGTCATCGAAAAAGTTGAGAAAAGAGGTAGCAAGAGAAGATGGTGAGGTGGTAGAGGGGAGTGACTTGGGAATGGTTCGATCAAGCAGAGAGTCAAGTGCTCCCCAAAATTTCTTGGGACAATTTTGATTCTGCAATATTAGATTTTGATAATACAAGCTTTTAGCAGAACTAATCATTTTATTTACTAATTTTCTTTGCTTGATGTACTTTGACTTAATGTCTGGATTTCTTAGTTCAGGTGGATTTTTCAGATCCTTCCTGAACTTAGTTTCGAGTTTTGAACCTTCAGATTTTTGCTTAAGGATTTGTTCAGAAATGAATGGTTTCCTAGGGTTTGAGCGGCAATGAATGGTCTTGAGAGGGGCATGTTTGTCGAATATGGAAGAAAGTACGAAGCCAAATTGAGCTGAATACTCGGCAACAGTTGAAGACGGATTAAAATACAAAGAAGAGGACACAATATCAGCAGAGAAGGCATCAATGTTAATAGAAGAGAGTTTTCTATAAGTTTTAAGTGTTCTGGAAGGGTGTACATTAACAGGCACAGGCAATTTACAGAAAATTGCACTGTGATCTGATAGTGAAGGATCAGAGATTCCTTGTTCAAGAAATGACATGGTGTTTCGAGTGATAAGAAGATCAAGAATATGACCAGAGGAGTGATTAGGGGAAGATATATGTTGTTTGAGATCAAAGGCATCAAGTGTTGATAAAAAGGAAGATGAATAATAGTCATTAGAGTCTAGGTGGATGTTGAAATCACCCATAATTATTAAATCAGTGGGTGATGAGGCAATGTCTTCAAGAAGCAAGGAAAAATCAGAAATGAAATTGGCCTTGGATAAAGAAGGTGGTCTGTAGACAATCAAAAAGAGATAGGATTTAGATTTGCACACAAGACGGAACGACATATATTCAAAGGATACAAATGGTGAACAGTTACAAACAGAGAAAGAAAAAGTTGACCTAAAATAGCAGCGATGCCACCACCACGACCAGAAGAACGACAGACATGTTGAATGGAATAGTCATGGGGAGTGAGAGAGTTAAGGACAGCAGGTGGAGTGTCAGGAGAGAGCCGTGATTCTGTCAAAAACAGAATATCAATGGACTCGTCAAGAATAAACTGTTGAATGAGTTCGGGTTTGTAAAGTTTTTTTGTGATAGTTGTGGCAGACCGAATATTAAGGCAGTAAGTGGACAGGTTAGAAACAGAAGAAACAGGGCCAGGATTCAACTCAACATCGCCTGCAAAAATTAAGAGAAAGGTAAGAATGATGTTTAAATGTCGTTTAGAAGTGAGATTAAGTGAAACAAAATGAAGATAGGATTTAGAAAAGTATGGCAGAGGTAAAGAATCAAGGCATTGACAAACGGAGGCATACGGTATAGGTTGGTAAACGAGTTTGCATGAAGAAGAAATATGGTCACTTGAACTGCCAGTAAAATGGTTGGTCATATATGGAGTAGTGAGGGCTAAAACAAGATAAATGGAAAGAAAGAGCAATGAAAACACATCTATAGCATGAAAAACGGGAAACGATTTCTTTCTGTGGGTGAAGCAGAAAGAAATCAACCAATTAAAGTAAAGGAAAAACATTCTAGGACAAAAAGGTGTTTAAATATATGGCTAAAAAGCGCGGTAAAAAGTGAAAATTTTTAAAACAAATATGTTAAATCCATTATCATAAATTAGAAAAAAATAAATGTATACTGAAATGTAGAAAATTATAAGTAATATAGTAGAGTATATGAGAAACAATTTAACGAATTAAGATAAAAATATTAAATTAAAACAAAAAACGGTATTGTTTATAAATAAAAGCGTCATCCATTATACACATTAATTAAGCAATATAATAATGATATAAGTCAATTAGATACCAAATTCAGTCTTAAGCAGGGTGATGTTTATGACTTTGCACAGGATCGTGATAAGTGGAGGCAGAGGGTTGAGGAGTCTGCTCTGGTGTCCACCGAGTGACGTCGCGCAGAGTTTATAAATTTGTAGGCCTACAGTAGATGGATAAATACATGATGATAGACATTAAAGATTATAAAATTTGAGACTAGAAATCCTCTAAGCCTCTGGGCGTACAACAAATGTGATTGTTTGATTAGACAAACATAGTATAACTGAGTAGGATTTTACTTCTTAGCACATGAAAGTGGATTACTCGTTAACTCTAAACGTAATACTAGAGACGATGAAGACGAGTATGAGGTGGAATAAACTGCTGCCTCTCTTCAACAGTCTGTTTATATGTTACATCGTTCTCACTGGGATTTCCTCTGGGCAAGGAAATCAACCTTGTTAGTGCACTAAATATTCATTGGTTGACTGGGGCGTTTGAGGAAAAAATTAAACATAATGTAAATGATTTCGTTTGGGGAAATTTAAATAGACACATGTAGGCCTATAGATTTCAATCAATCACTCAATCAATAAATACGAAATTAACGTCCGGTTTCTCGCCATAAGGCAATGTCAGGAACATCTCTTGCAGACTCTACTCTTTCGTATCCTACATTTACTTGAGATCTGATTTTAGTGCCAAGGGGATGAGGAAGACTATTTCCTCAGTATTCACATCGTGTCGATAGTGTTGTTTGCGTGATAGTGGTGCAGCATTTATTGTAAGATAGGAATGTTTTGAACTGTCTGTAGTGAAGATCAAATTCAACCGCGGATCAGTAGGTACGGGGTTAAGATCCTGAGCTTGCCCGTCACTGACATTGTTTTGAGTGTGAACACTGACGTTAGCATTATCAGCTTATAGCTTTGGCGTAAAGCTCTAGGCTGCGGTCACCGTATCTTGTTGTAAACATATCGACACTATTTGCATTTCTATATTAACGCTACCTTACCTTGTCTTTTGTTAATTATATGACAATGAAAACCTTGAGATGTTATTAACTACAACAGATTAGAGCAATAAATATAAGTTTAACGTCTGTTTTCGTATCACAAGGGACACTCTCAGAGTCACGCCAGTTGAAATTCGAACTGATTGAATCTCACTTTTCAGGAATGTGTGCTATCTATTCGTCTATTCCACCGTTATTTAATCATATTATGGTTATTTATAATATTATTTAGTCTATGATGGCGGCTTATATTTAACTCTGTAGCCTGCTCTCTATTCCGAATAGTATGCATAATATTATGTACCATTAGTACTATATTATATTAATATTAGTACTCTTACTAAGCGTGGATTGGTTTGACTAATAATAGATTGAATTGAACGGAGTGGCTTGATTAATTATCAATTAAATAAAACGGGTTTGATTCATTAATTATCGATTAAATAGAACGGAGTGGATGGATTAATTAGTGATTAAATTAAACGAGGTTGGTTTATTAATTATCTATTAAATTGAACGGGGTGAGTTGATTAATTTTCGATTAAATTGAACCGGAGGGGGGTTGAATAACTGAGTTATTTTTCGATTTCCACGCTATGGCTTTAAGGTCAAGCAATGAAAATCACTTGCTAATTTAGTTCTTCTTTATTTTGTGTCTATATAACCCAGACTACAAGTACATTGGCTGCTACAGAGACAACTCTAGGGACAGAGCGATGGCCCTACAGGGCGATACGCGGCTGAACATGACTCTGGACATTTGTAGAGAACGTTGCTTAAAAACTGATTTTGCTTACATGGGAACCCAGGTAAGAGATATGTAGTGTGATATGTAGAGAGATATATCGAGAGATATGTAGAGATATATAGAGATATGAACAAAGGTGAGAGATATGCATCGTTGTATACTGTAGGCCTACATGAAGTACATGTAGATGCAATTATATGAAGTCAATAATTTCTTTATATACATGACATGCAGAACTGAATATAGGCCTAATGTATATGTTGGCCTATATCCGATAATTTCCAATTTCAAGTTATTTAAAAAATAATGTATTTACGGATATCTACACAGTTGTGAAAGCTTCGTTAAAATATATAAGAGAAGCTACTCAAAATGCCGCAAGTTAGAATTTAAAGAAATTTCCTGATGTCTTACTTTGTTAAACTTTGAATTGTTAGTAAGATTATTAGAATAAGATAATGCCTATTAGACCTACGTGTAGGCTGTATTGATATGTTTTTGTTAGATTTTACGGATTAATTGTTTAAACTATTTTAAGTTTTATATTATAACAAATTTTATTTAGACCTATATATGTGTGGTATAATACATAATAAACTTTTAAAACACGGTATGTACTAATCATATATATTATTTTGCAATAAAACATTATCATCATATTGTAGTATGTATTGGATGTTGTAGACATCGTTAGTCAATCCTTTCCATCACTCAACGCTAGATTTGTATAATTATTGACAGGAATGATCTATGCCCAGTGAATCATATTCGCTGAAATTTTGGCTGATTACATATCCTGGACAATTGGATGATTTCTAATTTTGCATGTCAATACCAGTATTACTACATATACTAGAAACTTGGATTATCTTTAAGTTTGCTCGTTATTTCAGTATTACTCTGAGTGCTATTGTGGAGACACTTATGCCAAGCACGGATCTCTACCAATAGACGAGTGTAACACATACTGTGGTGGTAACACAGCCCAGAGGTGCGGTGGTGACACGAAGCTCAGTGTTTATACAGGTAGAAAATCTCTCCTATGAAAAATTATATGATACGCATAATCATATGTACACTAGATGGTTTGATTGAATCCTTACTAAGCATTTAGAAATGGAAACATTTAAATCTCATTCTACACACCTGATTTGACTCTGTTAGTGAAAATTCATTAATCTTATAATTCCTCAATTTAACGTCTGTTACCTCTATTAACATACTACTGGTATTCATACCAGAGATATTACTGCTAGAGGCGATCTAGCTGCGAATTTGAACCGATAAGGTTCTAATCTACATGTATATCAAGTTTATCGTGTATTAAATCGCAGTCAATTTTTAATATTATTGATATTTTTATTAATTTGTATATTATTATTATTATTACCATTATTATTATTATTATTATTATTATTATTATTACTATTCCCGTGTTGTGCTAGGGTGTGGTAGGACCACTGCAGAATAGGGCAACCACAAGCCATCCGCCGCGTGTACGTAAGAGGCGACTAAAGCAGGAACTGAGGATGGCAAGAGGGGACCCACCTCACCATGAAATATTTTCCCCCAAGATTAAATGGTAGTTAAACCATCTAACTGAGGAAGGTAACGGGAAACCACCTCAGAAGCCATATTTTTCCCTAGGTATTGGATACATATGGCATGGATAAGGCATAGACTTTGTGAAGGGATTAACTTGTTGATCTAAGGAGTGCTCTTATGGAGCGAGAAAGCACACTTTGAGTATGAATATGTACCCTGAACCTGCCACTTGGCAGTGCACTGAAGAAGAAGTATTACAACAGAAGTATTAGAGTATTGCAGAAGTATTATAATATTTATTATTATTACCTATTATGGCTGGAGGCAGTGGCGAAGTCTTTAAGATACTCGACCGCGGATCAGTATGCCCTGAGTTCAAATCCTGGGCTCGCCGGTCACTGACTTCGCTTTCGAGTGAGGAAGCCGAGGTTAACCTTAGCTTTGCCAGCTTTATTATTATCATTGATGAACAAGAGCATGTGATAATTGATAGACTGGCTGACTGGGATAGAAACAACAGGTCCGGATTTCTCTTATCTGACTCGGATTATTTTAAGATCAATTGATTGAACTGATGTTCTGGAGTTCAACTGGGAAAGTCTTCCTCTAGGTCAGCTTGGGAAGCGAACGTTAGAACTACGTATTCCAACACAGTAGCCTGGTCGACGTATGATATTTCAGAGTCCTGGAAAAAGTCTTTTTTATAATATCCTTGGATTCCTGCTCCGTTGTTCTTGCGATTCTACTGGTCGAGCCTGGTCAAGCCAGGTCGAGCCTTGTCGAGCCTGGTCTAGCCAGGTCGAGCCTGGTCTGAGTATGACGTCACGGATATCCGCTATACGCGTGGTATAGTATTTGATATCAACAGTTTTAGACGCTGTTTATTATTTTTATAGAATGTAAGTGGAAGTGGAAGGGAAGGTCTTTTAATAGAGGTCATGGAAGGTAAAAGAGGCAGAAGCAGGCCGAGATTAGGTATGTTGGATGATTTAGAGACCCACGCTTATGTGGAAATGAAGAGGAAAGCGGAAGACAGAGAGGAGTGGAGGCGTTATATACCATGGACCTGACAGTAGGCTGTGTACCAAGAGAGAGAGAGAGAGAGAGATAATGCAATTTGGATTTTCTATACATATGCTCTTGTTTGATTCCAGTGTGTCCTGTAGGCTACCACGGTACGAAATGTGAGAACAGATGTCACTGTCTCAATGAAGCGGTGTGTGTGAGGAGGAACGGAACTTGTCCAGGTCGCTGTGCTGCAGGGTGGACGAGTCACAGCTGCGCAGTGGGTAAGAGAGAGAGAGAGAGAGAGAACTATGTTTATTTATTTAAAAATACACTCAAATTTTCGTGAAACACACAATCAAGGAGGTTATTGAAACCAATCTAGCTGACTACCCATCTTGCACACAAAAAATATGTACACAAACGACAAATATGCAAATTAAACATTAAGAAGCAAACCATATGCATGCATTTATCGTCTCGAAGAATAGAAGCAATGTGCATTTATATACTGTACATATAAACATGCAAAAAGAATTTTACAGTAATCACGCATTATAGTGAAATGATCAACTATGTTGATATCTATCACTTCTAATAACAAATGTTTAAACTTTTACGTAATTTAGACCGTTTTTCATGTAACCACTCCAGTGAATGTCCGAGATTTTATCTGCAGATCATCGCGGCTTGGAATCGAATCCATAAGAATTCAATTCACCTAAGGATCTATCAATAAAACTCCACGACGTTATCTCTTTACCTTTAAGAGATATGCATAGACGTGTACATGTACATGCACGTACATGCATACAATTTATTTACATATCCATATGTACATATAGACCACCACAGCATTTTAGTTACATAAACATACACATATAAAAGTATGTAAATAATCTCATATACACCTAGTACTTAGTATTATATCATGTATACTCAAAAATAATACGCTTAAAGAAGGATAAAGTGAACTGTCTGCTTATCTCTTTTATACTCTTCCGCAATATAAAGTGACATAATTATGATCATTATCAAACGTTTACCGCTCTATGCGGTACGTATGAGAAAGAGTCTAAGAAAATGAATTAGGAAATTCTCTGCTGGGAGTCAACAGCCTCTTTATCTTAGCTCTCTCTCTCTCTCTCTCTCTCTCTCTCTCTTTCTTGATCCTACTTAATTAAATACTTAATTTTAATATCCATTTTCTATCGATGTTGAAACAATGGTTCATTTCATTATGAAAGGAAGTTAAACATGAAACGGTTGTGTTACATATTTTCGCCAAGTCCTTCGTTCAAAGGATTTTACAGAAATTTTGTTACATATTTTCGCCAAGTCCTTCGTTCAAAGGATTTTACAGAAATTTTGTACTAAGGAAATCGGATTGGTAATAAGACCTTTAGATGCTTATTTAGGACATTTTGGATGAGCATAAAGATGACAGTAGTACTTTAATTGTTGTTATTATTATTAGGTCCTAGCATTCTTATAATTATATTTTTAATTTTTATTGTTTTTAAATTTATGTTTATATTTATATTTATTAGTATGCAGGATTATATTTATTACCAATTCTGCATTAATGCATGTTCACTTTTTCATGTCAGTTTTCGCAATATTCATTAATTCATTAGATGAAGACGAGTGTAGCATTAATCCTAACCGCTGCACGGAGGAAGAAAGGACGCGCTGTGTTAACACACCGGGAAGTTACTACTGTGAATGCGCCACCGGCTATCAGAGAGGCAGCAACAACAACAAGTGTGTGGGTCAGTAGAAATAGCTATGTCTAAATATTTACAATTAATAAATGTAATAAATTATACTAAATATAATAGTACTATGATATGGCTGGAGCCAGTGGCGAAATCGTTAAGATACTCGACCGCGGATCAATATATGCGGGGTTCAAATACTGGGCTCGCCCGTCACTGACATCATCGCTTTCGAGTGAGGAAACTGACGTTAACATATCCTATATCAGCTTTTTAATTGAGATTAAAGTCATTACGAATAATTCTCTAAGTTAATATTGAATCCAAGTTACATAGGACTGCCCGAAGAATTTCTATGTGTCAGCTACGAAAGAAAATGATCGGAATTGTAAATTTAGACAGTTTAACGTCCATTTCATTGTTGCGAGAGTACTCTCAGTTTAGTTCTTGTGGTGATTCTATTCTTCCTTCATATGCTACACTCCACTAACCTATTGACGGACCATAAGGACCAATTTCGATTGTTTGCTGAAATAACATGGTCTACGATATCATCTGTTTGGAGTCCAGTCAAATAGTTTTTAATATAAGTTGATTGAAAAAAGGAAAATTGTTATCAGTTAGATCAAAATGTACACCAATTTAAGTAGTCAAAAATGACTTTGTTTTGCATTATCAGTTAACTATTTTATGAAAGTGGAAGTGGAATTAAAGGTAACTCGATCCATGCTAATTCATTGAACCGATACAGTCTCTGAGGATTAGGGAAAGACGTGAAATTTTGAAGTTAAGTACTCAGTATATAGTATAAGTAAAGTACAGTATAAGTATAGGTACCCAGTATGCTGTCTAAGTACTCAGTGAACATATAGTCTCAAGAGTAGCTGTTGTTGTTAATGCCAAAAGTAATTAATAGGGAGGAACCGGTCCTTAAATTCTTATTGATTATCGAGTATACAACAGAAAGGAACAAATTCTGATTTTTCTTAGACCAGTGGGAGATATTTTTATCATAATAGGCATGCAGGTTGACTACACTGTAGATATTTTTATTTATGAAGTATATTTATCATTTTTCATGTTATATGAAATTGAACGACTGATTGCCACAGATAGAGACGAGTGTGCTGATAACAACAACACGTGTGACAGAGCTCAGGGTCGGTGTGTCAACACTCCAGGCTCCTACAGATGTGAGTGCAACAAGGGCTACAGGTTGAATAAGAATGAATGTGAAGGTAAGGAAATCAAAGAAACTTGAGAATCTGTATTGACCTATTATCTTTCTAGGCCAATAAAATATTTGTAATCTATAAATTATATAAAATACATGAAATATATAAAATGTTAATCTTTCTTGGGAAATAAAATAATTCCTGAGCTTATCGCTATGTTCCAATGATTATAGAGTGACGCTAGATTGGAACTTCATAGGGTCAGCAAAAGCAGTAATCCATGTTGCCATGGATGACAGTAGCACTCTAATTGTAGTTATATTACGGTCTGCTTATATGAGAAGTTATTGCTTAGAGTTAAACATTTCTAGATATGATAAAAAATTTCAAATTTGCTTAAGCTTAAATTGATTATATTTAAGTTAACCACACAGTGTGTTCATAGTGTGTGTGAGTGTATGTGTGTGTTTGTTTTTGTATGTGTATGTGTGGGAGCGTTAGTGCGTATCCTGGGCTCTCCCATCACTGACATTGTTTTCGAGTGAGAAAACTAAAGTTAACCTTAGCTTTACCTTCTTTATGTGTACATGTGTATGCATGTATGTGTCTTAAATAATGAATATTAATTTTGGATAAATGGTGCACAATATATTATTGAAAAATCCTCTTCCAGTTTTACATATGCAAATTTCAATTAGAAGCGTTTGTATTCTAAATGGTTGCAGATATAGATGAATGCAGTAACATACCGAGTCCCTGCGACCAGAAATGTAACAACACCCCGGGTAGCTTCAGCTGTGACTGTCATTCAGGATATGATCTGATGTCAGACCAGAGAACCTGTGAGGGTAAGACTATCTCACTGCTGTGCTATGTTTAGCATAAAGGTTCCATAGCTATTCTTCAGGTCCATTGGTAAAGATCACTTCTCTACATTTTATTTAGGGATGAACTCTCGCATCATTGTTATATTCTGAAATTTATCAAATCGCTCCGAATAGAGATATAGCTTTTTAATGTGGGTTTAACATCAAGGTCAGAAAGCTTGACTGCTTCTCTTCAAGACGTCAGGTGCAACGCGAAAGGTGAATGTCTTAGATTTTACTCTCTTATCTGCTCTACCAGGCATTTACCTTGATTTCTATACATTTTAGAGCTCTGGTATCACTGTTAATTCTACACATTTGCAAACCTCTTCAAAAATATAATTTTTAATATTAATATTTATAATAATAAGATAATATAATTTTTTTGTAATGTGGACTTAGCAGATTGCTTCATGTGTGAGACAAGATATTGCACAACTGAACACAATAGTGTCAATACTTATTGCACTCATGTTCAGACGAGGCTTACTCATCTATGGAATTTTCTTACTTTTGTAGTATGTATCGATTTCAAGCTTTCACATTAGACTTGCGTGTAATTTTTGAAAGCTTTTTTTAATATTCAAATACCATAAATTACATTACAATAAGCCTACATTGTGTATTGCAGACATTAACGAATGCAGTGTTGATAAAGCAGGATGTGAACATAAATGTAACAACACCCCTGGAGCTTTTCAGTGCTATTGTCGACCCGGTTTTGTTTTGCATAAGACTTTCGCTTGCTATGGTGAGTAGCATGTTTTGCATGGATAAAATGGCTACAGTTAAAGTAGATTACGCTACTAAAGATATTACCTACGCAATTCTTGGTAAACATTACTCCAAACTTTTCGGTATAGGGAATAATGTAAATTTCTTTTCTTTAGTTTCTCTTAGTTATTGGAGATTAAACCTCTCCTAATCTCATCATCATCATCATCATCATCATCACCATCACCATCATCATCACCGCCATCACCATCATCGTCATCATTATCATCATCATCATCATCATCATCATCGTCATCATCATCACCATCATCATCACCGCCATCACCATCATCGTCATCATTATCATCATCAGCATCATCATCATCATCATCATCATAATCATCATCATCATCATCATCACCACCACCACCGCCACCACCATCATCATCATCAACATCATCAGCATCATGAATAAAGTAAACATTATCAAAATTACCTTCTCGTAGGGAGCAGAAATTGGATTCAGGGACTCAGAATAAGCTCAGAAGTTTGGCTCTGCCATTTTACGGTCCGCCGTTACCATGGCTTCGTATTGTAGTTGATGTTGTTGTTGTTGCTCATGTAGATACAGACGAGTGCGCTATTAACAAAGGAGGCTGTTCACACAGCTGTCACAACACTGAGGGCAGCTACCACTGCAACTGCTCTGCTGGGTATCAGCTGTCGTCTGATCAGCATAAGTGTCAGGGTCAGTTATCAGAGGCTCTATTTCTAACCAGATTGCAATCCTCCGTTTTTTTATTAGTTTTATAAATTAAAAGTAGTTAATTGGCCAGGTTCGAGGTACAAATCAATGAATAATTTTTTTATAATTAGAAATCAAGTCATTGTTGGTTTTTTATCTACTGAAGGCATTTTTTAGATCAGGTGCGTCGATTGATTGGTCTGGTGTATTAAAATTCCTTAAGATTTATAGCAAATTTTGAATGGATAATTTCAGTCCAGAAATCGTTAAGTTTTCTAACGTATCTACGTTTAACTCTGTACGCATTTTAATACAGTAATTGTATATATCATTTACACATCTTCAGTACATGATCTCTTTTCAGATCGTTTGGCTTGAATCGATTCGTAGTGACATGTGATGGGGGACGTACCTGACATCATCCTTGTATGAGGAAACGGACTTCAAACCTTTATTATTATTGATACTCTTAGACACTTAGTCAGTGATGGGCATACTATTTTCAAAATAAAAATGTCTTTTGACCATCACTGCATGCATATCTGAAAGTTGATGTTTTGGGTAAAAAAAGCTAATGTTAACTTCAGTTTCATCATTCGACTGCGATGTCAGTGACTGGAGAGCCCATGATTTTAACCCTTCATATACCGATCCGCGGTCGAAGATCTTACCGATGATGATATCGGTATCACGATATATGTCTGTATACTGATGGATTTGTTTCTCAGATGTAGACGAATGTTCTTCAAATAACGGTGGTTGTAAGCACGAGTGCAACAACAATGAAGGAAGTTACAAGTGTAGCTGCAAGGAGGGATTTCTACTGAACTCTGATCAACACGCATGTGACGGTAAGAGCATATGAGCTGCTAGATTTAAAAAGGTTTTGCCGTGGCTTAAACTCTATACCTCTTCTCTCTCACTCTCACCCTCTCTCTTTCTCTCTCTCTCTCTCCCTTTCTCTCTCTCTATCTCTCTCTCTCTCTCTCTCTCCCTCGCTCTGTCTCAAATTCACTACCTCTCTTTCTGTAGCTTGCTAGGACCCTTTTCATGTCTGGTTCAATGGAAAGTCCAGGGTGCGTATTCTTACTCAAATTGAATTCGTCGTTCAATGGGAATGTTTGTCTACTTTGTTTTAGATTTTCAGTCATTTTAATAAAGTAAAAATAAACACGCATTATAGTGAAATGATCAACTTTGTTTATATCTGTCACTTTTTAATACCACATGTTTAAACGTGTGATAATTTAGTTAATTTTCTGTATAACCCGTCCAGTGAATGTCCGAGATTTTACTCTCAGATCAGCGCGGCTGTGTTTCGAATCCCAGCCTAAACATTAATAAGCCTTAACATTTTGAATACAAATATCTCAATGCTCAGATATCGATGAATGCTTGAACACGTCTCAACACTGGTGTGATAAAGGACTGGGTGTTTGTGTCAACACGGACGGTTCCTATCAGTGTAGTTGTAAGCCTGGGTATCAGCTCAATATCTCAGCGCTGAGTACACCTGAGCCTGGTCGAGTCAGTCTCTGTGAAGGTTCGTGGTCTTACACTACCAGCGAATCTTAATTTAACGGTTGTTGCCGAGAATATTTATTGGTAAAAGCTGGTAAAGCTAGTGTTCACGTCAGCTTCCTCGCTCGAAAGCGATGTGAGTGACGGGAGATCCCGTAATTTGAACCCCGCACATACTGATCCGCGGTCGAATATCTTAACGACGTCGCCTCCGGATCCAGCTACTGTTGCTACAGAGAATCTTTACCGTTGTGTAATGTATAAACTGTTACTGTTAATGTGTACTGTAAATATTATTATTGTTAATATGTACTGTTTATATATACTGTTAATATGTATTGTAATTTTTATATTTAAATATGTATATACTAATACTGTTAATATGTACCGTTAATATAGTTATCGTCATTAAGTACCGTTATTGTTATATGTTAATATATGTATACTATTTCTGTTAATATGCCTACTGCTAATATGTACTGTTATTGCTATATAATAATATGTGTATACTGCTATTGTTATTCATATATATATATATATATATATATATATATATATATATATATATATATATATATGTCAAAGTTGTGAACGTATAACCGTTGTTACAGCAAATCTTCACTGTTAATCTAGGACTGGACTCGTCTAATATAATATATTTACTTCAATATAACTCTAATTCCTTCAATCGACCCTTGAAATACTCTCACTGCTCAAGTATGTCCAATTTTTAATAGCAAATACTTGTACGATTGATAGATTTATAGATTGATAGATTGATTGATTGATTGATTAATAGATTGATAGATGATTGATAGATAGATTGATTGACAGATGGATTGATTGATTGCTAGATAGATAGATTGATTAATTGAATGATTAATAGATAGATTTAGAGATAGATAGACTGATTGATAGATGGATTGATTGACAGATGGATTGATTGATGGATAGATATATAGATTGATTGAGAGATTGATTGATTGATTTATTGATTGATAGATTGATTGATATTTGATGCCGTACTTCATATAGACATAAATGAGTGCTCAGATGAGAACAGAGATGATAAGTGCGGGGTGAATCAGGACTGCGTCAACTCTAAGGGGTCATACGAGTGCATTTGCTCATCAGGCTTCTATCAGGAGGAGGGGGGCTCCTCCAAGTGCATCGGTAAGAGAGAGAGAGAGAGAGAGAGAGAGAGAGAGTGAGAGAGAGAGAGTGATATAGAGAGTGAGAAAGAGAGAGAGAGCAGTGATATATATATATATATACGTATATAAATATATATATATATATATATATATAAGATATATATATATATATATATATATATATATATATATAGTGAGAGAGAGAGAGAGAGAGAGAGAGAGAGACAGAGAGAGATAGAGGAGAAGAGAGAGATAGAGGAGAAAGAAATAGGGAGAGATAGAGAGTGAGAAAGAGAGAGAGAGAGAGAGCAGTCATATATATATATATATATATATGTAAACATATATATATATATATATATATACATATATACACAGTATATATATATATATATTTATATTTATATTTATACTTAAATTTATATTGATATATGCAAACATAACGGCACAGTGGGTCAGGAAGCAGAGATGCTTGTTTAAGATCCATTTCCTCCTTCCTCTCCATGGTTATTAGTAATCGTTGCCTTTTGATGGCGCATCAATTGCAGTCGGCGCGGATTTAAGAATAACCTTCCGTCACCCTGTGATTTTTTCCTTCCTAAGCTTTTACCAACACTCGGTCTTCCAAGGTGGTCACCCACAAGGTACTAACCGAGGTCGTTGCAGCTTAACTTCGATAATTGACGCGCAACTAAACGAAGTGCGCTAATCCCGCCGTAAATAGGTTATATATATATACATATATATATATAAATATATATATATATATACATATATATATATATATATATATACATGTATATAATCTAATATATATATATATATATATATATATATATATATGTATATAAATATATATATATATATATATATATTTATATATATACTGTACATATATATATTTATTTATTTATACCTCACATATGATTTTGATGTTTCTGTAGAAAAGACTTCAGTCTTACTGATTGCACTCGGAATGGTTGCAGCTTTCCTCGTGCTCTTTATCATCGTCATCATCGGATTCTTCTTCCTCAGGTTTGTTTTCCTCTGCGTGTCCTCGTGGACACGTTTATCTTGTTTGGCTGAAGCCAGTGACGTTGTCGGTAAGAAACTCGACCGCTGATCAGTAGGTGCGGGATTCAAATCCTGGGTGCGCCCGTCACTGACATCGCTTTTTAGTGAGGAAGCGGAGGTTAACCTTAGATATTTTTTAAGCTTTTTTAGCGTTGTTTAGTCTTAGTTGAGATCTGCTTGGCCATGGCTTTTATCAAAAGCGGTGTTAACTCAACATATTTTTAAATTATTCTTAAAATATATAATTTTATTCATTTACCACTTACAAATATTTTATCAAAATTTAAATTTCATCAGTAAGTCCGAAATTCAGTGTAGTCCATAATAAATTATTCACATTTCTAATTCCCAATGGTTTCCAAAGGAAGACATCAGGAAACTAGAAGCATTGGAAATGTGGATTTGGAGAAGATTGGAGAGGATCAGTTGGACTCAAAGGTTACAAATGAGGAAGTTCTGGAGAGAGTTGGCACAGATAGACAGCTGATAAATGTATTAAGAAATAGGAAGAAGAGATGGATAGAACACATTCAAAGGGGACGGTTTATTAAAGAGGTCATAGAAGATGGAATGGAAGGAAAAAGAGGCAGGGACAGGCCGAGATTAGGTATGTTTGACGATTTAAAGATCCACTCTTATATGGACATAAAGAGGAAAGCAGAATACAGAGAAGAGTGAAGACTCTATAGACTATATATGCCATGGACCTGCCAGTAGGCAGTGCACTAAGAGAGAGAGAGAGAGAGATTGAGAGAGATTCTCCTTAGCACTGAATGTCTAAATATCGTAGGGGTAACGTCATAAAGTTTTAAATTACAGATCCGGATTTGAAGCCTCGTGAGTTCGAATCCCAGTCGCGCTGATCTGAGGGTAAAATCTCGGACATTCATTGGACTGGTTACACGAAAAATGGACTAAATTACCTAACAGTTTAAAGATATGGTGTTATAAGTGATAGATATCAACATAGTTGGGTGGAGCATTTCACTATTATACTGTATATATATATATATATATATATATATATATATATATATATATATATATATATGTATATATATATATATATATACTGTATACATGTATACATAAATATATATATAATATATTTATATATATATTATATATATCTATATATATATATATATATATATATATATATATATATATATATATATTAGTCAAACAATCAGTCCTCAATCATTTAATCAATCGATTAGTATGTCAGTCAATCCCTAAATTAATCAATAAATTAATTTTTCTTTAACTCGTTCTGTACATATATATATATATATATATATATATATATATATATATACACAGAACTATATACATATATATATATATCTTCTCCAGTGCACTGCCAAGTGGCAGGTTCAAAGTACATATTCATGCTCAAAGTCTGTTTTCTCGCTCCATAAGAGCATTCCTTAGATCAAAAAGTCAATCCCTTCACAAAGTCTGGTCAAATCCTGGTCTCTCCCGTCACTAACATCGCTATCGAGTGAGGAAACTGACGTTAACATTAGCTTTACCAGCTTTTAATAAATTGTCATCAATTAAAGTAATCAATGTAATAAATATTTTGTATTGACTGATGTAGAGTGAGACGTAAAGTTCTTGAGAGTTATGAAGAAGAGCAGCCAGTGCAGCAGCCTATGATAGTAGAGACACAGCTGAGCAACTCTAAGCCAGCTGTGAAGAGCAAACCTCTCATCTCCCCAGCGTCTACTGCAAGTAAGATCAGCTGAATTGATGTTGAAAACTTCAAGTATCGTCCATTTTACTTTCAGTGAAATCAGCTGAACTGATGTTTGAAAACTTTAAGTATCGTCCTCTTTTACTGATGTTGAAAACTTTAAGTATCGTCCTCTTTTACTGATGTTGAAAACTTTAAGTATCGTCCTCTTTTACTGATGTTGAACACTTTAAGTATCGTCCTCTTTTACTGATGTTGAAAACTTTAAGTATCGTCCTCTTTTACTGATGTTGAAAACTTTAAGTATCGTCCTCTTTTACTGATGTTGAACACTTTAAGTATCGTCCTCTTTTACTTTCAGTAAGATCAGCTGAGCTTATGTGGAAAACTTTACGTAACGTCCTCTTTTACTTTCAGTAGGATCAGCAGAACTTTTGACTATTTGGTAGAATAGTTTGAATGATCGGTAGAGTACCTCAGTGCCCTCTCTGATGACCGTAGTGAGCAAATGTTATTTTCTGTTTGATGCTACATACGTTGGTCACACTTTGAACGGTTGATTTATCTGCTTTCATAGTAATTGTTTGCCGGCGAATGAAGAGTTTAAATAAACATATATACTACTACTATGTACAATGTACATACATACTACTACTATGTACAATGTACATGGTAGTAGTATATACATACTAATATTTCATATTAGTATGTATACTATATTAGTATGTATACATACTAATATTTTATATTATTATTTTATATTATACTAATATTTTATATACTAATATCTTACTATTTACTATTACTATGTATTACTATGTACTACTATGAACTAGGTACCGACCCTCTATTAACAGATAGCAGCGAGAATGATGGATTGACAGCTATCTACGCTAACTTTACTCCGCCCACCACAGCTCGGAGTCCAACCAGGATCCTCGTCTCCGACCTTCCTGCACTCATACAGAGGGTCAGGGAGAAGCCGCAAGCTCTCTCTGACGAGTTCAAGGTCAAGGACTATTTCAAACTCTTTCAGCCTTCAAAAACATCGCTATACTTATTGTTAATAAGTACAGCGATGTCGAGTGTATGTATAGCGATGAACTATAGGTCAAGTATCTTACCGACTTCGGTAAGATACTTGACCGCGAATCAGTATGTTCAAATCCTGGGCTCGCACGTCACTGACACCGCTTTCGAGTGAGGAAACCTTAGCTTTTAGCTTCAATACTATCAGATATTTTAAAAGAAATTGTCAAAATATTTGAAAACGACTTCAGCCACACTGCAGAATTAACTAATTGAACATACTGCAATGATGCTTTATGATTTAAGATCCACTTGTACGTGGACATAAAAAGATAATAGAAGATAAAGATGAGTGGATGCGCTATATAACTTGGATCTGTCAGTAGGCAGTGCACTGAGAGAGAGAGAGAGAGAGAGAGAGAGAGAGAGAGAAAGAGAGAGAGGGAGAGTGAGAACCTTGGACATTTATTTGTAACTGAATATAAATATTCACAAAGCGCAAACAACGAGACAGATTGTATGTAAAACGGCAGTCAGAGAGAACAATTTAGCTCTACCTAGCTGACTACCGGAAACAAGGAAATATAGTTACATAGCAACATAGAATCGTAGATAAATTGGAGATAATAAACATAAATAATGAAAATAGCATTGAATTGTCAACTAACTATAGCAGAAACTAGAGACTTTTTGAGCTAAGTGCATTAAAATTAAAACCGGATTCCAACAATAGTACAGGCAGGACTAATATTACATGTACTAGATAGAGAAAGGCTGCAATCATACTTTATTGCTGGTTTACAGTGCGGTGAGATTATATTGTAATTGACATTTTGCTTGTCTGAGCAGAAATTGAGTGAAACGTCGGGAGATTCGTTTGGCTTTGCTGAACAGAAGGCGTTGAAGCCTAAAAATAGATTCAAAAACATTCTTCCATGTATGTCGTTTTGTCATCTCTCTTTCTATTCTATCATTTACGTCTGGAGTCAGTGGCGATGTCGGTAAGATACTCAACCGCGGATTAGTATGCGTTTGGTTAAAATTATGGGCTCGCCCGTCACTGACATCGCTTTCGAGTGAAGAAACGGACGCTAACATTAGCTTTACCTTTTGAGTAATCCTCTATCTTGATATTTCATGAAAATAGTCGTTAACTGTTCCAGTTCTCTCCACTACTTCCACCTGATACTCTTGTGGAGAGTTTGACTGACATTATCTCCCAGGCTGAGTAGTATACATGCTGGTTGAGATGGACTAAATCAATCAATCAAGCAAGCAATCAATCAATCAATAAATCAATCAATCAATCAACCAATAGGAACTTAACGTCCGGTCCTTCGCCATAAGGCAATGTTAGGGAAGTCTCTTGCGGACTATACACAAACAGGTGCCAAAACATCACACGATGACGACTCAGTACACAGAGACCACAATAGAAAGCGACAACAAAATAGTGCAAGTCCATGATACAAGGCAAGCAAATATGTAAGGATATATTTGTTTTAACCGTAAAAAAATTACAATTTATATGCTACTGTTGTTCATGACCAAACCTAAATCGAAAGAAGAAAATTTAGTTGAAAGCTAAAAAAGAAAAGATTATCTGAGCTGTTGAAATACAGTATCGTGAAGAAAAACTTACTACTGATTTAAATTATCTGATTGATTGATTGATTGATTGATTGATTAAGATGATCATAACAGAGTCCCGTTGAAGCAGCTGAACAATGATCCCAACACGACCTACATCAACGCCAGCTTTATGAAGGTACGTCGAGCTCGCTACTTCCTGATTGCTGCTCCACACATCTGAAAATCTCTTTCATTCGCTTCTTGAAATTCTTCTGCCATCTCTCTGTTGATGCCAACAATATCATGTACTATACGCATACGTGGCTGGAGCCAGTGGCGATGTCGGTAAGATACTCGACCGCGGATCAGTATGTGCGAGGTTCAAATCCTAGGCTCGCCCTTCACTGACATCGCTTTCGAGTGAGGAAACCCACATTAACCTAAGCTTTACCTCTATGAAATAGCTTCTTTGGACATTGAGTTTCTACATCATTGAGGTTTCTTCGATCTTTAATGAAAATGTTCTATTTATTCCTTGCGAATGGTTAGTTTGAATGTTGAACTAAGAACTCAAAGAATTTCATTATGAACTATAATACATTTCATAGGATGTTGTAATATTAGGCTTGCTTGTACATGTAAGTGTATTTCTTTCTGTCTGTATTTCTACCTCTGTCTTTCTGTTGCTGTTTGCTGCTCTCTGTTGGGATTTTATTTCACTTAAATTTGACTAGACCTTCTTTTGAAGCTTTTCCATTAGTTTAAATTGTGTACCAAATTCTGAAGCCTAGGCACTTATCAACTGAATGCCCTTTCTGACGTTGGTTTGAATCTTGTTTCATGTCGCCTTCTACGACACGTGCATATTTACATGGTTGTTCTGTCCATCAAGCAACCCGGACGCAACACGGTGAACATTTATTTCTATATAATTACATAAAATTAAATTACCTTTGTTTTTATGCAATTTGTATTACATTTCTTCCTTGTAATTAATTAGATATAAAATGTGAAACAATGGAAACGATGTTGAATGTTGTAGGGCTACAATGATGATTCCAAGTTCATCGCTTCGCATGGTAATAAATCTATTTTTGTATTGTCTTCTGTAGCATGTTAACTGAGGTAGTGATGAGTAAGGTGTGGGGTAGGGAGGGTTAAGGTGGTGGCTACAATCTCCCTGCAATAAGACTATTCCTCAGTAAACTAAACATGTTTTACCCTTCGAGTGGTTTAACCAAGCTGCTGATAAAATCCCAATTCATGCAATTTACGATCAAATACATCAGCACTGTATAGTAGTGTATGAAAATGTCATTCCATACATAGGCAGATACACATTGTAGTTATGATACCATAGTTTTTGATGCAATAAAAATGTATATAGTCTATATAAACTAGAAAAGTTAATCTCGTTCGTCGCAAACCTTAATTGGTTTTCGAACGAAAATCGCGGCTATATTAAAAAAAGCAAAAAAGTTTTACTAAAATTCGCAACAGCTTCATTTGGATTCTATTGCATTATTTGAAAATACAACTGGCATTAGTAACAGTTTTTCTTATATCTCATTTTATCGGATTCATAACTTCAAATCTGATTTGCAGGTCCAATTCTCAATACAATAGATGACTTCTGGAGAATGATTTGGGAGTATAATGTGTCCATCATTGTCATGGTCACAAAGTGCAAGGAAGAACTCAAGGTACCTCTACCTCTCTCTAAACCTATCTCTCTTTATCTTTCTCTCACCTTCTCGATATTTCTTGAACTCTCTTTGTTTTTTTCTCTCTCTTTGCTTTTCTCGAAACAAATAATCGCTGCGTGAGTTAAGAGACACATGGACATGATTTTCTTACATCGTTCTAACAGAAAAGCAATTGAATATAAACTTTAGATAGTCCTTCGTTTCACCGGAATAGGTTGTGCTCTCTCTCTTTCTCTTAATTGTAGCTGCTTTAATGTATTTTCGTTATCATGCTGCCTTAGTTAAAGCATAGTCTCTCGTTATAATAAAGCAATAATTCTAATTTATTATTTTGATTGATAGAATGATTATTTGATTCCTTGATTGATGGTTTTACATTAACACATGCGATTGAATGATTAATTGATTTATTGATTGATTGATTGATCAATTGATTAATTGATTAATTGATTGATTGATCAATTGATTGATTGACTGATTGATTGATGTAGATGAAGTGTGAGATGTATTGGCCGGATGATTCACAGTCCATGACAATGGACAATGGTCTCAGTGTAAAGCTCTGCTCTGCTCAACATCGCGCTGACTACGTCCAGAGAAAATTCTCTCTCTCAAATGTAGGTTTTGAGTCAACGTCTTGTTATGAATGGAATAAGTTTTTAACGTAGAGTTGCAGTTGTTTCATTAGAATAAGTAAAAAAATTAAACACGCATTATAGTGAAATATCAACTATGTTGAAATCTCTATTTTAATACCACGTGTAAGAGCTGATAAAGATATGGTTAGTGTCTGTTTCCTAACTCGAAAGCTATGTCTAAACCGTTGGGCAATTTAGATCATTCTCCGTGTAACCAGTCCAGTGAATGTCCGAGATTTTACTCTCAGATCAACGCGGCTGGGATCCGAAACCACGAGGTTCAATTCACATCAGGATCTGTCATTTAAAACTTCATGACGTTACCCGGGTACTACGCTATTGCGAGCTGACTGAGATATACAGATCAAGGTAACTGTGAAGATACATTTTGAATTTTCTAGAATTCTGACCAGAATTCTCTTCGTTAATGGTCGTCGTCCTAGCAGCCTTGTCGTTACATCTGAATCATTCTTTGATCTCTCATAATCCTCTTCATCTTACCTTGAATCCAAGTTTAACTAGGGTCGGGATACGAATAGATCTTCTCCACTCCTCTCTGCCCCATGCCATATCATCAGTCGTTGCCCTACACTCCCTTCTATTCGTTTTATTAAATTTAATTCTTTGATCTATGTTTTACCTAAACCTTCATTTGATGGCAATCACTAAGTAGTATTCCTTGAGAATAATAAATATAGGGAGAAAGACAGAATCTCAATGTAAGCTGAAACTTCTTTTACTCAAGTTAATACGAAAAAATATAATAATTATAAATTATTTATCTAATAGCGATTATCATGTGCTATTAGTATTAAAAAATTAATACGTTATTATGTAACTTTAACATTCATTTTCTACTGTTTTTCCATCTTTATCTTAATTGCATGCGCCATTTATGGTGAATCAATTTTACATGCAAACACCATTGGATGAAGATATATCAAGAGTAATAGTAATAATGACAACACTTTGAATGCTAGAGTCATCCATGCAACATCGTGCATTATTGAAACAAAGTCAAGCTGGCGATGGAAAACTAGGTCCAAAACGGTGCTATTTCTAAATTCCCGAAAATCAGTTTAAAGTAGAATGAAGAAAAAGTAGATATTATACATTTATATTAAGTGATATTATGTATTAATAATACCTAACAGGGTAACGGTGAGATGCGTGACCTAGTGCACCTACAATACACGGCCTGGCCTGATCACGGGGTTCCTCATCACTCCATCTCGCTCCTCTCTCTCAGACATAAAGTCAGGAGTCTGGCTAAACCAGGCAACAAATCTCCCATAGTTGTTCACTGCAGGTAGATTGCTCTCCACTATGTACGTGATCGATCAATCAATCAAGTAATAAGAATTTAACATCCGGTTCCTCGACATAGGGCAATGTTAGGGAGTGTGACTCAACTATTCCAAGATTGAAATCTCCCATAGTCGTTCTCTGCTGGTGGCTTGCTTTTGAGTATGTACATGATAAATCAATAAATCGATAAAAATTTAACGTCCGGTTCCTCGCCATAAAGCAATGTTAGGGAGTATGACTCAACTATACCTAAATTCGGCGTCAGTCATGTCGACATTCGATGACTCAGTTAACATTTACTTGCTCTGTATATACTCAGGTCACAATAATACGATCAGTGAATCGTGGTGGCACTGTATTAAACTGTTATGGACAGGCTGGAGCCAGTGGCGACGTCGGTAAGAAATACGATCGCGAATCAGTAGGTTTGCGTTAAAATCATAAACTCACCTGTCACTGATAGCGCTTTCGAGAGATGAAACTGACGTTAGGCTCTGCAGCTTTTACAGTTCATTGATTTGCTCAATTGCTCTTCTGTAACTCTGAGTTGGATTTAGTAAGTTGTTATCTAACTAGAAATACGCTTGATTTAATAATTTGACTGATTGATTGATTGATTGATAACAGCGCAGGTGTTGGCAGGACGGGTACTTACATAGCTCTAGATAATCTCTTAGAGGAAGCGGAGATCACGGGAGAGATTGATATTCACAACACTGTGTTGAATCTTAGAAAACAACGAATGAACTGCGTGCAAACCCTGGTTAGTATACTCTGTTTATCTCTGGACTTTGTAACTATAAATTTGAATCAATTAATTAATCAATGAATAAGAATTTAACGTCCGGTTCCTCGTTATAGAGCAATGTCAGAGACGTTTCTTGCAGACTCTACACAAACAGGCGCCAAAGCACTACACGATGACGACTGAGTACACAGAGACCACAAGAGAAAGCAAGATTAAAAACCAGTGCAAGTCCACGATCCAAGGCAAGAGGGTCAAAAAATTTACACTTAAGGCAGAAAAAGATGTGTTTTTTAGCTCGCCAAAGAAAATACCAATACAATTACAAGATCGAAGATCTGTGGCAGAGAGATTCATATTGTCGGAGCTGAAAAATTCAACTACTTTCGCATTATTTGGTCATTGAATTGTAGCCTATGTTTGTCTCTTCACAGGACCAGTACACGTTCATATTCAAGGCTGTTTACGAGGGGTTGATAATGGGCGTGACCAGGATTCCATCACAACTGATCAGCCAAAGAGTCCAACAATTGAAGTCCATTCATTCCATAACCGGGAAATCCATGGCGGAGACTGAGTTCAGTGTAGGTGACTTAAAATCTTTTACTGATGTTATAGCAGCTAATTTCGTCGTTATTTTAATTCTGTTATTTTAGTTTTGTTATTAGTTGAATTATTTTAGTTTAATTATTTGTCAGAATTATTATAAGAGGGAATAACCTGCTTTTGACAGTCAAGCCTTTGACAATTTATTAGATTCTATTATTTTGTCTTAGTTTTGTTTAATTTAGTTATTAATAACTTTCGGATTGTTTTGGATCAGGTAATTTGCATAAGTTGACTTGTTTTACTTAACCCTTGTTCAGAATGCTTGTTTGAGCAGAGGATTAATATAGTGCATAGAACATAGAACTAAGACAATCTTTTAATCGAGCTATTATTAGGGTGTATTAGAGTATCTCTATAACGCTGATATTGTCTACGACAGATGATAGAGGAGATGCAGCCACCCTACAGTAGAGATCAGTGCAGCGATGCTTTGACTCACAGCAACGAAAAGAAGAACCGAAGCTCTGACATACTGCCACGTCAGTAGTCCTACTCTAATTGAAATTCTGTTTGTCTTCTCAATAATTATTGTCTCGCAATGGTAAAGCAAATACATTACTGTTTAGCATGTTTACCGTTTACTACATTTCCGTGATGCTAGTCTAAACTGCTCTTCTACTTGACTAATTGTAATTTGTAGTAATCCTGTAATTTTTAAATGTGTGTAAAGATCATGTTATCTGCTAATTTCTTCAATTGTAAATGTTTTGTAAAATGTACATGTTATTGACGTGCATGTCTATGCTGCCTTTGTATCCAAAATTTCTGGTAATATTTTATTTGATTTCTTAAGACTCTTAAAAGTTAGACTTACGAGTGATGAAGATGATGATTAGCGCCGTATAAATAAATATCTATTGTCCAATGTATGAATAGAATCAGGCGAGTTTTCCATTGTACATGCGTTGTGCAGTATTATTATTATTATTATTATTATTATTATTATTATTATTATTAACAACGAAAACTTATGTAGCAGTGTCATGGCCGAACTCGGTCTTCGAGACTGCTTTACAGGAATAGTTCAATTGTAATCATGAGCTAATAGCTCATGATTAGTAATATCGCAACTGCTCATGAGCAGTAAACTAGCATATCTCTCAGATAGGAATGGAATAGCACTAATCTCAAAGTTGTGGGCTCGGAAATCGTTTTTGTTGTTTTCAGAACGTCAGGGTATAATATAGATAATTAAATGAGCTTTTAATATGCTTGGACAAAATCTGTTCTCTGCCAATCGTTTATTATATACTCCACACTCTCCCTTTAGCACCCTGAAAACCGCTCTGGGTTATGTCTCTTTAAATACAATGACTTATATGTCAATTCAGTAGACCTACTATTCACGTTGACATATTTTGTTTTCTTCTACCTGCAGCGAACAGTCAGAGAGTTTTTATATCCAGTGGTGGTAACTCTGGAGACTTTATAAACGCTGTCTTCGTCTCGGTAAAATTGTTCAGAATTTTTTAAATTTACATTTTATTTGCTAATATTTTTATTTCCTTATAGTTCTTCATAGTTCTCCAAATTTTTTTGTAGTTCCTTAGAATTATTTACAGTTTTTCTATCTTTCAAGTTCAGCCAATAATTTTATCATGGTCTCACCCAACTTGATCTGACGGCTAATATACATGCATTTAAACAAAATTCATGCAACGTGGGCTGTGGATCACTGAGGCTGCAGTAAGAAAGGTGCTAGAGAAATCCTAAGAGGATTCTCATCAATCGATGTCAATCTATCCATATTTAATATTTTATACAACTGAGGTAAATCTTAGCAAACGAATCAGTACCTTTGACGCTATATACCTACACATGTAATTAATAAAGTTGTTATAGGAAATAATAATAATAATAAAGGTTTAACGTCATTGTGTTTAACGTTTAAAATATAAGAACATCCTAGCACAGCTGCTAAATAAAAATCTAAAATAGCAAATTTATTACAATTTTCAACTTTCTATTCTTCTACTATAGTAGCTATATTCTTAAATAGTTCAGATATCAGTATCTCTACTGTTTCTGCAAATACTATCATATCTATTCTATGTCTACAAGTGCTAGATTTTATGATGGATGTTTGTTTCTTGTAGAGTCCAATGAAGAAGGATTGTTACATAGCCACTCAGTTTCCACTCAAGAACACTGTGGGGGATTTCTGGACCATGTGCCTGGAGTACAACTGTACTGTAGTGGTGGTGCTCTCTAAAGAAGGGCAAGATGATGTAAGAAAATGTTTTAGTTTATACTCAAAATTGTAATATGTATACACGTGTATATATATATATATATATATATATATATATATATAATATATATATATATATATATATATGATATATATATATATATATGAATCTTTATTACAACATCAAGACGTGGTAGCAAGTTACAATAAACACAAAATAACAACAGTGCATTGCAACAAATACAACTGTATTGAAAATAAAATTAAAATAAAAATATGAGGTACAGATGTTCTCATTGCCTACTTAACGGCCAGCAACTCCTCCCATATTATTTCCACATATATTTCTTAAAATAAAATTTTGACTTTTGCAAGTCTTCATGGCCAGATTAGATTTATGTTTTATATATATCGCTTTGATACTCTGCACTCCAAACATATTCATGCATAATGTAACATTTTCCTTTTCCTTTATCTTAAATATCTTACATATTGCTCTACTAAGAGTAAAGTCCAAGCTATATATGTGACAGGACACACACACACACACAGACACACACACACACACACACACACACATATATATATATATATACATACATATATATATATATACATATATATATATATATATATATATATATATATATATATATATATATATATTATATAGTATATATATATATATATATATATATATATATATACATATATATATCTATATACAAGGTGGTCCAGAATAGATTAAACTACTTTGAAGGCCAATAACTTTGACATTTTTGTTATCTAAACTTCCTACTTGATAAATTAACTTAAAGACAATTCTCTGTTCTATTAACTTGCTAAATATCTAAGAGATACTAATACAAATGTTTCAGAAATTATCATTAGTCGCCGATATGTAATTTTCAATGAAATTGCGTAAAAACTCAAAATCTAAAAATCAAGAATTCAAGATTATACGTCAGGCCTTAACCATTTCAAAAGCGTATTGCAGTTTCTATCAATTCCCTAAATGAATTGAGAATTAATCAAACAAATGTTCCATGTGTCCACCATGTGCCCGGAAAACTGCATTCACCCGCTGGGACCACTGATCAATTGCCGAGTCCACGAGTGTTTGACTGATTTCAGCCCAACGGAGGACAATGACTCGTTTCAAATGTTCAACGTTGTGAATTGGTTCACGATAGATTAATGCTGAAGACTATAGTAAATGATCGATTAGTAAATCGGGTTCAAATCAGGGGGAGGGCTGTTAGGTGGCCGGTTCTACGGTTCAATCAACTCCGGCAGGTTTACATTTCATACAGGCGATCACATGACATGAAAAACATGAAATTACATATCGGCGACTAATGATAATTTCTCAAACATGTGTAAGAGTGTCTCCTAGATATTTAGCAAGTTAATAGAAAAGAGAATTGTCTTTAATTTATTGTATCAAGTAAGACGCTTGAATACAAAAAAATTGTCAAAGTTACTTGCCTTCAAAGTAGTTTGATTTAGTCTGGACCACCCTGTATATACATGTATCACAGGATGATTGTATCTCTCATATATATATATATATATATATATATATATATATATATATATATATACATATATATATATATATATATATATATATATATATATATATATATATATGATCACATGTATATTATATATACATACATGTATGACAGGACGTGTTGATGGATATGCTGCCTCAGTCTGGCTCGTGGTTGAGATATGGCGACCTCTCCGTGGGCGACACTCAGCTGCTGCAGCAGCTAGCAGCTGCTGACTATAACAGCTGCTACGTGAACACAGCTGCTGACAGCTGCTGGGACATATACAATGTCACCGTCAAGAAGGGTCGTGAGGAACAAGATAGCTGTATTTATCAAAACACACAGGTATGGTAACACTTAGATAATTGTATTTATCAAAACACACAGGTATAGTAACACCGTTTCCTCATACATGGATGATGTCAGGGACGTCTCCCCATCCCATGTCACTACAAATCGATTCACCCCAAACGATCTGTATCTATTCATCCGTATCCATTCATTACACTCGTTTCGACCAAAAGATATGATTGAAATATTAATTTAATTGTGGATGAATTCAATCTGTAATTAGTATATTGGTCTGATTGATTGCTTGACTGACTGCATGACTGATTGATTGATTGATTAATCGATTGATTGGTTGACTGATTGATCGATTTTCTGATTGATTGACTGACTGGCCGACTGACTGACTGATTGATTGATTGATTGGTTTATTGATGGATTGATTGATTAATTTATTGATTGATGGATTGATTGATTGAGTGACTATAGGAGATGCAGCAGCAGGAGATGGATGATGAGAAGAGAGAGGTGAGAATTAGAGTATTGGTAGCGAGCTTGCCTCAGTCAATGACAGCTTTGGACGAGGCGTACGTGAAACTGCACCGAGAAGTGAGTTTTCTCAGCAAAAACGAACAGGCGCCTGTGGTGGTCGCCTGCAGGTTAGAATAGTTAATCATCAATTATTATACATCGAGAACTCAATTACGCGTTTATTGGGAGTCTAATCTGTACAGTTCCCGTGTTGTGGCCGGACCGCTAAGAATAGAAAAACCGATAACTGCATCTGTAGTAAGAGTCCACTTAGAAGGAACTGAGAAAGGCAATGACAAACCAACTGAGTAGCCATATCTTTTCAAGCTATAGGCTACATAGGATATTTCTAAGGCTTTGAATGTTGTGAAGTGACTAAGGTGTGTTATTCTATTTACTGAACTTTAAGGAGGATGAGTGGAGACGTTGAGTTATAATTTGTATCTTCGACTTCTCATTTATCTTGTGAGAGACAGAGAGAGAAAGAGAGAGAGATTATTAAATATAAAAAGCTAAAGCAAAAGCTTATGTTAACGTGAGTTTCCTCAATCGAAAGCGACATCAGTGACATCCTAAATATATTGTTCAGGTAATTGTTTGATAGATGTGTAGACCAATATCTATATAAGTTGAGGAGTTTATGTGAGTTGTAAGTGGTTCAGAATGAGACATTCATGACGACATGTCAATGACGACAGTAGCACAATAATAGTTGTTTTTACTACCACTATGTTCATTGCCTAATGGACTAACAGATGTAAAAATTGATTAATTCACTGATTGAATTATCTATGTATTAATTGATTGATGGTAAATAGGTTAATCTATGTATTTATTTATTTATTTTTATATTAATTAATCGATGTATTGATTGATTGATCCCTCTATTGATTTATCGAAGAATTGATTGATTGATATGTCAATAGGTTAATCGATGTATTGACTGATGTGTCCATATGTTAATTGATGTATTGATTGATTTTTGTAGGACTGGTGTTGGTCTCTGCGGACCATTCATAGCGGCGAGTAATTGTGCGTCCATGTTGCAGGCTGATGATGATGTCGATGTCATACAGATTGTTCTTGATCTAAAGAAATCTCAGCCACTGCTCATCAACAGTCAGGTAGAGGACAATTGATGTTTTGTATGTGTTATGTTTTATTGAATTTTAATTTATTATATTTTATTTTATTGTATCTTATTTCATTTCTTTGTATTTTATTGTATTTTATGATTTCATTTTATTTGTTGTGTTTTACCGCATTTTATAGAATGTAACGGTATTGTGAATAGGTTGAAAACTTAGCAGTAATTATAGAGAATTTCCAAATAATAAAAATGTTGATTATTATTACAGTACTTGACAGATTGACTAAATGCTGTAGATATCATATGTATCATTAATTGATTGATTGATCAGCTAACTGATTGTTTTTATTGATTTAATGAATAAGTATTGTGTTATTGTTTGTTTCATTGATTGATTAGTTAATTAACCATTTGTGACTAAAATGATAATTTGATAGATTTCTACGATTGACAACTATTTCTGTTCTATTTCAGCATGACTACGAGAAAGTGTACGCTGTCGCAGAGCTATGCGCAAATCAAAATGCAACCTACGCAAACGTTCTGTAATTAGGAACCTACTGATGACTGTTTGAACAATAAAATGAATTTTAGCGGATTTGAGATTTTTTACACTAAATTCCAGCGGTAGATTCTTTAAAGTGTTCAATTATTTAAGCGATTGATAGCATCATGAACTTTTCAATTTCTTCTACAAATATCGTGCTGTCATTTCCCCTAAAGCTGTTGTTTGAATGTTCTAGATTTACTCTCTAGTCAGCTGACTAGAGAATAAATCTAGAACATTCAAACAACAGCTTACATTGATAATATAATTAATTATAAACCAATTGACTGCATTAATAGCGTAGGGGTAACGTCATGAAGTTTTAAACGACCGATCCTAAGTTGAATTAACCCTCGTGGGATTTGAATCCCAGCCGCGCTGATCTAAGAGTAAAATCCCGGACATTCACTGGACTGGTTGCACAAAAATGGTCTAAATTACCTAACGGCTTAAACATGTGGTGTTAAAAGTGACAAATAGCAACACAGTTGATCATTTCACTATAATGCGTGTTTATTTTTACTTTTACATTATAGACGGTTTAAGCATGTGGTATGAGATAGGTAGATATGATCATGGATGGTGAATATAATGAATTGGTATTACTGTATAGTCACTCCGCAAAGTGTTCATTTCTAAACTACCGGTCTAGGTCACACAGGCTATTTTTGTTTTGTTTTCACGTGCATTAACTGAGTTTTTGAGATTTTTACTGATTTCATGATTTTATGCTGAATTTATTTGCTATTTTTGATTTATTATGCTTTAATCTATTCATAAAACAGAAAGTGATTTCTTTGTTTCGATGCTTAAATCAAAACAGTAGAATAAAGACAAATAATATTATATATATATATATATATATATATATATATATATATATATATATCAATATGTGTATGTGTGTGTGTGTACACATAAAAACCTAACGACACACTAGGTCAGGAAGCAATGATGATTACTTAAGACCCATTTGCTCCTTCCTCTCCATCGTTACTAGTAATCGTTGCCATTTTTATGGCGCATCGATTGCAGCCGGCGAAGATTTAAGGCTAACCTTCCCGCATCATGAGGATTTTTTTCATTCGAAGTTGTCAATACTCGGTTTACCAGAGTGGTCAACCACAAAGTACTAACCGAATCCGACTGAGCTTAACTTTGTTTATTGACGCGCAGTTAAACCAATTGCACTAAATCCCGCCGCCTTCATATATATACCGCGCATATATATATATATTTATATATATATATATATATATATATATACATGTATACTCAGGAAGCCACAAAGTATTGTTTACAGTCATAGTTTGTCTGTTGTTATGCTATTTTGTACAGTGTAGTGGCTGCAAAAAAAATAATAAACTAAAAAATTTAACAAATATGCGCTCTGAAGTGGTTTCTCATGGTCTTTCTCAGTTTCACCAGGGTACAAAAAGTTACGCATTATTTTTTAATATAGTACGCAATTTGCTCTACAAGGTAAATTTCAAATAACTAATTTATTTATTTATTTCACCAACTCAATGGTAGACACACATAAGAAAGGGGAACAAATAAACATGACAACTTATACTAATTTCACACAACTAATGTTTTCACGCAACAAGCCTCGGCTATTCTTATATCAGCGACAATTTATAACACGACCTGGCACCCAAAACTTTGACACTGGATCGGCTACTATCTGCAGCAATTTTTACAATTTTTAGTATTTTTACCAGGCCTAACGATAATGTTGTGACTATTTATTTTATTTTATTTTATTTTACTCAGAGGAGTGCTAAGTCAATTAGTAGGATGCCAGATTGAGATACTCGTGTTGTGCTCGGGTGTGGTTGGATCACTGCAGAATAGGGAAACCGCAAACAATCTGCTGCGTGTACATAAGAGGCGACTAAGGCAGGAGCTGAGGATGGCGAGAAGGAACCCATCTCACCATGAAATATATTCCCCTAAGATTAAATGGTAATTTATCCATCTAACTGAGGATGGCAACGGGAAAGTATGAATATTTACACTCCAGAAGCCATAATTTTCCCAAGTTATAGGCTACATGAGTTATTTTTGAGGCATAGACTTCGTGAAGGGATTAACTTGTTGATCTAAGGTTTGCTCTTATGGAGCGAGAAAGCAGACTCTAAGTATGAATATGTACATAGAACCTGACACTTGGCAGTGCACTAAAGAGAGAGAGAGAGATAGAGAGAGAGAGAGAGAGAGAGAGATTGAGAGAAAATACACCTCCGACTCTCCTACAACTGCCTCCTCCAAATAAATGAAAAAATCATGTAATCCTAAATAATAGTCAATATTATTTCTTAATTGTTTACTTGCACGCTTTGCCTGTCAACTTCGAATGACGAATAAAGAGATTGAAGTATACATGTATAATGTAGTCTAATTGCTAAGTTATAAAACAAGACCAATATTAGAATTAGTTATTTAGTTCAGTTCTAATTCGCCAGCAGTTCATCATCAATCACCATCATTAGAGGATACGCGATGTGTGGTGACAATTGAAACATTCAAAAGCTTTATAATTAACTTTTCTAATCTTTTAATTACCAGCCCGGATATGAAGAGTGAAATTCTAGTTTCTCTGGCTCAGTAATAAATTGTGAGGCTGACTATGATATATCGCATTTCTCGTTTAATTCTATAAGCTCTAGAGCAGTACATTATATGTGAAGTACCCGAATCATAAGCGGCTTGACATTACTATCATTGCATAATCGAATTCTTAGCAGATGGAAATATTATATAGTGATTATTTAATATTTATTAAACTTAACAAAGTGTTTAGGAGTAACCTAAAGGAACCTTCCTTGTATTGGTTTGGACCACGCTATGATGAGGTTGTGAAACATGGACCTTAACGAATGGAGATATCAGGAAAATAGAGGCATTGGAAATGTGGATTTCGAGACTAATGGATTGGATTAGCTGGACTCAAAAGGTTACAAATGAGGAAGTCCTGGAGAGAGTTGGTACAGATAAACAGTTGATAAATGTATTAAGAAATAGGAAGAAGAGTTGGATAGGATTATGTTATATGTTGAATTATTATATTATATGGGCCTAACCTGGAGTTTTATTCACAAGCATTATAGCCTACATGAAATATGTATATACGTGTCGTATTATGTACATGTATATGCCCTCTGCGTGTAAAAGTGTTAAGAGTTACTAGATTTTAATATTTAATAGAGAGCCTGTTGAGCTGTCGAGTTTACTTCTGTGCATATATAATTGTAATAATTAAATGTTAAAATAATAACATTGAATAATCAATATATATATATATATATATATATATATATATATATATATATATATATATAGATAGATAGATAGATAGATAGATAGATAGATAGATAGATAGATAGATAGATAGATAGATAGCTAGATAGATAGATAGATAGATAGATAGATAGATAGATAGATAGATAGATAGATAGATAGATAGATAGATAGATAGATAGATAGATAGATAGATAGATAGATAGATAGATAGATAGATAGATAGATAGATAGATAGATAGATAGATAGATAGATATAGATATAGACCTAACTGGATTAGATCAACTTTATCAATTATGTGGATTAATTAAACATTTTCAAATCGTCATTAGCGTGACCTCTGATGTAGAATGATTCCTATATGTTAGTTTTTAAATGAGATAACCTCAATATTATTTAAGTTTTTTTACAAGTAACTGACGAAATTGACAGCCTGAATATATTAATTTTGTACGGTAAACTTTAAAGCACGTAATAAAGCTGGCTTGACGATTCATTCTCTTTTTCTATTGATGTTGAAGATGTGTTAAAACTGATCATGACATTAAAATTGCCATCTTAATGCAGATGCTTCTGGCATGTATTAAAGATTGAAACTAACCCACAAGTCTATTTCTTCTTGAATGTCTCAATACAGTAGTTGTTAAAGGCGCCCGGTAAAGTTAGGAGTTTGTAGTATGACTGATCCTATGTTGAATGAACTCTCCGTGGGTTCAGTTAACAGTCTCGCTGATCTGAGACTAAAATCTTGGAGAATCACAGGATTTATTTAAACAACTAAATAATATAACACGCATTATAGTCAAACAATCAACTATGTTGATATCTGTCACTTTGAATGGCACACTCTTAAACCGTTGGGCAATTTTATCCATATTCTATGTAATCAGTTCAGGGAATGTTTGACTATTATAGTATAGGCCTACTGCAGTGCTGCATTAAGCCGTCTTACCAGAATAAAATATACGTCTAGGTGATCCGTGGAATATACAAAACGTATATAGCATATTGATAGAGAGGTTTATGATTTGGTTTTAGTGAATTGGACTTACAAGTATTATCGTTACTGACCGGAGCCAGTGGCGATGTCGATAAGATACTCGACCGCGGATCAGTATGTGCGGGGTTCAAATCCTGGGCTCGTCCGTCACTGACATCGCTTTCGAGTGAGGAAACTGACGTTAACATTAGCTTTTACCAGCTTTACAAGTATTTGTTTAATTTTGCAGTTTGGGCCCAGTCTCTCCAAGAAGACATCCAAGATGTCGTCTACTTAAGTTAATATTCGCCATTATCACTAATGCCATTAAGGTATTTGGTGTGCTAAGGCTATTTAATTTTTGTTGATTTATATAGGCCAATATACAAATAATTCTACTCAAAGTTTAAAAGCATAAAATATATGTTTATTAATTATTTCGTCAAAAATATTCAGGCGGGCTTTCTGCGGTTTTGCAGTGCGCTTTTTAATCTCTTTCAATTTATACGATCTGTGAAAATTTATGTGTAAATTTTATGTTATTTTAACCTACTAGCTAATCCACACTTCAGTCACTTTCTCCGTAGGCCAAATGTTTCTTCCTTGTTAACTATATTTTCAATCAGCTTAATTAATCTGACCACTGACCTGAATATTCACACATAGTCTTATTGTTGGTTTCTGTCGAGACTGGGTCACATCTGACTGCTTTAAATTCCCTACTTGTTCGTCGTAGCTGATTTGTATTGTATTGTATTGGATCAGAACATATCGCTAAAAGCTCCAGGTTTTTATATGGCTAATAGGATTCTCCGACCACCAGCTTGCAAGAAACTATTATAGAGTCAATGATAGTTGATTGAAAAAGTTAGTTCAGTTTGCATTATTTTTTGCAAATTTCAGCTCACTCGTCATCCACATTTCATATCTAGATACTAAAATTTAGTTGAAGCTTTTGTTGAATTAATGACATTCTAACATAAATTTAAATTTGAGAATGAATTAAGATTTTGCAAATCCACTTTTACTAATATGCTGTTCATCTGCAGGCCTGTATATAATATGTTAATGATACACTAACCCATTGAAATTAAATGAATGGATGTATCTGCGGTGATATCTAAAATGAGCAACTGTGTATGTTTAGACTAAATAATTAACTTCCTTGTTGGGTCTAGGTCGCATTTCAGTTCACTATAAGCATGGCTTATGTGATCACATTGCTCGTGTTAGGTCCGGGTCCTAATGTGTTGTGGATTATCTTCAGATTGTTTTCATGTCTCAATCATAATCAATAGTTTGCTCTTTATTTAAATGAAAATAAAGTTTCAACATACGGTTTCCTCATGCAAGGATGATTTCAAGGGCGTCACCGCATCATACTCCAATGCAAATTGATTCACTCCATGCGATTTGAAAAAGACCTTGTTGAAGAATAAACTAAAAGAAATTTATACATGTATAGTCTTTTGAGGCTATATCTATTTATCTACCAAATTGCAGATCCAGTTCTCAGTCTGCTGTCACGCTCTGTATGGATAACTGTATTAATAGGCAACTTAATCTTTTCAAAAAACAAAAGTTTTGAGAAACACTTTAATGTAGCCTATAGCTTGATAATTATGTTTCTGAGATGGTTTCCCTTGGACTTCTTCAGATCGTGCTTTGTAGCCAAGTGCAACGACAACTGATTTTATATTCTCATCGGAATAGATTTGGTGTCATAGTGATCAATGTTGTCATGGACGACAGTAGCACTCATATTCTGTTGTAGTTGTTTAAATTCTTCGCTGGCCATGAAATAACACAATAATATTTTGATGTAGGCACAATGAGATTAAATACATGCACAATATAAAATATGATCATAATAGCGAATGTCTAAACAACAAGATAAATATTAGCATCCACTCTTTGATTTAGCATCTAGAGAACAATCTCTAAATATAAGAAACTTTAATCAAATTGAGAACATTTGAGAAGAATTAATTAGAATAGCAAGCGAAACTAAAATTTTAACAATCGTAGTAAAGGACTAAAGATATTTAAGCAGCAGAGCGCTTTGACGTATGGATCAGGATGATCTCACTGATTGTCTCTCTTGTGATCTGCCTACACTTGCTCAGCTGCAGTCAGGGTAGGAGTCGAACATGTGACCTAACAAACATCTTAACATCTACCTAACCATCAACACCAATCTGCTAAACATACACTTGATAATATTATATAATTATACCACTTGTTCTTGTTAATAGGTATACTGATCTATATCATATGGGTATAAAATGACAATACCGCACTTTACATATGTTATATTGTTATTATTTATTCTTAACATTTTATTCTTAACAGTGGAGACGTCGTTAGGTATTCGACCGCGGATCTGTATGCGCAGGGTTAAAATCCTGGGCTCGGCTGTCACTGAAATCGCTTTCGAGTGAGGAAACTGACGTTAACATAAGCTTTAGCTTTAAAAAAAGAAAATTTATTTAGCATTGCCAAGGCCGAAATAGGTTTTTGAGGCTACAGAAAAGAGCTCCTTTATTATACTAAAATAAGTTAAACAATAGACAATAATTTATCATAATAATGTTGATAGTTATAGTTTACAATAATCAATCAATAGGAATTTAACGTCCGATTCCTTTCCATAAGGTAATGTCAGGAACCTCGATTATTACTATAATGTTATAAACTTAATTATTATTAACATTATTTTTAGAAATATAATTTTGTGATATAATGAAATGCTTTGAATGCTCTGACAATACTTAAACATGCTAAGAAAAGCTTTCAGTATGAGAATAAATAATCTTAAATAGGTTACTAATCGAGATATTTTTATAAATATTTTGAGATGCTCTCTTTATAATCATTCATTGCACACCTGTTATATGCTCTATAACAGCCCTACGTGTATGATGATACATAGCACCACTACCTCTTTACTCTACCGGATATATCAAGCAGCCTACAGCGTATTTACAAGAGATTAATTTATTTATTCCTAACGAATGTCGTCTCTGGTAGCTTCCTTGCTCTCAGGATTTAAACTGATCTGGACTTTTAGCTGTGCTAATTTAACGGTTTTAAACCCATTGAACATTTCATTAGCTGTCTACACAGGTCAGACGAAGCTGGTTCATGTCGGATGCTTCAAGGATAGCCACTATGGTGACAGAGCTCTACCTGATAAAAAACATGACGTCACCACAATAGCTCAATGTCAGCAGCTGTGTCAGGAGACGAGCCACAGCTACTTTGGAATGCAGGTTTGATCTAATTTTAATTTAATTATAATAATACACTAATATAATAATAATAATTTTCTAAGGGAAAGTATAACAATCTGAGATAATTTAGAGGTACTGAACATAGTTTCATGAACTATCTCAAGACACAAATTGGCTTTGTTCAGGAGAATGAAATGATGATGATAGTAATAATAATAATAATAATAATAATAATAATAATAATAGTAAATGTGAGCTCACTACCACTCGATCCGACAGTAACTTTCCGGCCATCAATACATTCATTCGTGTAAAGCCTGTCGAAGCCAGTCTACTTGGAGCTCCATTGCAGACGGGTCAAGCTATGGATTTGGCTCTCAATACTCAGTGCTCTAAACTAGAGAGAGCCGCGAGCCGGTTGAAGCTCATCTCCGCACACGACGCTCTAACGATATTGCGGAGCTGTGTAGGTTCTTCAAAACTCATATACATATTGCGTGCCTCTCCATGTGCGGGTCATCCAGCATTGCAGAATTATGATTCCATCATGCGAAAGTCGCTCAGTAGCATCGTTAATATTAATGTTAACGAAGCTCAATGGATTCAGGCTAGCCTGCCAATATGCTACGGAGGATTGGGTATACGCTCTGTCTCGTCGCTGGCACCTTCTGCCTTTTTGGCTTCAGCCGCGGGGACTGGCGTTCTACAGGATTCAATCCTTTCCGGATTCTTTCAAATTCCCGACTTAGAGATATCCAGTATTCATGGCATTTGGACTGCTCTGTCCACATCCGAACCTCCAATCGGTATGATGGCTAATAGCATGAAGGCGTAGGACTCAAAGGTCACTACTGCTTTGCACACGGAACTCCTTGCGAAGCCGCTTTTGCCGCAAGAAAAGGCGCGGCTGCTCGCAGTGTCGGCCCCCCATAGTGGAGACTGGATCAAGGCTTTACCAATCTCATCATGCGGCCTCCGTCTGGACGACGAAGCAGTCAGAGTCGCGGCCGGTCTTCGTCTGGGCACTACCTTATGTGAGTCACACAACTGCATTTGTGGTGTCTCAGTCAAGGCGTTAGGCATTCACGGCCTGTCGTGCAAGCGTAGTGCCGGCAGAATCAGCAGACATCAGTTCATAAACGACTTGATCTGGCGCGCCCTGAGTCAAGCTAATATCCCAGCCATTAAAGAGCCACTGGGATTGATCCGCACTGATGGTAAATGTCCAGACGGTGTCTCTCAAATTCCATGGGCAGAGGGGAAGTGTGTTAGCTGGGACGTCACTGTTACGGACACTTTCTCAGTATGCAATCTCGGCCTTTCTTGCGCTGCTGCTGGTGCTGCAGTAGAGGCCGCGGCTAATACGAAAACTCTGAAGTATGCCGAAGTCTCTGGCAACTATATCTTCATGCCTATTGCCTTTGAGACCCTGGGGCCCATCAACTCTCTCGCATCAGACTTTATTGACGAAATAGGCAGGAGGACCAGCGCCATTACTGGTGATAAGCGCGAAAAATCTTTTCTGTGGCAGCGACTGTCTATTGCTCTCCAGCGATTCAATGCAGTCTGCTTCAGTGGCACTTCGACTAAAGCGGCTTCCCAGAGTGCAGAGGAATTATTTTAATCGCTTTTTTAAAAACTTTAATTAAATAAAGTCTCTATTATCTTATTTTTTAGCCCAGGGCCCTTTACAGCCCAGGGCATTTAGCTTTAAAAAAAATTAATAATAATAATAATAATAATTACAATAATAAAGCTGGCTAAGGTTAACGTCAGTTTCCTCATTCGAAAGCGATGTCATTGACGGGCGAGCACAGGATTTGAACCCGCATCAACTGATCCGCGGTCGGTCAATAATAGTAATAATAATACTATTGGAGAGGGGTCCTTCTCTCATACTCGATCCTTCGGGTATGATTACTCTTAAGCTTATAACAGATTCTAGAATCTGACACAAGACTGTGACAGATTCCAGCAGAAGAAGAACAACAGCTGAAAAACTCTGATATTTTTTATAACAATAAAAATTGTATAATAATAACAATAACAAAAATAATGATAATAATAATAATAATAATAATAATAACAATAATAATAATAATAATACTATCTTAGGATTAAATGACGTATCATATCATTTTCATTCCTAAGCTTGCGCTATAATATATTTGCACAAATTAAAATCTCAATTGTTTCCTCTGAAGACTCTGCTTCAGTTCTTCTCTGACTGATGGACTTTTTCTGATCTCGCTTCCTCTTAGTCGTTGCATTTAATAGCGTGTTCAACTGGAAGATATCTACTTGTTGAATTTCTTTGAGACGTTCCTGTTGTCATCTTCGAGTGAATGACGGACGTTAAATATTCATTATGCTGTATGGTTTACACTAGCCGTTTTGTGTAAGAGTTGCTGAAGAATTAAAGACTGACGAGTAGACTGAAATGAGAATGGACTGCATGCATCGTAAAAGGCGATAAAGCAATAAGTTCCAGACCAACGTCAGAAAGTTTTTTCTGTTTTTGAGCGCCCAGGATCCAGAAATTACTACAAGATTTTATAAAGTAAATGAATAAGAAGCTTTTCTCGCATCCAGATCCTATAGCTAACTTGGGATTAACGAAATGGAAGAAGAAGAAGAAGAAGAAGAGTTAGAAGATGATGATGAAGATGACCTTGACGACGATGATGACCACGACGACGACGACGATGACGATGACGATGACGATGATGATATGATGATGATGATGTTGATGTAAGGTATACATAAAATTATAGTTAGTCTATATGTCTAACCATATTATTCTACTGTATGGCATAGCAATAGGCCTATATAATCTACGAAGCCTGATGGCTCCGCAGGTAAGATACCGGACCGCGGATCAGTATGTACGGAGTTCAAATCCTAGGCTTTCTAGCCACTGATATCAATATAGATAAATGAAACTGAAATTAATATCTACTTTACGGTCTTTTATACAACTCGGAAATAAGCCATTAAGATTTCTTCTTTCAGTATCCGCATAACGGTGTAGTGCAATGTTTCTGCGGAGAGCATTATGCTAGACACAATTCAGCAAGACCTGGTGATTGCAAAGATTGCCCAAGTGATGAAGACAGGAGTAGCAAGTGCGGAGGTACTAATCGCAACAGCGTCTATCATGGTAAAAATCAGCTATAATTTATTTTACATGTAAGTGCTATAAATGTCGATACAGTTCCAACATTGCTCTACGCTCGTATCTAATATCGCATGATCGAAATGATATAAAGAAAACTTATCAGCTTCTTGTGATTGATTGAGTCATGCATGCGATGATTGCTCGCTTCTCATCTACGTTTGCTGATGAATTCCTTGAACAATGAATTCTTCAATCTACACATTAAGGCTTTTTAAAATACGGTTTTCCACATTTTTATCGTCAGTGACGTTACGCTGCAACTATATCGAATCTGATTTCTTCAAGCTTAATGTATACGCTGTGTTGATAGTGCATTTTACTTACTAGTTTCGCAACTGATACAAAACCGATAAAAGTAAACAATTGAAATTCATTTCTAATGCAGGCCTTATAATGTTTGCAACATATAACTTTAAAAGATTTTTTTTCAGTATGCCCGAAAGGTCAGTACGGTGTTAATAATTGCAAGAATATATGTCACTGTCGCAATGGTGCTGCGTGCCAGAGAATAGATGGAAAGTGCCCGCAAGGAGGTTGTGAACCTGGATGGAAAGGTGAAAGCTGTTCAGAAGGTTTGTAAGTATTTACTCTTAACTAGAAGTAAAAAATAAACTTTTCATTTGATTTGTATTATACACTTTAATTGTGACTATACATGTATTAATAGTAAAGAAATATGAACAAGAAATAAGAAACAGGAAATAATATTCTGCATTGGCTTACATATTCTCAAATCGAATAATTTTAGCCTGATATCAAAAGTGTCAAATTAGACTAAATCTGTCATATGACATTTAATATTTGGCATTAAGCACTGGACCCACTGAGGTAGTGTATAATTGGCAGTTAGTATACACTGCAATATGATACCTCAGAGCATAGCTATATAAATATATATCCACTAGCGAAGATCTATCAGCACCAGACAACTAGATTACTGATATTAACAAGCTAGCATCACCTTTTAGTATCACCTGGTTACCATATCTTTGAAGTTAATATATTGCAAATAGTTGTATTATCCTAGTGCACATATATCTGAGGTTCCGCACATTCGTTTTCTGCTGGTAATTTCGGATATAAATTGAATATACTTTTTGAACTATTTTAATATTCATTCAGGAATTAGTGAGCTCGTAATGCCCTTACAAAGGATTCTGTTGCTAAAATTATTTTATTCGACTCGCTACATAATGGCCATGAAATGCCGCTTGTCATTTCAGTCATTCCTAAGTTATATTTTAGTAAGGTTTTACTTACATGTATTTACTTCATGAATATCAGAATCGATATTTCTATTTTACATAACACAGCATAACAGCAATAAGAGTGCTACAGTCATGAATGACAAAATCAAGCACTGTTGAGACAAAATTAAGCATGCGAGCAACAGAGAAGGTCAAAGAAAGGTGAAAATTCCTAAATCTAGAAAATCAGTTCAAAGATAACAGGAATTAAAGAAATGTAAGTTTAGGGGCTGGCCGCAACTCACGTACACTGGATGGAAAAGAGAGATGAAAAAGATAGGTCTTCAACTGCCTATGGAACTGCTCATAGGAAAGCAAAGGACGCTGTGATTGAACTGAATTCTTCCGAAGATTGGTTGATTTAATGATACAAGAGAACGCAAATGTTGGAAAATATTTAAATTCTTCCTAAGTTTCGTTCTTTTCTGTCTAATATGGGATATACTTTTGATGTGCCATACATCGGAAGAAATATTGTGCATATATCACTGCAAATTCAAAATCTTTCTACTTGAAAGGATTTTATTGATGGAACTTAGGCGTACATGTTCTTTTACGCAACATTTTCAATTTTTAAAGACACGAGTACAAGGTCAAGTAATCTGTCCGGTTTTTCTCGCTTATTGAACACCAGATTATTCACCAGATCTCTCTCATAAGAATGTTTCACAAACTTATAACTTTCTATTTAACAATTTCTTATGCAATATCACTGTCATATGTATTGTGTTAGTGTACTATGTGTTACTTTTTCATTTCCAATCCATTTTTAGCATACAAGTTGACTCTGATAAATATTGTAATCGCATGGCACTGTTTAGTTATGGATATTGTATGCAGATATATATATATATATATATATATATATATATATATACATATATATATATATATATATATATATATATATATATATATATAGTAATAATAATATCTATTACACTATTAAGAAGTGGTAGCACAGTAGAAACAATAGAACACAAAATATTCCAATTACAAGTATCAAAAAATGCCTACTGTTGTATTCTAATGCGCTCATTTCAAGTTTTAATGTTTATGCTCATTTGGATCTTCAATTTATTACACTTTGTCCATATTATTTATTTATGTTTAATTTTTTTCATGCATTTTTTTCTTAAAAGAGTAGTCCTAATATTTGAAACTTTACTACATTATCAAGAAGTGGAAGCCAAGTGAAATATAGAGTGCCTAACCAAGCCTACGGAAAAAAATCAGACAATATCTAACTCTGTATCCTAACTAGTTTATAAGATGTTTTCATGCTCATTTTATTCTAACTCTATTCCACTTCATTCCCAATGATGATGATGAATGTTTCACGAATATCGCTATCTTCAAGTAAAATATGAGATATATAATTCATATGAATTAATGTATATATTTCATTTCTTGAAGCCGAACCATGCAGCTCGAACCCTTGCACTAAGGAACACGAGACTGTATGCGTCAACACTCTGAACGGCTTCAGATGCGATTGCAACGCTGGCTTCAATCGCTTCAAAAACCCCGATGCATGCCTGGGTTAGTCGAAGTAATTAAAAATTTAAGTGCATAAAATTAAGATAAATTTGAAGAAAAACTCCGTAAACTCAAATCGTTAAATATCTTCCGATATTTTCGTAAAATGTTATTCTGTTCCATTTATTTCTAACGACTTTCTATTAAAGAGATTTTAAGCATAATTTTACAGTTATTTACTGTTCTTAGATTCTATTTTCCTGACTGATTCAGATAATCCATTAATTGCTGCAATGTAAAAAGTTTTTTGTTGATCTGCGCTCCAGATTCTAATGTTAACAGAAGAAAGATTTTCGTAATAATAACTAAAAAATAAGTTCTTAACTTGATGATCATAATGTTGAACGACTTGTTGCCACAGATATAAACGAATGTTCTGATAACATCCACATGTGTGACAGAGTTCAGGGCCGGTGTGTCAATACTGTAGGGTCCTACAGATGTGAGTGCAATGAGGGCTACAGGTTTAATAGGAATAACAAGTGTGAAGGTATGAAGGGAAGCATTCATTAAAGTAAAATTTGCTCCGAGAATTATTTGCAAGAAAATCTAATTTTAAATTAATGTATATATAACTAGTTAGATTTACAGTGACCGTTTATACAGTGGTTTTGCATGATGTCATGGCTGTAATTTAATGCTTTGAACAAAAATGATTAGACAGCCGAAGCGTAGTCTTTGAGTGGTGAAGTGATGTAGTCATTGAATGGTACAGTGGTGTAGTCGTGGTGTGGTACAGTGGTGTAGTCGTGGTGTGGTACAGTGAAGTAGTCGTGATGTGGTACAGTGATGTAGTCGTGGTGTGTTACAGTGCTGCAGTCGTGGTACAGTGATGTAGTCGTGGTGTGGCACAGTGGTGTAGTCGTGGTGTGGTACAGTGAAGTAGTCGTGGTGTGGTACAGTGGTGTAGTCGTGGTGTGTTACAGTGCTGTAGTCGTGGTGTGGTACAGTGATGTAGTCGTGGTGTGGTACAGTGGTGTAGTCATAGTGTGGTACAGTGATGAAGTCGTGGTGTGGTGCAGTGGTGTAGTCGTGGTGTGATAAAGTCGTGGTGTGGTACACTGATGAAGTCGTGGTGTGGTACACTGATGAAGCTATGGTGTGGTACAGTGGTGTATTTGTGGGGATGAAGTAGATGGTATAAGAGAATATCACACGAAGTGCGTTCGAAGAGATACCTAGTGAAGTCAGTGAAATTTCACGTCAGGTCTTATCCTCCTATTTAGTTATTTAGACATTCACTATATAATTAATTTACAATAAACTCCAATAATTTAATAAAACACTGTTTCAACCTGATATTTCACAGGTAGTAAATTTAGTAATGCTAAAAAACCATGAATGCTTTCACTAAACAAAGAGAAAATGAAATCTAACCGATGCTAATATCAACAGATATCGATGAATGCTTCAATTCAACCCGCCATTGTGACCAAGACTGTAGAAACACTCCAGGCAGCTTCTACTGTGAGTGTCGCTCTGGATATAAGATGATGTCTGACAATAAAACCTGCGAAGGTAAGATTCACTCGTGAGTATTAGAGACTCATGATATTTATCACGTTAAATCTCTAAACGTTTTCCAAATACATTCAATTTTCACCTTATCGTAACTTAATTATACTGGTTTAGGATGTCATTGAAGCTAAGACTTCTAAAACCTAACTCTACTAACTGAATGTTAAATATACCATTCCCCATATATTGTTTTAGTTTCAATTATGAAAATGTTTACATTTTCTGCAGAAACCCCATACATGATCTTTACTTCACCAAAATACATGACAGTGTTAACACAACAAGAAATGAAATATAATGCACGAACCGAACAACTGAAACCAAGTATTAACCATAAAATAGTCTACAAATAGAGAAATTTAAACTAAAATCGCCGTTTATCGTAGGGTAGGCTTGCAATAATCTAATTAGGTAAATATACCTTCAAAATAAGTCCAAACTTGATATCTTATTTTACCATCATTCTGAATTGCATATTTATTTTTAATATTAACATAGTCCTTAGAATCAGACTTATCTAAATCTAGCTTACTATTCAAGCATCCAGAGACAATTAGCTTATGTAAGAAGTTATATCTATTATACTGATAGAGTAATTCAAATGGCCAAAAGCCACAATACCACTGGCAATACAATGTAGTACATTTATCAAAGGTTCGACAAATTTTATAGTAGAGTTTATTGTAAGCATTACAGAAATCTTTCAGTTTAGCTTTAGACAGACATAAAGCAGCAAAACCATAAAGTAACAAAGGAACCGCTTGAGAATGTATTAATTTAAACAAGACATCTATTGCTCCATTTGAACCTAGTCTCCCTAGTATCATATTAACAGCAGCGTAGAATTTGCCTCTACTATCATTCCAGTGACATTTAAAGGACTTTGCTCTATTAATAACTACACCAAGATAACAATACTGTCCACCCAATCAATGTAAACATTCTGAATAGACAATGGTTTACAAGTAACATTAAACATAGAAACATTAAACCAAATATCATCAACAATTAAATTTGATAATGTCGTAAATAATAACCGGAGCTCTGTTGAAATGGGCATACAACCAAGTGATCGAGCATAGACACTGTTCATTTCATAATACAGTCGATGTTTTTTTTATCACCGGAGCGGCACCGTTTATGATCTTTTCTATCTCTTCAGCACTATGTCATGTTTTTCTACAGTGGCTAGTGACGAGGGGATGTCCCTGACATCATCGTTGTGTGTTTGTAAAAGATGTCAGTGACGTCCCCTCGTCAATTTAAACAATTTTAAAAAATGTATATAAATGTTTGACATTTATAAACCTTTTTTCAAATTGTTAAAATCATTGTTTTACGTGATTTCTGACCTAGCGGCATGCATAATACACACTAACGAGCAATGCTGCTATAAATTTAACTTAAATAAATTATTTGCATTGTTTCGTTAACTTATTTAATTGTTTTGTGCAGACATTGACGAGTGCACAAGTGGCACGGCGAGATGTGAACACGAATGTAACAATACAGAGGGAAGTTTTCAATGCTCTTGTAGAGACGGTTACGAACTTCAACGGCGTACTGCTTGTAAAGGTGAGATAATATTAATACTAATCAGAATAATGATCAAAATAATTAATATTGTTTATGATACAAATGAGATGCTATAAATGATCATCTGTAACTAAATACACGTTATAATAATAATAAAACACATTAAATAGAAATGATCAGCAACGTTCATATCTGTCACTTTTTAAATCACATTGTAAATCCGTGAGGTAATGCTTTGAATTTTCCGTATAACCTGTTTAGTTAATTTCCGAGATTTTGCTCTCAGATCAGCGCGTCAGGTTTCGAATCCACGAGAATTCAATTCACCTCAGGATCTCTCATTTTAAAACTTCATGACGTTATCAACAATTCTAACCACTACGCTATTGAGACACTCGACTGTGATATATAAAGTCTAGATGTAGATATGGAGACTGATAGATAGCGATAGATAAATGTATGGTGAGAAAGAGAGATAGAGTGAAGAGATGTATCGATAAAACGAATAAGATTAAAATTTCTTTGAGATCGATAGATGAGAATTGGGTTGCGAGATATCAATATGAAATTGTCTCATTTTATATCTCAAAATGGAAATTCAGTCCTATTAATAATCGGCTTCAGAAAGAAATGGACATTAAGTGAAACTAAAGTTGAACTTCAGAAGTTCTGGAAAATCCAAGATGTGGTAAATCCACTGCAGTTGATGCTGCAGCATTCGACTTAATCAATAGATTTAGTACTCTCAGTTGTCTGTACTTGGGCATTAAATGCTATCGTGTACTTCTACCACGACGAACTAGTTATCCACCAACTACATCATGGATGACAGCAACATCCTGTCTATTTGTTGTTGTTGCTCACATAGATAAAGACGAGTGCGCTATTAACAAAGGAGGCTGTTCTGATAGCTGTCACAACACTGAGGGCAGCTACCACTGCAACTGCTCTGCTGGGTATCAGCTGTCGTCTGATCAGCACCAGTGTCACGGTCAGTTATCAGAGATTCTATTTCAAAACTGCGCCATCCCTTCTTAATATACATGTAACTATATTTTACAGAAAAACTTTTGTAGTTTAAAATAAACATAGACAGCCGTTGCAAAACTCTACCGCTTGTTTTTATAAGAGCTTTCTAGTTCAGCGTCGACACGATGTCATCTGTATGCTGTAATATATGCTCATTATGATATTATTATGATATTATTATGATATTATTTATATTATAATGATTGCAATATGACTTCTACAATGAAGCTTTGGGCTGAGTTAGTAGCTTATTCGTTTAATTTGACCTACATTGAATACTTACAGTAGATGCACTCAGCATATGCATTTATTACCACATATACATGTAGATGACATCGTGTCGACGCTGAACTAGAAAGTTCTTATGAAAACAAGCGGTAGAGTTTAGCAAAGGCTGTCTATGTTTATTTTAAAATACAAAAGTTTTTGTGCTCAATAAAGTTGCAACAGCATTGTGGCTTTATCTGTCGGAATTGTAAATTTAGACAGTTTAACGTTCATTTCATTTATTTGAGAGTGCGCTCAGGTTAGTTCTTGAGGTGATTCAAGTCTTCTCCACTACACTCCACTCCGTTTAATTCTTGTTGGCTGATTGATTGATTGAGCATACAATAGTACAAGTAAGTAATAAATTCTAATTTTCTTAGACCAATATTAGATATTTGTAGCATGATATAGGTCTACTAGATATTCTTATAGATATATTTATCACTCTGCATGAAATATGAAATGGAACAGCTGATTGCCACAGATATAGACGAGTGTACTGATAACAACAACACGTGTGACAGAGCTCAGGGCCTGTGTTTCAACACTGCAGGATCCTACAGATGTGAGTGCTATGAGGGCTACAGGTTGAAAAGGAATAACAAGTGCGAAGGTTAGGCAATTAAAACAAATTGAGAATTAATCTGTATTGAATAATTTATTTTCTAGGGCAACACAATAAATTCTGAGCTTATCTCCAGATTTGTATGATAATGGATTTTCTTCATTGGGTCAGTAAAGGCAGCAATCGAAGATGTTATGGACGACAGTAGCACTATAATTGTTGTTGTGTTACATGCCGCTCGTGTGAGAAGTTGTTGCTCAGAATAGAACATTTCTAGACATGATCAAGAATTGTTCAAATTAGCTTAAATTGAAATCGATTACATGTAGGGCACCATTCTGCATCCATATAGTGCGTTCATAGTGTGTTTGTATGAGTATGTATAATAAATATGAATTTTGGCTAAGCGGTACACAATATTCTATTGATAAATCGTGTTGGAATTTGTCATTAGCAGATTTAAATTACAAGCGCTTGTATTCTAATTGTGTGCAGATATAGATGAATGCACAACAACAGAACCCTGCAACCAGAACTGTAACAACGTCCAGGGCAGCTTCACCTGTTACTGTCACTCAGGATATGATCTGATGTCAGACAAGAGAACCTGTGAGGGTAAGACTATCTCGCTGCTGTGCTATGTTTATATTCCTTTGTGCTTTACGTGTGCGACAAGGTATTGCACAGTTGAACACATTTATTTCAATATTTATTGCCCTCTATCGTTTGTGGCCAAGAACCTTCTAGATCATTGTCATCAGTATGCTGCAATGTATACTGTGTTTGCATCTACTGCACTTATCCCATGTAGGACACTTTAAATGAAAAATTAAGTTCAAATTAAACGAAAAGAGACAACCGCCTCAGCCCAAAGTTCATTTTAACACAGTAAAAATGCAATTACTTATATAGTATATAACACAGCAGTATTGTAGCTTGTATCTTCTACGAATATATTTTAACGATACATGCTATTGTTAATTAAATCAAGTAACACTTAAATCTACATAAATAATAAAACGAAGAATTAGTACATTAATGTCATCCAAACAGCCTTCATCTTCCTGATGTTCGAGTAAACGTGCTATGTTCATATTTCTTTACATTTCTGGATGATATTTTTTGATCGTTCTAGCTTCGTAAGTAGATAAGTGTAGATTTTTCAGTGCGATTTTAGTTACTTTAAATAATTATGGGGATTAATTATGTTATAAGATACAGTCTATTTCTATATTGTGTATTATTGCTATTATATAGATGTAGACGAATGCTCCTCTAACAAGGGTGGTTGTAAGCACGTGTGTAACAACACTGTAGGAAGTTACAAGTGCAGCTGTAGAGAGGGATTTCTACTGAACCCTGATCAACACGTGTGTGACGGTAAGAGCATATGAGCTGCTAGATTTGAAAATGGTTTTGCGGTGCTTGGTGGCTTTAACTCTATACCTCTTCTCTCTCTCCCTCTCTCTCTCTCTCTCTCCCTCTCTCTCTCTCTCTCTCTCTCTCTATGTGTACATGTACTTGAAGAGAAAAGCGGAAGATGGAGAAGAGTGGAGGTGTTATATACCATGGATCTATATATATATAAATATATATATATATATACAGTATATATATATATATATATATATATATATATATACACATATAGCTATTATATATATATATCATGTATATATCTAGATATATATATGTCTATATATATATTATATATTCTATATCTATATATAATATATATATATAATATATATATATACATGTATATTATAAATATATACATGTATATATATATATATATATATATATATATATATATATATATATAGCCTACATGTATCTCTTTTTCTACCTGTATGTAGTATATCAAATCATTCAGCCTAGTTTTTTTCCTATTCACAGTCTTAATCAATGCTTAACAGCGAATGTTTTGCCACTACTTTATGCATTTGCAGACAATTTACTGCTTAACTTTATATGTGGCATAATTTATTTCTTTATAACTAATCCATATGACAGGTTGTAGCAAATATTAATGCTATATATTCATCTTAGAGCTCGCTAACGTAGTACATGATAAAGTTTTTTGTTCAGATATCGATGAATGCATAGACACCACATCGCAACTCTGGTGTGACAAAGAGCAGGGTGTTTGTAAGAACACTGATGGTTCCTATGAATGTGGTTGTAAGGCTGGTTATCAACTCATCAACCCAGAACTAAAGGCACCCGTGCCTGATCAAATCAGCTCCTGTGAAGGTTCGCATGGTGTTCGGAGGATCTGTTTCATTTCTTTTTGCTCAAACAGGAAAATAAAACAGATTATATATTTGCAATGGGGAACATATATTTCAGAATTGTTTCGTAACTCTTTTCTTAATTGTATTCCGAAAATTTTTTGTGTTCAGCTTGGATTTTGCATACTGAACATGTTAATGATAACTGAAAAAATTCCCAGTCATGACAGCTTTTAAGAATTAAGAAAGTTTCGTAAAGCAATATTAAGAATGTAACTTGTGAGTCTGCACATTAAATCATTTCTAAACACTTGACGATTATCTTTCTGTAAGTACATACCTACGCTAGTAACTCGTCATCAAAATCTTCCTCAAAGACTTCTAAATATTTTTTTAAACGATCGGTTATCTGCGATCATAACAATCTTCGCTTTGTGCGAATATACAGGGTGAGTAAAAAAGTGATAACACCAGCAAAGAGTTATAATATCTCAGACTAATCTTAATATTTTCAAATAAAACTTTTATCAATTATCAAATGACTAATTGCTGATGAGGTGGCCAATTTTTATCCATTTTAATACATAGATTGGCCAGTTATGAAAGTTTTAGCAGAGCAACCCCCGTTTTTTAATGTACTGTAAATAAGCATTATATTTAATTTTACTTTTTGGCCCTGAAAAGGGTCGCTGTGGTTGTTAAGAAACAACCAGATGTATCTGCTAGCATTTCGGTCTATCCGATATGCTTTCTTCCAGCTGCTAAGCAGGACTGCAGTAGCTTTCGAAACGCTAGGACAGCCTTGTTGATTCCAGCTTGGGGCAGTCTCTCCAAATTGATTGCAGCACTTCCTGCAGTTCTATCTTGCTTTTAGGCTTCGACTGGTGTTTCCGATAGAGATGCAGCATGGTTCCCCAGACATGGTAATCAAGAGGATTTTGATCGGGAGAGTTTGGAGGCCATTCATTCTTCTTAATGAAATCCGGGTTTCTCTCGCTGTTCCATCCCTGTGCATGACGAGATGCATGAGCCGGAGCACCATTCCGCTGAAAGATGAAACCATTTGGTAGAAGAGCATTGCAATCATCAAACAACTTGGGAAGTAAAGTATTGACGTAATACTGAGCGTTCACCTTTTGGCTAATGAAGTGCAATTTAACCCAAACCGTTGTAGCAAGCGCCATTTTTTGGTAAAACCTGGGGTTGCTCTGTTGACATTTGTGTAACTGGACAATCTATAAATTAAGATGGATGAAAATTAGCTACCCAATCACAAATTAGTCCTTTAGTAATTTTTAAAAGTTTTATTTGAAAATATTATCATTAACCTGAAATATTCAAAATTTGTGCAGGCTTTATCACCTTTTTTACTCGCCCTGAATTCTTCTTAAAATTAACTTTTTGTGAGTAATGAATTAACTTAAGTAATTAATGAATATATTGTTTTGATGCCACTAGACATTGACGAGTGCTCCAGTGATCTGAGAGATGAGAGTTGTGGACTGAATCAAGACTGTGTGAATAGTATTGGATCCTTTTATTGTCACTGCTCACCAGGCTTCTATCAAGAAGAAAAGGGCTCAAAGTGCTTCGGTAAGCGTTACTGAGTGAGAGAAAGAGAGAGAAACGAAGAGAGTGATAGAGAGAAAAAGAGAAAGAAATAGAGAAATGGGTTGGGGAGAAGATAGTAGAGATAGAGAGAGAGAGAGAGAGAGAGAGAGTGAGAGAGAAAGAAAACATTGAGAAAGTACGTTCACGGGGTTAAGAGAAAAATATTGAGTATTGTTTTATTAGATATGTAAGGATAATATTAGACCCTACTTAGGAAACTGTATATTTGGTAAATCCATGCAATTATTCCATATGTAGGCCCTATACTCCATTGAAAAAATAAATCAAAACGTCTCTTTGATGAGAATATAATACAACGTCGTAAGATCAAGAACTCAACAAACGGGATTTAATGTCTGGTGCCTAGGACCAACACTATGTGAGGGACGTCTTGAAACAAATGTAGGTTTGAAATAATTTAATAATTTGTTTGTGAAATAGTTTTATACAATACTTATTATTTCTTTGATTTGTTTTTTAAATATTTTGAACTCTATAGAAATTTTAAATTTGTATCATTTTTAAGGAGTTTTTATTATTGAATTAGGTTGAAATTCTCTTTTATGAATAAATTGTCGTTAATATTTATTGGGCCTGCCGTTTACGAAAATATTAATGAAGAATGAAACCAATTTCTTCTCCGCAGATAATGTATTATTGACAATATGTTTTGTGCAAGTGATCTATTCTCTTATGCAACACCACGATCTGGAACTCTTTACCCACTAAACTTCGCACTTGTTCTTTTCTTTCAACTGTCCCTGGCAAACTTAAGACATATCCTTTCCTACCTTAGACATACTTTATCCTTACCATTTTTGATCACGGGGCCGGCTTTCATTTTAGGACCTAACTTCTCTTCAGCACGTTTCTTTTGCATATTGGTCTTGGTGAATTGAACTGTAGTGATATGTGCTGTAGGGATGTCCCTTACATCATCCTTGTATGAGGAAACTGACGTTAATCCGTTATTATTAATACAAATAATATTAATATTATTATAATTTGTATTATTAGTATTTTTGTTATCCTATAAAATTATCAATTCGTTATTAACAGAAGTGAAATCTGGCTTGCCATTAGCACTCGGTATATCTGCCGTCATAGCCATCGCTTGCCTCCTTGTCATCATCGTTCTCTGCGGTTTACGGTTTGTTTGAACCTTCTCTATGCTCAATGGCTCTTATTTGTCCAAGAGTGCTCGATGTTGTCATTGATGACAGTGCACTGCAATTTTTTCTATCTTATGATTTTTATAGAGCTCAGTGCAATTTACTGTATAGAATTTGAAATTTACTGTATGGAATTTGAAAGACAAATTGCAGGCCATTTGACTTTCAAATTCCAGTCTTCTTCGTCCTTTTGTGAGGTTTTTCTTCTTAAATCAATCAATCAATTAGCATTTAACGTCGGTTCCTCGCCATTAGGCAATATTATGGACGTCAACGTGTATTGTCGTTAAACTTTGTCTATTGCATCAAATTAAACGAATAATTGTTCAATTAGTTATTTAGCCAGTTTCTAAATCATTACGCAACCACCAAAATAATCAGTGAAATAATAACTTAATGAATAATCAATTAATCAATCACTTCAACAAATAAATTAATAATGCATGTGATTGATTGATTGACTAATACAGAGTAAGACGTGGGTCAAGAGATAGGACTGATGAAGATTACAAGACAGAGTCTCAGCCTGTGATCAAGGAGACAAAGCTGAATAAATGTGAGAGGATCACGCCTCTCATCCATCCAGCAGCTGCTAAAAGTATGATCAGTTGAAAGTAGTGATCAACTACGTTGATATCCATAACTTGATCAAATGATCAACTACGTTGATATCCATAACTTTCAAAACCACATGTTTAAATCGTTAGACAATTTAGTCCATTTCCCGTGTAACCAGTCCAGTGAATGTCTGAGATTTAACTCTCCGATCAGAGCAGCTGGGATTCATACCAAGGAGTGTTCAATTCACCTCAAGATCTGTCATTTAAGACTTCATGACGTTACCCTTACGCTATTAAATATTGTGAACAGATGATTGAAAACTTCAGGCTAAGTGAACAATGTTTTAACGTTATATTCTACTAATAACTATGAAATGAGTTTTAGGTATCCAACGTTTTTCCTTCTGGACTTTATAAAGAAAACATGTTTTACTACCAGAATTAAGCTACTGTTAATTGCTCTTAAACTCAGCAAAACATAATTTAGCTTGAAAATTAATTAATAGAGCTCTGATATAATTTCTTATATGTCGATTTATTTTGTCGCTCTCAGATTCTCAAATGTCAGCGCTCTTACTGTATATATTTTAGTTGAGAAAAATTGTATTGATCTCTTTCATTTTCAATTTTCAATGAAATTGATTTAATTTCATTTAGTTTTTCAAATTAGGTTTTCATGGGACTTCTTTTCTCAAATTCCGCCAACTTCACTAAAGAACGATTTTAGTCTGACAGAAATGATTGCGATTTCAGTTAGAAATTAAGAAATTGGAGTTATACATAACGATAGATCTATTAGAAATATCATTTGAATTGATATTCGCATGACATACTTATGGTTTATTGATCTCACTTAATCTTTAAATTCATTGATTGATTTAATGTGATGATGATTAGAAATAAATTTTCCGAATAACGACTGCGCTAAAGAAGATGACGTCACAGAAGTCTACGCTGAAATCACCACGACTACCGCAATCGACTCTGACGGAGCTGCGGCAGTCTACACTAATGTTGTTAATTCCACCAACGTCCGTGATGAAGAACATGAAAATACAGAAATGTATGAAGATGTAGCTGCCATAAACAGCGTCAGCTGTGTCAAACCAGAGAATAGAGGAATATACGAAGAATTGAGAGACGAAATCCATGAACTTGAGACGGGAAAATTACAGCTAGATAACAGGAGGAAGCAGCCCTTGTCTGTAGATAGCAAGGTAACGGAGTTTTATTATATTTATTTTTAATATTTATGGTTTTCTTCGTTAGCTATTCTCGATTGATATTCAAAAAATAATTATTTTGTTAATTCAATTTTATTTCAACAATTGCAATAATTTACAAGTATTATTACAAATATTTTAATATTACAAGTAGGTTCTTGTAACAAATGATACATTACTGATATACTCTGAAAGTTGTAAACCTCATAGTCTATTTATAAAATTGAACAAATAAAATTTACAAAAATGTAGTCAAGAAAAGTTTCAGTAGGCCTACTTTACTTGAAGATGATTATGATCTCTCTCTGTCATAAGAGCGTAAGAACGAATGATGTATCGACCTAATGAAGAATCGAATATGTGGTTTATTGATTAATTTCTTTAATTGAATAACTGATTGATAAATTGTCTGATTGATATATTGATTGCTAGAACCTTGCCATGATTGCAGGATGGTGATAAGAATTACATTTATTTTGTTGTTTCAGCATGTATACGAGAAACTTAACGGATCCATAGAGGTACATGGATATCAAAATAAAACTCACACCAGACATTTTTAACTAAACATTTCTTAAGTTCTCATCTAAACGGGGAAATTTGACGTTGAATTATTATGCATTTTGTTCGTAGTCATAGTCATCTGCACATAATTGAGATCCATTTATTCCTTCTCTGCTCTGTTTATAAATTTGCTTTCTTTTCTCTATCTTTCTTTCCCTTTCTCTATCTCTCTCTCTCTTCTCTCTTTTCTCTATCTCTCTCTCTCTCTCTCTCTCGCTCTCTCTTTCTATCACTCAATCAGTGAATGTGTAGAGTCTTTATTTCCTGCAAAGAGCTTACCGTTCGAGAAGGCTCTTTGCAGACTTATGGGAGGGGATTTGGCGCACTCGGTTAAGCTGCACGTCAATTGAACTAACTAAAGCCAAGTTGCGCGCGGTTGGTACTTTGTAGGCGACCGCATTGGAAGACCGAGTGTCGACAGCTTTGAATGTAAATAATTCCCAGGGTGTTGCAAGGTTATTCTTAAATCCACACCGGCTGCCATTGCAGCGCCAACAAATGGTAGCCATTACTAATAACCATGGAGGAAAAAATGAGGAAATAAAGAAACTACAAAAACATAAACCGAGAAAGCAAACTCTACTACACATGCGTATGACATGTGTGTAACTATGCGGAATAAAAAATAACAAAATATTTCTCTGAAGGAAATACATGCAAGTCTTGAAAGATTCTCCAATGATTTGTTTCTGAAGCTCTTTAAATATTGCGTTATAAAACTCTGTTAATACGTTCACGTGTAGTTCTACAGAGGTGTAGGTCTACCGTTTAACAATGTCAGATAGGAGTAAGCATCGTGCTGTATAAGCCAATATGCAGTGGTTAAAGTGGGAATTTAGAGCTAGGGGGAATTGAGAGATAGGGGTACGGTAAAAAATTTGCAAGCTCCCTGTAAGTATGTATGTAAGTATGAAAGCATGTGTAGATCTCCTACGTTCTTTTCCCACTGATATTATGCTATCAGCATATCAGAAGGCAAGCACATGACAATGATTTTAACTACTCAACCGAATTTTCTAGGGAGAAGCGAGCGACAATTTTTTGCGTACTCTTAAAAAAACAGAAAAATAAATCAGTTGTCATCTCACATATCCAGAATTAGTTACAAGAACCTAACCAAGCAAGTCACCCCTGATTATTATTCCTCTCTATGAAGGCCTCGTTCTGACATCTTTTTCAGTTTAGCCTCGGCCCAATTACGCTTGAGAGCAATTGTTGCACATCCTGTTGGAAAATCTACAGTCATTTGCTATGCGGCAGATTGTATAGGTACAGTACTGCGCTGAGCTGGCCTTACATTTGCTTCATGCTCAGTGTGCATTGCGGGGTGATATGGTGGACACGGACAATAGTTTGCTTTTCTCTTAATATACTCTAATAGTATGTTTTGACTATTGCTAGTATAATTAAAATCTGTTGAACTATAATTTCACTTCTTTCACGATATTAGGCCTTTAGACCATTTTTGTATTGTGGATTAAACAACTTCCACCAGTTGGCTTTCTGGTGCAGCCAATCGAAATTGATGCGTTAGGTTATTTGTTATATAGGTATCCTCTCTCTTAGTGCACTGCCTACTGGCAGGTCGATGGTACATAACGCCTCCACTCTTCTCTGTCTTCCGCCTTCCTCTTTATTTCCACATATGAGTGGGTCTTTAAATCATCTAACATACCTAATCTCGGCCTGCCCCTGCCTCTTTTTCCTTCCATTCTACCTGCTATGACCTCTTTTAATAGACCTTCCCCACTTAGAATGTGTATTGTTATTAATACCATAATATATTGGTATTAGGTATCCTAATACCAATATATTATGTTATAAGCACATTTTATAATGAAATTATCTACAATGTTATACGTGTGGTGTATCCGGGTTGCTCAAAAATAGACGGTGGTAAAAGCCGACAAGGCGCTAAGATCCAAACGAACATCAGAAATTGCTACATTTCCTATTCCCGACCCTAGTTAAACTTGGATTCACGGGGAAAAGAAGATGATGAAAGTGAAGTTATAGAACAATATCCTATATATCATTTCTAAAATCGTATTATAGCATTTGTATTTAGCAAGTATAGTACATGACCTGTACTAGCCATATATTACCAGTTACGTGAACATCGGAGATTTGACACTCTAATCAGCTCTACCGGAAAATTTTCCCAGGTCTTAATGTCAGCCGTTGAATAATTTCATAGCGTTATTTAATGCAATTTGACACTGAGATATTTAGACATTCCAAATTCAGAATTCTTTATTTAATTCTTTACTTCTTTATTCTATACTTGCTATTAGGCCCTATATTTGTAGTTTTGCTTGAAAAGCTGGTAAAGCAAATGTTAACGTCAGTTTCCTCACTCTAAAGCAATGTCAGTGAAGGGAGAGCCCAGGATTTGAACACCGTACTTACTGATCCGCGGTCGAATAGCTTGTATTGTAGTAGACCTATATTTTATATATTATTTGTGACATATGACATAGATGTTTTTCATAGAAAATTACTAAGAAATCACCTAAAAATTCACTATCCATACACAATTAGTAACATAGATATATAGGAAGGAACAAAAGAGACTCCTTGGAGTCAAATCATAAGGAAAAGAAGATACAGTTGGATAGGCCATATGCTATGACTAAATGAAAATACTCCAATTAGAAAAGCTTTAAAATATAGACTACTAGACAATAAAATGAGGGTAGGAATGGGAAATAAATACGCATTAAATAAGCAATATAATAATGATATAAGGCAATTAGATACCAAATTCAGTCTTATGCAGGGTGATGTTTATGACTTTGCACAGGATCGTGATAAGTGCAGGCAGAGAGTTGAGGAGGCTGCTCTGGTGTCCACCGAGTGACGTCGCGCAGAGTTTATACATTTGTAGGCCTACAGTAGATAGATAAATACATGATGATAGACTTTAAAGATTGTAAAATTTGAGACAAGAAATCCTCTAAGCCTCTGGGCGTGCAACAAATGTGATTGTTTGATTAGACAAACATAGTATAACTGAGTAGGATTGTACTTCTTAGCACATGAAAGTGGATTACTCGTTAACTCTAAACGTAATACAAGAGACGATGAAGACGAGTATGAGGTGGAATAAACTGATGCGTTTAATCATCAGCCTGTTTCTATGCTACATTGTTCTCACTGGGATTTCTTCTGGGCAAGGAAATCAACCAAGTTAGTGCACTAAATATTCATTGGTTGACTGCGGCGTTTGAGGAAATAATTAAACATTATATAATTTATTTCATTTGGGTATATCAATCAATCAATCAAACAGTCAGTCAGTCAGTCAGTCTGTCAGTCAGTCAGTCAGTCAGTCAGTCAATCGATCGATCGATCGATCGATCGATCGATCAATCAATCAATCAATCAAACAGTTAGTCAGTTAGTCAAAGTCAGTCAATCAATCAATCAATCAATCAATTAATTGATTAATCAATCAATTAGAATTTAATATCCAGTTCCTTGTCATAAGGGATTGTCATGGACGTCTCTTACAGACTCTATTCTCTCGTATTATACATCTACTTGAGATCTGACTATAGTGCCAATGGGATGAGGAAGACTATTTGCCCAGTATTCACAACGTGTCGATAGTGTTGTTTGGCTGATAGTGGTGAAGCATTTGTTGTCTGATACGAACGTTTTGAACTGAATGTATCGCAGATCATATTCGACCGCGGATCAGTATGTGCGGGGTTCAAATCCTAGGCTCGCCCGTCGTTGATCATGCTTTTGAGTGTGAACACTGACGTTAACTTTAGTGTTACCAGCTTTTAGCATAAGTTTCATGTTCTAAGCTACGGTCATCGTATCTTGTAGTAAGCATAGATATATCGGTACCTTTTGCATTTCTATAGACTAACTGACCTTTTCTATATGACTAAGTGACCTTTTCTTGAAATTAAATTAAATGACAATGAAAACCTTGCGATGTTATTACCTACAACAAACTAGAACTATACATCTAATTTTAACGTCTGTTTCCGTATCACAAGGGACAATCTCTGAGTCACTCCAGCTGAAATTCGAACTGATGAACTCTCACTTCTCAGGAAAGTGTTCTATCTATTCAGCTAGTCCACCGATATCCATATTTGGTCAACATGGTGGCAACCTATATTTAACTCTGCAGCCTGCAAGCTATTCAGAATAGCATGTAGGATATTAGGACTATTACTAAGCGCGGGTTGGGTTGATTAATTATCGATGAAATTGAACGGGGTGGTTTGATTAACAATTCATTAAATTGAACGTGTTAGGTTAATTAATTATCGATTTAAATTGAACGAGGTGTGTTGAATAACTGAGTTATTTATAGATTTCCACGCTATGGCCTAAAGTTCAAGCAGTGAAAATTACCTACTGATTTAGTTTCTCTTTATTTTGTGCCTGTATAACCCAGACTACAAATACATTGGCTGCTATAGAGACAACAGTAGGGACCTAGCGATGACACTAACTGGCGATGCGTGGCTGAATATGACTCTTGACATCCGCAGAGAGCGATGCTTAAAAACTGATTATGCTTTCATGGGAACACAGGTGAGAGATATGCAGCTTTGTAGACAGTACATGATGTGCGTGCAGATGCAATCATTAGAAGCCAAACATCATCATCAGCATCATCATCTTCCCTTAAATCCCAGTATAACCAGGATTCAGATACGAATAGACTTCCTCCAGTCCTCTCTGTCAAACATCATATCATGAGTCAATCCCCTATTTTTCATGTCCTCATTTGAAGTCAATAATTGCAGTATATACGTTGTCATGTAGAAATGAATATAGGAATACTGTACAATACATGTAGGCCTATATCCGATAAATTTCAATTTAGAGTTCTTTTTAGAAATGTATTTACGGATATTTGCACAGTTATGAAATTTTCATTAAGATAAATAAAGCTATTAAATACGACATGATGAAATGAAGCTATTAAAATACGACACATTATAATTTAAAGAAATCCTTGACGTCTTACTTTTTTAAACTTTGAATTGTTTTTAAGATTACTAAGTTAACATTAGTTAGACCTAGGCTATATTGAGATATTTTTCTGTTAGATTTCATGGATTAGTTGCTTAATTTTTTATTTTTTTAATAATAAACAAATGATTTATTTAATGTGGTATAATGGATAAAAGTCGCCTCTTGCGTGTACGTAAGACGCGACTAAAGGCAGGAGCTAAGGATAGCAAGAGGGAACCCACCTCACCATGAAATATTTTCCCCAAGGATTAAATGGTAATTAATCCACCAAACTGAGGAAGACAACGGGAAACCACCTCAGAAGCCATATTTTCCAAGCTATAGGTTACATAAGGTATGGATAAGGCACACACTTTGTGAAGGGATTAACTTGTTGATCTAAGGAGTGCTCTTATGGAGCGAGAAAACAGACTTTGAGTATGAATATATACCTTGAACCTGCCACTTGGCAGTGCACTGAAGAGAGAGAGAATGAATAAAAATTCTTTTATAATACTGTATGTAGTAATCATACATAGTATTCAGCAGTAAATTATTATCATTATATTGTATTATATTATATTGGATATGATAAAGGTCATTATTCAATCCCTTTTATCACTCAACGCTAGAGTTTTATAATTACTGACAGGAATGATCTAGGCTATGCCCGGTGAATTATATTCACTAAAATTTTGCTGGTAACATATCCTGGACAATTAGATGATTTTTAATTTTGCTTGTCAATACCAGTATTGCTACATAATCAAGACAATGGGATGGTTTTTAAGTTTGCTTGTTATTTCAGTTTTACTACTATTGTTATTGTGGAGACACTTACAACAAGCACGGATCTCTACTAAAGAGAGATTGTAACACAACCTGTGCTGGTAACTCAATGCAGTCGTGCGGTGGTAACGAGACGAACAGTGTCTATACAGGTAGAATAGGCCTAACTCTCCTATGATAACTTGTATGATAAGCCTAATCATAGTGTACGCTAGATGGTTTGATTGAATCCTCATTAAGCACTTGCAAATGGAAATATTTAAATCTGATTCTTAACACCTAATTTGAATTAGTTAATGAAAATGCATTAAATCCTGTGATTCCTCAGTTTAACATCTGTTACCTATGTTACCATACCACTGGTATTTCTGTCAGAGACGGTCTAGCTACGATTTGAACCGATAACGTACCAGTGTATAGCAATTGCAGTCCATTATTAATATTATTGATAATATTATTCTTTTGCATATTATTATTATTATTATCATTTTATTATTATTATTATTATTATTATTATTATTAGTAGTAGTAGTAGTAGTAGTAGTACTACTACTACTATTTTATAAATAATATTTACACCGGGTGTATAGAACACGATGTTTGATAGAAATGATTCGAGCTGAATCGTCGCCTGACTACTCGATGTCATCTAGCTGCTTATAAGAACTGCTACAGCAATTCTTTTAAGCAGACTGTGCTAAATCTTTGCAAAGGCATTAAAAGCCTTTGCCAAAGAAAAGAGGTCTCTCGCTCATCGCCGGATTAAGTGCATTAAGTCTGCCTATGCCATTGATAAATTCAACTCCTTCAGGATCCATCGAGCCCGTGGTTTCAATGGCCATCGGAACCACTTTATATCATAGGGACAGATAACGGTATTTTTCCAATTTCCTAGAGCGGCATGAACCGCAGCTCCAACAGGCTGTGACTGACAGTATTACTATAATAATAATAATTATTATTATTATTACCAATTATGGCTGGAGGCAGTGGCGAAGTCTTTAAAATACTCGACCGCGGATCAATATGCGATGAGTTCAAATCCTGCGCTCGCCCGTCACTGACATCGCTTTCGAGTGAGGAAGCCGAGGTTAATCTTAGCTTTGCCAGCATAATTATTAGCATTGATGAACAAGAGCATGTGATAATTGATAGACTGGCTGACTGGAATAAAACCGGCTGGTCCGGATTTTCTCTTGTCGGACTCGGATTATTTTAGGATCAGTTGATTGAACTGATGTTCTGGAGTTCAACTGGGAAAGTCTTCGTCCAGGTCAGCTTTGGAAGCGAACGTTAGAACTACGTAGACCACCAAAGCAGCCTGGTCGACGTATGATATTTCAGAGTCCTGGAAAAATTCTTTTTTATAATATCCCTGGATTTCATCTCCGTTATTCTTGCGGATTCTACTGGTCGAGCCAGTTTGAGTCTGGTCGAGCCAGGTCGAGCCAGGTCGATCCTGATCGAGCCTGGTCGAGCCGAAGGGAAGGTCTTTTAATAGAGGTCATAGAAGGAAGTATGGAAGGAAAAAGAGGCAGAAGCAGGCCGAGATGAGGTATGTTAGATGATTTAAAGACCCACGCTTACGTGGAAATGAAGAGGAAAGCGGAAGACAGAGAGGAGTGGAGGCGTTATATACCATAGACCTGCCAGTAGTTTGTGTACTAAGAGAGAGAGAGAGAGAATGCAATTAGAATTTTCTATACATATGCTCTTGTTTGTTTCCAATGTGTCCTGTAGGCTACTGCGGTATGAAATGTGAGAACAGATGTCACTGTTTCAACGAATTGGTGTGTGTGAGGAGGAACGGAACTTGTCCAGGTCGCTGTGCTGCAGGGTGGACGAGTCACAACTGCGCAGTGGGTAAGAGAGAGAGAACTGTGTTTATTTATTTAAAAATACACTCAAATTTTCGTGAAACACACAATCAAGGAGGTTATTGAAACCAATCTAGCTGACTACCCATCTTGCACACAAAAATATGTACACAAACGACAAATATGCAAATTAAAAATTAAGAAGCAAACCATATTCATGCATTTATCGTCTCGAAGAATGGACGAAATGTGCATTTATATACATATAAACATGCAAAAAGAAATATCAGTAATCACGCATTATAGTGAAATGATCAACTATGTTGATATCTATCACTTTTAATAATGCATATTTAAACTTTTATTTTTTAAAATTTAGACCGTTTTCCGTGTAACCACTCCAGTGAATGTCCAAGATTTTATCTTCAGATCATCGCGGCTGGGAATCGAACCCATAAGAATTCAATTCACCCAAGGATCTATCATTAAAACCCCATGACGTTACCTCTTTACCTTCAAGAAGTATGCATATACGTGTACATGTACATGCACGTACATGCATACAATTTAGTTACATATGTACATAAAAATACACATATAAAAGTATGTAAATAATCTCATATACACCTAGTATTTAGTATTATATCACGTATACTCAAAAATAATACGTTTAAAGAAGGATAAAGTGAACTGTATGCTTATCTCTTTTATACTCTTCCGCACAATAAAGTGACATAATTATGATCATTATCAAACGAAATAACATGGTCTACGATATCATCTGATTGGAGTCCAGTCAAATAGTTTGTAATATAAGTTGATTGAAAAAAGGAAAATTGTTATCAATTAGATCAAAATGTACACAAATTTAGGTAGTCAAAGATGACTTTTTTTGTATTATCAGTAATTTATTTTATGAAAGTTGAAGTGAAACTTAAGGTAAATCGATATATGCTAATTCATTGAAAAGATACAGTCTTTGAGGATTCGGAAAGCAAGTGAAGTTTTGAAGTTAAGTACCCAGTATATAGTAAAAGTACAGCTACAAGTGTAACTATAAGTACCCAGTATACTGTCTAAGCACTCAGTGGACATATAGTCTCAAGAGTATCTGTTGTTATTAATGCCAAAAGTAATGAATAGAGAGGAACCGGTCGTTAAATTCTTATTGATTGATTGATCGAGTATAGAACAGAAAGGAACAAATTCTGATTTTTCTTAGACCTGTTTTCGATATTTTTTTAATCATAATAGGCATGCAGGTTGACTGCACTGTAGATATTTTTATTATGAAGTATACGTATTAGTATTTTAAAAGTGACAGATATCAACATAGTTGATTATTATTAATGCAAAATTACTTTTTGGTGGTGGTTTAATCTTTTGTCCTACTTTTTATGTTTATGATATTCTGTTGCTATTCTTCCTGTCAAGTGTTGACGAATAAAGAAGTTTATATATATATATATATATCTATAATCATATGATATAATAATATCATTATATATCATATATATATATATATATATATATATATATATATCCATATATATATATATATATATATAAGTATATATAAATATTATATATATATATATAATATCATTCTGCAAGTAATATGAAATTGAACGACTGGTTGTCACAGATATAGACGAGTGTGCTGATAACAACAACACGTGTGACAGTGCTCATGGCCGGTGTGTCAATACTGTAGGATCCTATAGATATGAGTGCAATGAGGGTTACAAGTTGATTAAGAATAACAAGTGTGAAGGTAAGGAAATCAAAGAAACTTGAGAATGTGTAATGAACAGTTAACTTTCTAGGTCAATAAAATATTTTAATATAGAAAATATATTAAATATTTTTCTTTCTTGGGTAATAAAATTAATCCTGCGCTTATCGCTAGATTCAAATGATTAGGCAATAGAGTGACATTAGATTAGAAATTCATTGGGTCACCAAAGGAAGAAATAGACGTTGTCATGGATGACATTAGCACTCTAATTGTTGTTTTGTTACTGTCCGCTCATGTGAGAAGTTGTTGCTCAGAATTGAATACCTCTAGACATGCCGAAAATTTCTTCAACTTAGCTTAAGCTGAAATTTATTATTTTTAAGGTACCGTTCTGTTAACCACATAGTGTGTTCATAGTGTGTGTGAGTGTATGCGTATGCTTGTTGGTGTATGTGTGCATGAGTGTGTTTGTGTGTATCCTGGGCTCTCTTAAAGGAAGGGTGTTAGGAAACACTTGAATTGTGATAGATCTGCAGGTCACGACTGTTCTGAGGCTGTTGGAGTTCCTAATGTAGTATTTAGTTATAGCAAGAACAGTGCGTCGCATTTCTTTTTACTAGTACTTCCAAAGAGTTGAGTAATAAGAAGAAGTGTAGTAGTATGGTTTGAAATAGGTCAATGGAAATATAATGTAAATCTTAGATGGATTAGTCTGGGGATATATTTAGATTTTTCCAGTGCCTTTGACAAGACAGTGCTCTGTGTGAAATTATCTTTGTTAGATTTTTCTAGAAAACATGACAGTGTTAGAATGCTTAGAGTAATTCCAGTTAACATTTAACGAAATTAATTACTTATTATTATTATTATCATTATTGTTCACTGATTGCTTGTTTGTTTATTGCATTACACATGTTGCATAATTTTGCTTTAATTAAAATATATACATTTGAATTCAATTTCAAATGTAAAGCTAATGGTTTGGTATTAATTGGATAGATATAAACACTAATCTTGATTTCAGATTCTTGAAATAATTCTCTTTGATCTGAATGATTTTGAACCTGGTCCGAGATATTTTACTGTAGAGAATAATCTCGTATGTCAGTTGGGAGACAAATATCCCTTGCTCTGACATCTTGTTTTAGTTTTACGTACGAAAATTGCAATTAGAATCCCTTGTATGCTAAATGTTTGCAGATATAGACGAATGCAAAAACACACCGAGGCCCTGCAACCAGAACTGTACCAACATCCCTGGCAGCTTCAGCTGTGACTGTCACTCAGGATATGATCTGATGCAAGACAAGAGAACCTGCGAGGGTAAGATTATCTCACTACTCTGATATGTTTAGCATAAAGGTTTCATCACTGCTTCGGGTCTATAAGTAAAAGTCACTTCTCTACATTTTAGTTAGCAATGAATTCTTGTAGCATTGTTATATTCTGCAATTTATCAAATCGCTTCAAATAGAGATATAATTTTTTTAATGTGGGTTTAACATCAAGGTCAGAAGCCTGTCTGCTTCTCTTGATTACGTCAGGTGCACCGTGAAAGGTGAATGTCATAGATTTTCTCTCTGATCAGCTCTACCAGGCATTTAAGTTGATTTCTGTGCATTTTAGATGGCTCTGGTATCACTGTTAAGTCTACACCTTTACAATCGTCTTCAAATTAAATAATTTTTAGTATTAATATTTTTAGTAACTAGATAATATATTTTTTTGCAATTTTGACTAAGCAGATTGCTTCACATGTGAGACAAGATTTTGCACAACTGAACGCAATAGTGTCAATACTTATTGCATTCAACTTGAGACGAGGCTTTCGTATCAGTGGAATTTTCTTACTTTTTTAGTATATATCAATTTCATGCTTTCATTTTAGACTTCCGTGTGATCTTTGAAAGCGCTTTTTAATATTAAAATACCCTAAATTTCATTATAATAGGCCTACATTATTTATTGCAGACACTAACGAATGCAGCATTGATAATGCGGGGTGTGAACAAGAATGTAACAACACCCCTGGAGCTTTTCAGTGCTATTGTCGACCCGGTTTTGTTTTGCATAATACTTTCGCTTGCAATGGTGAGTAGCATGTTTTGCATGGATAAAATGGCTAGAGTTAAAGTAGATTACGCTACTAAAGATATTACCTACGCAATTCTTGGTAAACATTACTCCAAACTTTTCGGTGTAGGGAATAATGTAAATTTCTTTTCTTTAGTTTCTCTTAGTTATTGGAGATTAAACCTCTCCTAATCTCATCATCACCATCATCGTCATCATCATCATCATAATCATCACCACCACCACCGCCACCACCATCATCATCATCAGCATCATCAGCATCAAAGTAAACATCAAAAGCAATAAAGTAAACATCATCAAAATTACCTTCTCGTAGGGAGCAGAAATTGGATTCAGGGACTCAGAATAAGCTCAGAAGTTTGGCTCTGCCATTTTACGGTCCGCCTTTGCCATGGCTTCGTATTGTAGTTGATGTTGTTTTTGTTGCTCATGTAGATACAGACGAGTGCGCTATTAACAAAGGAGGCTGTTCTCACAGCTGTCACAACACTGAGGGCAGCTACCACTGCAACTGCTCTGCTGGGTATCAGCTGTCGTCTGATCAGCATAAGTGTCAGGGTCAGTCATCAGAGGCTCTATTTCTAACCAGATTGCAATCCTCCGTTTTTTTATTAGTTTTATAAATTAAAAGTAGTTAATTGGCCAGGTTCGAGGTACAAATCAATCAATAATTTTTTTATAATTGGAAATCAAGCCATTGTTGGTTTTGTATCTACTGAAGGCATTTTTTAGATCAGGTGCGTCGATTGATTGGTCTGGTGTATTAAAATTCATTAAGATTTATAGCAAATTTTGAATGGATAATTTCAGTCCAGAAATCGTTAAGTTTTCTAACGTATCTACGTTTAACTCTGTACACATTGTAATACAGTAATTGTATATATCATTTACACATCTTCAGTACATGATCTCTTTTCAGATCGTTTGGCATGAATCGATTCGTAGTGACATGTGATGGGGGACGTACCTGACATCATGCTTGTATGAGGAAACGGACTTTAAACCTTTATTATTATTGGTACTCTTTGACACTTAGTCAGTGATGGGCATACTATTTTCAATATAAAAATGTCTTTTGACCATCACTGCATGCATATCTGAAAGTTGATATTTTGGGTAAAAAAAGCTAATGTTAACTTCAGTTTCCTCATTCGACAGCGATATCAGTGACTGGAGAGCCCATGATTTTAACCCTTCATATACCGATCCGCGGTCGAAGATCTCAACACGCATGTGACGGTAAGAGCATATGAGCTGCTAGATTTAAAAAGGTTTTGCCGTGGCTTAAACTCTATACCTCTTCTCTCTCACTCTCACCCTCTCTCTCTCTCTCTCTCTCTCCCGTTCTCTCTCTCTCTATCTAGAGAGAGAAAGAGAGAGAGTGAGTGAGAGAGAGAGTGATATAGAGAGTGAGAAAGAGAGAGAGAGCAGTGATATATTTATATATACGTATATAAATATATATATATATATATATATATATATATAAGATATATATATATATATATATATATATAGAGAGAGAGAGAGAGAGAGAGAGAGAGAGAGAGAGAGACAGAGACAGAGACAGAGAGAGATAGAGGAGAAAGAAATAGGGAGATATAGAGAGTGAGAAAGAGAGAGAGAGAGAGCAGTCATATATATATATATATATATATATATATATATATTTATATATATAGATATATATATATTTATATATATATATATGTAAACATATATATATATACATACTGTGTATATATATATATATATATATATATATCATATATATATATATATATATATAATATATATATACACAGTATATATATATATATATATATATACATATATTTATATTTATATTTATACTTAATTTATATTTATATATGCAAACATAACGGCACAGTGGGTCAGGAAGCAGAGACGCTTGTTTAAGACCCATTTCCTCCTTCCTCTCCATGGTCATTAGTAATCTAAACCAAGTGCGCTAATCCCGCCGTAAATAGGTTATATATATATATATATATATATATATATATATATTATATATATATATATATATATATATATATATATATATATATATATATTATATTATATATATATATATGTATATAAATATATATATATATATATTTTTATATATACTGTACATTTATATATTTATTTATTTATACCTTACATATGATTTTGATGTTTCTGTAGAAAAGACTTCAGTCTTACTGATTGCACTCGGAATGGTTGCAGCTTTCCTCGTGCTCTTTATCATCGTCATCATCGGATTCTTCTTCCTCAGGTTTGTTTTCCTCTGCGTGTCCTCGTGGACACGTTTATCTTGTTTGGCTGAAGCCAGTGACGATGTCGGTAAGAAACTCGACCGCTGATCAGCAGGTGCGGGATTCAAATCCTGGGTGCGCCCGTCACTGACATCGCTTTTTAGTGAGGAAACGGAGTTTAGCCTTAGATATTTTTTAAGCTTTTTTTAGCGTTGTTTAGTCTTAGTTGAGATCTACTTGGCCATGGCTCTTATCAAAAACGGTGCTAACTCAACATATTTTTAAATTATTCTTAAAATATATAATTTTATTCATTTACCACTTACAAATATTTTATCAAAATTTAAATTTCATCAGTAAGTCCGAAATTCAGTGTAGTCCATAGAAAATTATTCACATTTCTAATTCCCAATGGTTTCCAAAGGAAGACATCAGGAAACTAGAAGCATTGGAAATGTGGATTTGGAGAAGATTGGAGAGGATCAGTTGGACTCAAAGGATACAAATGAGGAAGTTCTGGAGAGAGTTGGCACAGATAGACAGTTGATAAATGCATTAAGAAATAGGAAGAAGAGATGGATAGAACACATTCAAAGGGGGACGGTTTATTAAAAAGGTCATAGAAGATGGAATGGAAGGAAAAAGACACAGGGTCAGGCCGAGATTTGGTATGTTTGACGATTTAAAGATCCACTCAAACTTTGACATTTTTGTTATCTAAACTTCCTACTTGATAAATTAACTTAAAGACAATTCTCTGTTCTATTAACTTGCTAAATATCTAAGAGATACTAATACAAATGTTTCAGAAATTATCATTAGTCGCCGATATGTAATTTTCAATGAAATTGCGTAAAAACTCAAAATCTAAAAATCAAGAATTCAAGATTATACGTCAGGCCTTAACCATTTCAAAAGCGTATTGCAGTTTCTATCAATTCCCTAAATGAATTGAGAATTAATCAAACAAATGTTCCATGTGTCCACCATGTGCCCGGAAAACTGCATTCACCCGCTGGGACCACTGATCAATTGCCGAGTCCACGAGTGTTTGACTGATTTCAGCCCAACGGAGGACAATGACTCGTTTCAAATGTTCAACGTTGTGAATTGGTTCACGATAGATTAATGCTGAAGACTATAGTAAATGATCGATTAGTAAATCGGGTTCAAATCAGGGGGAGGGCTGTTAGGTGGCCGGTTCTACGGTTCAATCAACTCCGGCAGGTTTACATTTCATACAGGCGATCACATGACATGAAAAACATGAAATTACATATCGGCGACTAATGATAATTTCTCAAACATGTGTAAGAGTGTCTCCTAGATATTTAGCAAGTTAATAGAAAAGAGAATTGTCTTTAATTTATTGTATCAAGTAAGACGCTTGAATACAAAAAAATTGTCAAAGTTACTTGCCTTCAAAGTAGTTTGATTTAGTCTGGACCACCCTGTATATACATGTATCACAGGATGATTGTATCTCTCATATATATATATATATATATATATATATATATATATATATATATATACATATATATATATATATATATATATATATATATATATATATATATATATGATCACATGTATATTATATATACATACATGTATGACAGGACGTGTTGATGGATATGCTGCCTCAGTCTGGCTCGTGGTTGAGATATGGCGACCTCTCCGTGGGCGACACTCAGCTGCTGCAGCAGCTAGCAGCTGCTGACTATAACAGCTGCTACGTGAACACAGCTGCTGACAGCTGCTGGGACATATACAATGTCACCGTCAAGAAGGGTCGTGAGGAACAAGATAGCTGTATTTATCAAAACACACAGGTATGGTAATACTTAGATAATTGTATATTATCAAAACACACAGGTATGGTAACACCGTTTCCTCATACATGGATGATGTCAGGGACGTCTCCCCATCCCATGTCACTACAAATCGATTCACCCCAAACGATCTATATCTATTCATCCGTATCCATTCATTACACTCGTTTCGACCAAAAGATATGATTGAAATATTAATCTAACTGTGGATGAATTCAATCTGTAATTAGTATATTGGTCGATTGATTGATTGCTTGACTGACTGTATGACTGATTGATTGATTGATTAATCGATTGATTGGTTGACTGATTGATCGATTTTTTGATTGATTGACTGACTGGCCGACTGACTGACTGATTGATTGATTGATTAGTTTATTGATGGATAGATTGATTGATTAATTTATTGATTGATGGATTGATTGATTGAGTGACTATAGGAGATGCAGCAGCAGGAGATGGATGATGAGAAGAGAGAGGTGAGAATTAGAGTATTGGTAGCGAGCTTGCCTCAGTCAATGACAGCTTTGGACGAGGCGTACGTGAAACTGCACCGAGAAGTGAGTTCTCTCAACAAAGACGAACAGGCGCCTGTGGTGGTCGCCTGCAGGTTAGAATAGTTAATCATCAATTATTATACATCGAGAACTCAATTACGCGTTTATTGGGAGTCTACTCTGTACAGTTCCCGTGTTGTGGCCGGACCGCTAAGAATAGAAAAACCGATAACTGCATCTGTAGTAAGAGTCCACTTAGAAGGAACTGAGAAAGGCAATGATAAACCAACTGAGTAGCCATATCTTTTCAAGCTATACGCTACATAGGATATTTCTAAGGCTTTGAATGTTGTGAAGTGACTAAGGTGTGTTAGTCTATTTCCTGAACTTTAAGGAGGATGAGTGGAGACGTTCAGTTATAATTTGTATCTTAGACTTATCATTTATCTTGTGAGAGATAGAGAGAGAAAGAGAGAGAGATTATTAAATACAAAAAGCTAAAGCAAAAGCTTATGTTAACGTGAGATTCCTCACTCGAAAGCGACATCAGTGACATCCTAAATATATTGTTCAGGTAATTGTTTGATAGATGTGTAGACCAATATCTATATAAGTTGAGGAGTTTACGTGAGTTGTAAGTGGTTCAAAATGAGACATTCATGACGATATGTCAATGACAACAGTAGCACAATAATAGTTGTTTTTACTACCACTATGTTCATTGCCTAATGAATTAACAGATGTAAAAATTGATTGATTCACTGATTGAATTATCTATGTATTAATTGATTGATGGTAAATAGGTTAATCTATATATTTATTTATTTATTTTTATATTAATTAATCGATGTATTGATTGATTGATCCCTCTATTGATTTATCGAAGAATTGATTGATTGATATGTCAATAGGTTAATCGATGTATTGACTGATGTGTCTATATGTTAATTGATGTATTGATTGATTTTTGTAGGACTGGTGTTGGTCTCTGCGGACCATTCATAGCGGCGAGTAATTGTGCGTCCATGTTGCAGGCTGATGATGATGTCGATGTCATACAGATTGTTCTTGATCTAAAGAAATCTCAGCCACTGCTCATCAACAGTCAGGTAGAGGACTATTGATGTTTTGTATGTGTTATGTTTTATTGAATTTTAATTTATTATATTTTATTTTATTGTATCTTATTTTATTTCTTTGTATTTTAATGCACTTTATGATTTCGTTTCATTTGTTGTGTTTTACCGCATTTTATAGAATGTAACGGTATTGTGAATAGGTTGAAAACTTAGCAGTAATTATAGAGAATTTCCAAATAATAAAACTGTTGATTATTACTACAGTACTTGACAGATTGACTAAATGCTGTAGATATCATATATATCATTAATTGATTGATTGATCAGCTAACTGATTGTTTTTATTGATTTCTTGAATAAATATTGTGTTTTTGTTTGTTTCATTGATTGATTAGTTATTTAACCATTTGTGACTAAAATGGTAATTTGATTGATTTCTACGATTGACAACTATTTCTGCTTTATTTCAGCATGACTACGAGAAAGTGTACGCTGTCGCAGAGCTATGCGCAAATCAAAATGCAACCTACGCAAACGTTCTGTGATTAGGAACCTGCTGATGACTGTTTGAACAATAAAATGAATTTTAGCGGATTTGAGATTTTTTTACACTGAATTCCAGCGGTAGATTCTTTAAAGTGTTCAATTTTTTAAGCGATTGATAGCATCATGAACTTTTCAATTTCTTCCATAAATATCGTGCTGTCATTTCCCCTAAGCTGTTGTTTGAATGTTCTAGATTTACTCTCTAGTCAGCTGACTAGAGAGTAAATCTAGAACATTCAAACAACAGCTTACATTGATAATATAATTAATTATAAACCAATTGACTGCATTAATAGCGTAGGGGTAACGTCATGAAGTTTTAAACGACCGATCCTAAGTTGAATTAACCCTCGTGGGATTCGAATTCCAGCCGCGCTGATCTAAGAGTAAAATCCCGGACATTCACTGCACTGGTTGCACAAAAATGGTCTAAATAACCTAACGGCTTAAACATGTGGTGCTAAAAGTGACAAATATCAACACAGTTGATCATTTCACTATAATGCGTGTTTATTTTTACTTTTACATTATAGACGGTTTAAGCATGTGGTATGAGATTGGTAGATATGATCATGGATGGTGAATATAATGAATTGGTATTACTGTATAGTCACTCTGTAAAAGTGTTCATTTCTAAACTACCGGTCTTAGTCACACAGGTTATTTTTGTTTCGTTTTCACGTGCATTAACTGAGTTTTTGAGATTTTTACTGATTTCATGATTTTATGCTGAATTTAATTGTTATTTTTGATTTATTATGCTTTAATCTATTCATAAAACATAAAGTGATTTCTTTGTTTCGATGCTTAAGTAATCAAAACAGTAGAATAATGACAATTAATATTACATATATATATATATATATATATATATATACATATATATATATATATATATATATATATATATACATATATGTATATATATATATATATGTATATATATATCGTATATTCATATCTAAATAAATATAAATATATATATATATGTATATATATATATATATATATATATATATATATATATATATATATATATATCAATATGTGTATGTGTGTGTGTGTACACATAAAAACCTAACGACACACTAGGTCAGGAAGCAATGATGATTATTTAAGACCCATTTGCTCCTTCCTCTCCATCGTTACTAGTAATCGTTGCCATTTTTATGGTGCATCGATTGCAGCCGGCGAAGATTTAAGGCAAACCTTCCCGCATCATGAGGATTTTTTTCTTTCGAAGTTCTCAATACTCGGTTTACCAGAGTGGTCAACCACAAACTACTAACCGAATCCGACTGAGCTTAACTCTGTTTATTGACACGCAGTTAAACCAATTGCACTAAATCCCGCCGCCTTCATATATATACCGCGTATATATATATATATATATATATATATATATATATATATATATATATATATATATAGAGATATTATATATATTATATATATATATGCATATATATATGCACTGACATTGCTTTATGGCTAGGAACCAGACGTTAAATGAATATATATATATATATATATATATATATATATATATATATACATGTATACTCAGGAAGCCACAAAGTATTGTTTACAGTCATAGTTTGTCTGTTGTTATGCTATTTTGTACAGTGTAGTGGCTGCAAACAAAAAAAATAAATAAACTAAAAAATTTAACAAATATGCGCTCTGAAGTAGTTTCTCATGGTCTTTCTCAGTTGCACCAGGGTACAAAAAGTTACGCATTATTTTTTAATATAGTACGCAATTTGCTCTACAAGGTAAATTTCAAACAACTAATTTATTTATTTATTTCACCAACTCAATGGTAGACACACATAAGAAAAGGGAACAAATAAACATGACAACTTATACTAATTTCAAACAACTAATGTTTTCACGCAACAAGCTTCGGCTATTCTTATATCAGCGACAATTTATAACACGACCTTGCACCCAAAACTTTGACACTGGATCGGCTACTATCTGCCGCAATTTTTACAATTTTTACTATTTTTACCGGGCCTAACGATAATGTTGTGACTATTTATTTTATTTTATTTTATTTTGCTCAGAGGAGTGCTAAGTCAATTAGTAGGATGCCAGATTGAGATACTCGTGTTGTGCTCGGGTGTGGTTGGATCAGTGCAGAATAGGGAAACCGCAAACAATCTGCTGCGTGTACGTAAGAGGCGACTAAGTCAGGAGCTGAGGATGGCAAGAAGGAACCCATCTCACCCTGAAATATATTCTCCTAAGATTAAATGGTAATTTATCCATCTAACTCAGGATGGCAACGGGAAAGTATGAATATTTACACTCCAGAAGCCATAATTTTCCCAAGTTATAGGCTACATGAGTTATTTTTGAGGCATAGACTTCGTGAAGGGATTAACTTGTTGATCTAAGGTTTGCTCTTATGAAGCGAGAAAGCAGACTCTAAGTATGAATATGTACATAGAACCTGACACTTGGCAGTGCACTAAAGAGAGAGAGAGAGATAGAGAGAGAGAGAGAGAGAGAGATTGAGAGAAAATACATCTCCGACTCTCCTACAACTGCCTCCTCCAAATAAATGATAAAATCATCTAATCCTAAATAATGGTCAATATTATTTCTCAATTGTTTACTTGCACGCTTTGCCTGTCAACTTCGAATGACGAATAAAGAGATTGAAGTATACATGTATAATGTAGTCTAATTGCTAAGTTATAAAACAAGACCAGTATTAGAATTAGTTATTTAGTTCAGTTCTAATTCGCCAGCAGTTCATCATCAATCACCATCATTAGAGGATACGCGATGTGTGGTGACAATTGAAACATTCAAAAGCTTTATAATTAACTTTTCTAATCTTTTAATTACCAGCCCGGATATGAAGAGTGAAATTCAAGTTTCTCTGGCTCAGTGATAAATTGAGAGGCTGACTATTATATATCGCATTTCTCGTTTAATTCTATAAGCTCTAGAGCAGTACATTATATGTGAAGTACCCGAATCATAAGCGGCTTGACATTACTATCATTGCATAATCGAATTCTTAGCAGATGGAAATATTATATAGTGATTATTTAATATTTATTAAACTTAACAAAGTGTTAAGGAGTAACCTAAAAGAACCTTCATTGTATTGGTTTGGACCACGCCATTATGAGGTTGTGAAACATGGACCTTAACGAATGGAGATATCAGGAAAATAGAGGCATTGGAAATGTGGATTTCGAGACTAATGGATTGGATTAGCTGGACTCAAAAGGTTACAAATGAGAAAGTCCTGGAGAGAGTTGGTACAGATAAACAGTTGATAAATGTATTAAGAAATAGGAAGAAGAGTTGGATAGGATTATGTTATATGTTGAAGTATTATATTATATGGGCCTAACCTGGAGTTTTATTCACAAGCATTATAGCCTACATGAAATATGTATATACGTGTCGTATTATGTACATGTATATGCCCTCTGCGTGTAAAAGTGTTAAGAGTTACTAGATTTTAATATTTAATAGAGAGCCTGTTGAGCTGTCGAGTTTACTTCTGTGCATATATAATTGTAATAATTAAATGTTAAAATAATAACATTGAATAATCAATATATATATATATATATATATATATATATATATATATATATATATATATAGATAGATAGATAGATAGAGAGATGATAATCGATAATAGAATAGAATAGATATATAGATAGATAGATCGATAGATAGATGATAGATATATAATAGATAATATATAGATAATATATAGATAGATCGATAGATAGAGAAGATAATAGGATAGATGATAGAAATAGATAGATAGAAATAGATCGATAGATAGATAATAATGATAGATAGGCGATCAGAGATAGATAGAAGATAGCAGATAGATGATAGATAATAGATAATAGATAATAGAAGATAGATGATAGATAGATGATAGATAGAAGATAGATAGATAATAGATAATAGAGAGATAGAGAGATAGCTAGATAGATAGATAGATAAGATAGAGAGATAGAAGATAGTAATAGATAGATAGATAGATAGATAGATAGATAGATAGATAGATAGATAGATAGATAGATAGATAGATAGATAGATAGCTAGATAGATAGATAGATAGATAGATAGATAGATAGATAGATAGATAGATAGATAGATAGATAGATAGATAGATAGATATTATATAGATATAGACCTAACTGGATTAGATCAACTTTATCAATTATGTGGATTAATTAAACATTTTCAAATCGTCATTAGCGTGACCTCTGATGTAGAATGATTCCTATATGTTAGTTTTTAAATGAGATAACCTCAATATTATTTAAGTTTTTTTACAAGTAACTGACGAAATTGACAGCCTGAATATATTAATTTTGTACGGTAAACTTTAAAGCACGTAATAAAGCTGGCTTGACGATTCATTCTCTTTTTCTATTGATGTTGAAGATGTGTTAAAACTGATCATGACATTAAAATTGCCATCTTAATGCAGATGCTTCTGGCATGTATTAAAGATTGAAACTAACCCACAAGTCTATTTCTTCTTGAATGTCTCAATACAGTAGTTGTTAAAGGCGCCCGGTAAAGTTAGGAGTTTGTAGTATGACTGATCCTATGTTGAATGAACTCTCCGTGGGTTCAGTTAACAGTCTCGCTGATCTGAGACTAAAATCTTGGAGAATCACAGGATTTATTTAAACAACTAAATAATATAACACGCATTATAGTCAAACAATCAACTATGTTGATATCTGTCACTTTGAATGGCACACTCTTAAACCGTTGGGCAATTTTATCCATATTCTATGTAATCAGTTCAGGGAATGTTTGACTATTATAGTATAGGCCTACTGCAGTGCTGCATTAAGCCGTCTTACCAGAATAAAATATACGTCTAGGTGATCCGTGGAATATACAAAACGTATATAGCATATTGATAGAGAGGTTTATGATTTGGTTTTAGTGAATTGGACTTACAAGTATTATCGTTACTGACCGGAGCCAGTGGCGATGTCGATAAGATACTCGACCGCGGATCAGTATGTGCGGGGTTCAAATCCTGGGCTCGTCCGTCACTGACATCGCTTTCGAGTGAGGAAACTGACGTTAACATTAGCTTTTACCAGCTTTACAAGTATTTGTTTAATTTTGCAGTTTGGGCCCAGTCTCTCCAAGAAGACATCCAAGATGTCGTCTACTTAAGTTAATATTCGCCATTATCACTAATGCCATTAAGGTATTTGGTGTGCTAAGGCTATTTAATTTTTGTTGATTTATATAGGCCAATATACAAATAATTCTACTCAAAGTTTAAAAGCATAAAATATATGTTTATTAATTATTTCGTCAAAAATATTCAGGCGGGCTTTCTGCGGTTTTGCAGTGCGCTTTTTAATCTCTTTCAATTTATACGATCTGTGAAAATTTATGTGTAAATTTTATGTTATTTTAACCTACTAGCTAATCCACACTTCAGTCACTTTCTCCGTAGGCCAAATGTTTCTTCCTTGTTAACTATATTTTCAATCAGCTTAATTAATCTGACCACTGACCTGAATATTCACACATAGTCTTATTGTTGGTTTCTGTCGAGACTGGGTCACATCTGACTGCTTTAAATTCCCTACTTGTTCGTCGTAGCTGATTTGTATTGTATTGTATTGGATCAGAACATATCGCTAAAAGCTCCAGGTTTTTATATGGCTAATAGGATTCTCCGACCACCAGCTTGCAAGAAACTATTATAGAGTCAATGATAGTTGATTGAAAAAGTTAGTTCAATTTGCATTATTTTTTGCAAATTTCAGCTCACTCGTCATCCACATTTCATATCTAGATACTAAAATTTAGTTGAAGCTTTTGTTGAATTAAAAACATTCTTGCACCAATTTAAATTTGAGAATGAATTAAGATTTTACAAATCCACTTTTACTAATATAGTGTTCATCTGCAGGCGGCCTGTGTATAATATGTTAATGATACACTAATCCATTGAAATTAAATGAATGGATGTATCTGCGGTGATATCTGAAATGAGTAACTGTGTATGTTTAGACTAAATAATTAACTTCCTTGTTGGGTCTAGGTCGCATTTCAGTTCACTATAAGCATGGCTTATGTGATCACATTGCTCGTGTTAGGTCCGGGTCCTAATGTGTTGTGGATTATCTTCAGATTGTTTTCATGTCTCAATCATAATCAATAATTCTTTATTTAAATGAAAATAATGTTTCAACATACGGTTTCCTCATGCAAGGATGATTTCAAGGGCGTCACCACATCATATTCCATTGCACATTGATTCACTCCATGCGATCTGAAGAAGAATTTGATTAAGAATAAACAAAATGAAATTTATACAAGTATAGTCTTTTGAGGCTATATCTATTTATCTACTAAATTGCAGATCCAGTTCTCAGTCTGAAGTCACGCAATTTATGGATAACTGTATTAATAGGCAACTTAATCTTTTCAAAAAACAAAAGTTTTGAGAAACACTTTAATGTAGCCTATAGCTTGATAATTATGTTTCTGAGATGGTTTCCCTTGGACTTCTTCAGATCGTGCTTTGTAGCCAAGTGCAACGACAACTGATTTTATATTCTCATCGGAATAGATTTGGTGTCATAGTGCTCAATGTTGTCATGGACGACAGTAGCACTCATATTCTGTTGTAGTTGTTTAAATTCTTCGCTGGCCATGAAATAACACAATAATATTTTGATGTAGGCACATTGAGCTTAAATACATGCACAATATAAAATATGATCTTATTAGCGAATGTCTAAACAACAAGATAAATATTAACAGGCACTCTTTGATTTAGCATCTAGGGAACAGTCTCTAAATATAAGAAGCTTTAATCAAATTGAGAACATTTCAGAAGAATTAATTGGAATAGCAAGCGAAAGTAAAATTTTAACATTTATAGTAAAGGACTATAGATATTTAAGCAGCAGAGCCCTGTGACTTATTGGTTAGGATGATATCACTGATTGTCTCTCTTGTGATCTGCCTACACTTGCTCAGCTGCAGTCAGGGTAGGAGTCGAACATGTGACCTAACAAACATCTTAACATCTACCTAACCATCAACACCAATCTGCTAAACATACACTTGATAATATTATATAATTATACCACTTGTTCTTGTTAATAGGTATACTGATCTATATCATATGGGTATAAGATGACAATACCGTACTTTACATATGTTATATTGTTATTATTTATTCTTAACATTTTATTCTTAACAGTGGAGACGTCGGTAGGTATTCGACCGCGGATCTGTATGCGCAGGGTTAAAATCCTGGGCTCGGCTGTCACTGAAATCGCTTTCGAGTGAGGAAACTGACGTTAACATAAGCTTTAGCTTTAAAAAAAGAAAATTTATTTAGCATTGCCAAGGCCGAAATAGGTTTTTGAGGCTACAGAAAAGAGCTCCTTTATTATACTAAAATAAGTTAAACAATAGACAATAATTTATCATAATAATGTTGATAGTTATAGTTTACAATAATCAATCAATAGGAATTTAACGTCCGATTCCTTTCCATAAGGTAATGTCAGGAACCTCGATTATTACTATAATGTTATAAACTTAATTATTATTAACATTATTTTTAGAAATGTAATTTTGTGATATAATGGAATGCTTTGAATGCTCTGTCACTACTTAAACATGCTAAGAAAAGCTTTCAGTATGAGAATAAATAATCTTAAATAGGTTACTAATCGAGATATTTTTATAAATATTTTGAGATGCTCTCTTTATAATCATTCATTGCACACCTGTTATATGCTCTATAACAGCCCTACGTGTATGATGATACATAGCACCACTACCTCTTTACTCTACCGGATACATCAAGCAGCCTACAGCGTATTTACAAGAGATTTATTTATTTATTCCTAACGAATGTCGTCTCTGGTAGCTTCCTTGCTCTCAGGATTTAAACTGATCTGGACTTTTAGCTGTGCTAATTTAACGGTTTTAAACCCATTGAACATTTCATTAGCTGTCTACACAGGTCAGACGAAGCTGGTTCATGTCGGATGCTTCAAGGATGGCCACGATCATGACAGAGCTCTACCTGATAAAAAAAAAGAGGTCACCACAATAGCTCAATGTCAACAGCTGTGTCAGGAGACGAGCCACAGCTACTTTGGAATGCAGGTTTGATCTAATTTTAATTTAATTATAATAATACACTACTATAATAATAATAATTTTCTAAGGGAAAGTATAACAATCTGAGATAATTTAGAGGTACTGAACATAGTTTCATGAACTATCTCAAGACACAAATTGGCTTTGTTCAGGAGAATGAAATGATGATGATAGTAATAATAATAATAATAATAATAATAATAATAATAATAATAAATGTGAGCTCACTACCACTCGATCCGACAGTAACTTTCCGGCCATCAATACATTCATTCGTGTAAAGCCTGTCGAAGCCAGTCTACTTGGAGCTCCATTGCAGACGGGTCAAGCTATGGATTTGGCTCTCAATACTCAGTGCTCTAAACTAGAGAGAGCCGCCAGCCGGTTGAAGCTCATCTCCGCACACGACGCTCTTGCGATATTGCGATATTCAACGATATTACGGAGCTGTGTAGGTTCTTCAAAACTCATATACATATTGCGTGCCTCTCCATGTGCGGGTCATCCAGCATTGCAGAATTATGATTCCATCATGCGAAAGTCGCTCAGTAGCATCGTTAATATCAATGTTAACGAAGCTCAATGAATTCAGGCTAGCCTTCCAATTTGCTACGGAGGATTGGGTATACGCTCTGTCTCGTCGCTGGCACCTTCTGCCTTTTTGGCTTCAGCCGCGGGGACTGGCGTTCTACAGGATTCAATCCTTTCCGGATTCTTTCAAATTCCCGACTTAGAGATATCCAGTATTCATGGCATTTGGACTGCTCTGTCCACATCCGAACCTCCAATCGGTATGATGGCTAATAGCATGAAGGCGTAGGACTCAAAGGTCACTACTGCTTTGCACACGGAACTCCTTGCGAAGCCGCTTTTGCCGCAAGAAAAGGCGCGGCTGCTCGCAGTGTCGGCCCCCCATAGTGGAGACTGGATCAAGGCCTTACCAATCTCATCATGCGGCCTCCGTCTGGACGACGAAGTAGTCAGAGTCGCGGCCGGTCTTCGTCTGGGCACTACCTTATGTGAGCCACACAACTGCATTTGTGGTGTCTCAGTCAATGCGTTAGGCATTCACGGCCTGTCGTGCAAGCGTAGTGCCGGCAGAATCAGCAGACATCAGTTCATAAACGACTTGATCTGGCGCGCCCTGAGTCGAGCGAATATCCCAGCCATTAAAGAGCCCCTGGGATTGATCCGCACTGATGGTAAACGTCCAGACGGTGTCTCTCAAATTCCATGGGCAGAGGGGAAGTGTGTTAGCTGGGACGTCACTGTTACGGACACTTTCTCAGTATGCAATCTCGGCCTTTCTTGCGCTGCTGCTGGTGCTGCAGTAGAGGCCGCGGCTAATACGAAAACTCTGAAGTATGCCGAAGTCTCTGGCAACTATATCTTCATGCCTATTGCCTTTGAGACCCTGGGGCCCATCAACTCTCTCGCATCAGACTTTATTGACGAAATAGGCAGGAGGACCAGCGCCATTACTGGTGATAAGCGCGAAAAATCTTTTCTGTGGCAGCGACTGTCTATTGCTCTCCAGCGATTCAATGCAGTCTGCTTCAGTGGCACTTCGACTAAAGCGGCTTCCCAGAGTGCAGAGGAATTATTTTAATCGCTTTTTTAAAAACTTTAATTAAATAAAGTCTCTATTATCTTATTTTTTAGCCCAGGGCCCTTTACAGCCCAGGGCATTTAGCTTTAAAAAAAATTAATAATATTAATAATAATAATTACAATAATAAAGCTGGCTAAGGTTAACGTCAGTTTCCTCATTCGAAAGCGATGTCATTGACGGGCGAGCACAGGATTTGAACCCGCATCAACTGATCCGCGGTCGGTCAATAATAGTAATAATAATACTATTGGAGAGGGGTCCTTCTCTCATACTCGATCCTTCGGGTATGATTACTCTTAAGCTTATAACAGATTCTAGAATCTGACACAAGACTGTGACAGATTCCAGCAGAAGAAGAACAACAGCTGAAAAACTCTGATATTTTTTATAACAATAAAAATTGTATAATAATAACAATAACAAAAATAATGATAATAATAATAATAATAATAATAATAACAATAATAATAATAATAATACTATCTTAGGATTAAATGACGTATCATATCATTTTCATTCCTAAGCTTGCGCTATAATATATTTGCACAAATTAAAATCTCAATTGTTTCCTCTGAAGACTCTGCTTCAGTTCTTCTCTGACTGATGGACTTTTTCTGATCTCGCTTCCTCTTAGTCGTTGCATTTAATAGCGTGTTCAACTGGAAGATATCTACTTGTTGAATTTCTTTGAGACGTTCCTGTTGTCATCTTCGAGTGAATGACGGACGTTAAATATTCATTATGCTGTATGGTTTACACTAGCCGTTTTGTGTAAGAGTTGCTGAAGAATTAAAGACTGACGAGTAGACTGAAATGAGAATGGACTGCATGCATCGTAAAAGGCGATAAAGCAATAAGTTCCAGACCAACGTCAGAAAGTTTTTTCTGTTTTTGAGCGCCCAGGATCCAGAAATTACTACAAGATTTTATAAAGTAAATGAATAAGAAGCTTTTCTCGCATCCAGATCCTATAGCTAACTTGGGATTAACGAAATGGAAGAAGAAGAAGAAGAAGAAGAGTTAGAAGATGATGATGAAGATGACCTTGACGACGATGATGACCACGACGACGACGACGATGACGATGACGATGACGATGATGATATGATGATGATGATGTTGATGTAAGGTATACATAAAATTATAGTTAGTCTATATGTCTAACCATATTATTCTACTGTATGGCATAGCAATAGGCCTATATAATCTACGAAGCCTGATGGCTCCGCAGGTAAGATACCGGACCGCGGATCAGTATGTACGGAGTTCAAATCCTAGGCTTTCTAGCCACTGATATCAATATAGATAAATGAAACTGAAATTAATATCTACTTTACGGTCTTTTATACAACTCGGAAATAAGCCATTAAGATTTCTTCTTTCAGTATCCGCATAACGGTGTAGTGCAATGTTTCTGCGGAGAGCATTATGCTAGACACAATTCAGCAAGACCTGGTGATTGCAAAGATTGCCCAAGTGATGAAGACAGGAGTAGCAAGTGCGGAGGTACTAATCGCAACAGCGTCTATCATGGTAAAAATCAGCTATAATTTATTTTACATGTAAGTGCTATAAATGTCGATACAGTTCCAACATTGCTCTACGCTCGTATCTAATATCGCATGATCGAAATGATATAAAGAAAACTTATCAGCTTCTTGTGATTGATTGAGTCATGCATGCGATGATTGCTCGCTTCTCATCTACGTTTGCTGATGAATTCCTTGAACAATGAATTCTTCAATCTACACATTAAGGCTTTTTAAAATACGGTTTTCCACATTTTTATCGTCAGTGACGTTACGCTGCAACTATATCGAATCTGATTTCTTCAAGCTTAATGTATACGCTGTGTTGATAGTGCATTTTACTTACTAGTTTCGCAACTGATACAAAACCGATAAAAGTAAACAATTGAAATTCATTTCTAATGCAGGCCTTATAATGTTTGCAACATATAACTTTAAAAGATTTTTTTTCAGTATGCCCGAAAGGTCAGTACGGTGTTAATAATTGCAAGAATATATGTCACTGTCGCAATGGTGCTGCGTGCCAGAGAATAGATGGAAAGTGCCCGCAAGGAGGTTGTGAACCTGGATGGAAAGGTGAAAGCTGTTCAGAAGGTTTGTAAGTATTTACTCTTAACTAGAAGTAAAAAATAAACTTTTCATTTGATTTGTATTATACACTTTAATTGTGACTATACATGTATTAATAGTAAAGAAATATGAACAAGAAATAAGAAACAGGAAATAATATTCTGCATTGGCTTACATATTCTCAAATCGAATAATTTTAGCCTGATATCAAAAGTGTCAAATTAGACTAAATCTGTCATATGACATTTAATATTTGGCATTAAGCACTGGACCCACTGAGGTAGTGTATAATTGGCAGTTAGTATACACTGCAATATGATACCTCAGAGCATAGCTATATAAATATATATCCACTAGCGAAGATCTATCAGCACCAGACAACTAGATTACTGATATTAACAAGCTAGCATCACCTTTTAGTATCACCTGGTTACCATATCTTTGAAGTTAATATATTGCAAATAGTTGTATTATCCTAGTGCACATATATCTGAGGTTCCGCACATTCGTTTTCTGCTGGTAATTTCGGATATAAATTGAATATCCTTTTTGAACTATTTTAATATTCATTCAGGAATTAGTGAGCTCGTAATGCCCTTACAAAGGATTCTGTTGCTAAAATTATTTTATTCGACTCGCTACATAATGGCCATGAAATGCCGCTTGTCATTTCAGTCATTCCTAAGTTATATTTTAGTAAGGTTTTACTTACATGTATTTACTTCATGAATATCAGAATCGATATTTCTATTTTACATAACACAGCATAACAGCAATAAGAGTGCTACAGTCATGAATGACAAAATCAAGCACTGTTGAGACAAAATTAAGCATGCGAGCAACAGAGAAGGTCAAAGAAAGGTGAAAATTCCTAAATCTAGAAAATCAGTTCAAAGATAACAGGAATTAAAGAAATGTAAGTTTAGGGGCTGGCCGCAACTCACGTACACTGGATGGAAAAGAGAGATGAAAAAGATAGGTCTTCAACTGCCTATGGAACTGCTCATAGGAAAGCAAAGGACGCTGTGATTGAACTGAATTCTTCCGAAGATTGGTTGATTTAATGATACAAGAGAACGCAAATGTTGGAAAATATTTAAATTCTTCCTAAGTTTCGTTCTTTTCTGTCTAATATGGGATATACTTTTGATGTGCCATACATCGGAAGAAATATTGTGCATATATCACTGCAAATTCAAAATCTTTCTACTTGAAAGGATTTTATTGATGGAACTTAGGCGTACATGTTCTTTTACGCAACATTTTCAATTTTTAAAGACACGAGTACAAGGTCAAGTAATCTGTCCGGTTTTTCTCGCTTATTGAACACCAGATTATTCACCAGATCTCTCTCATAAGAATGTTTCACAAACTTATAACTTTCTATTTAACAATTTCTTATGCAATATCACTGTCATATGTATTGTGTTAGTGTACTATGTGTTACTTTTTCATTTCCAATCCATTTTTAGCATACAAGTTGACTCTGATAAATATTGTAATCGCATGGCACTGTTTAGTTATGGATATTGTATGCAGATATATATATATATATATATATATATATATATATATACATATATATATATATATATATATATATATATATATATATATATAGTAATAATAATATCTATTACACTATTAAGAAGTGGTAGCACAGTAGAAACAATAGAACACAAAATATTCCAATTACAAGTATCAAAAAATGCCTACTGTTGTATTCTAATGCGCTCATTTCAAGTTTTAATGTTTATGCTCATTTGGATCTTCAATTTATTACACTTTGTCCATATTATTTATTTATGTTTAATTTTTTTCATGTATTTTTTCTGAAAAGAGTAGTCCTAATATTTGAAACTTTACTACATCATCAAGAAGTGGAAGCCAAGTGAAATATAGAGTGCCTAACCAAGCCTACGGAAAAAAATCAGACAATATCTAACTCTGTATCCTAACTAGTTTATAAGATGTTTTCATGCTCATTTTATCCTAACTCTATTCCACTTCATCCTCAATGATGATGATGAATGTTTTCACGAATATCGCTATCTTCAAGTAAAATATGAGATATATAATTCATTTGAATTAATGTATATATTTCATTTCTTGAAGCCGAACCCTGCAGCTCGAACCCTTGCACTAAGGAACACGAGACTGTATGCGTCAACATTCGGAACGGCTTCAGATGCGATTGCAACGCTGGCTTCAATCGCCTTAAAAACTCCGATGCATGCCTGGGTTAGTCGAAGTAATTAAAAATTTAAGTCCATAAAATTAAGATAAATTTCAAGAAAAACTCCGTAAACTCAAATCGTTAAATATCTTCCGATATTTTCGTAAAATGTTATTCTGTTCCATTTATTTCTAACGACATTCTATTAAAGAGATTTTAAGCATAATTTTACAGTTATTTACTGTTCTTAGATTGCATTTTCCTGACTGATTCAGATAATCCATTAATTGCTGCTATGTAAAAAGTTTTTTGTTGATCTGCGCTCCAGATTCTAATGTTAACAGAAGAAAGATTTTCGTAATAATAACTAAAAAATAAGCTCTTAACTTGATGATCATAATGTTCAACGGCTTGTTGCCACAGATATAAACGAATGTTCTGCTAACGTCCACACGTGTGACAGAGCTCAGGGCCGGTGTGTCAATACTGTAGGGTCCTACAGATGTGAGTGCAATGAGGGCTACAGGTTTAATAGGAATAGCACTTGTGAAGGTATGAAGGGAAGTATTCATTAAAGTAAAATTTGCTCAGAGAATTATTTGCAAGAAAATCTAATTTTAAATTAATGTATATATAACTAGTTAGATTTACAGTGACCGTTTATATAGTGGTTTTGCATGATGTCATGGCTGTAATTTAATGCCTGGAACAAAAATGATTAAACAGCCGAAGCGTAGTCATTGAGTGGTGAAGTGATGTAGTCATTGAATGGTACAGTGATGTAGTCGTAGTGTGGTACAGTGGTGTAGTCGTGGTGTGGTACAGTGATGTAGTCGTGGTGTGGTACAATGGTGTAGTCGTGGTGTGGTACAGTGGTGTAGTCGTGGTGTGGTACAGTGAAGTAGTCGTGGTGTGGTACAGTGATGTAGTCGTGGTGTGTTACAGTGCTGCAGTCGTGGTACAGTGGAGTAGTCGTGGTGTGGTACAGTGATGTAGTCGTGGTGTGGTACAGAGGTGTAGTCGTGGTGTGGTACAGTGGTGACGTCGTGGTGTGTTACAGTGTTGTAGTCGTGGTGTGATGAAGTCGTGGTGTGGTACAATGGTGTTGTCGTTATGTGGTACAGTGATGTAGTCGTGGTGTGGTACAGTGGTGCAGTCGTGGTGTGGTACAGTGGTGTAGTCGTGGTGTGGTACAGTGATGTAGTCGTGGTGTGGTACAGTGGTGCAGTCGTGGTGTGGTACAGTGGTGTAGTCATGGTGTGGCACAGTGATGACGTCGTGGTGTGGTACAGTGGTGTAGTCGTGGTGTGATAAAGTCGTGGTGTGGTACACTGATGAAGTCGTAGTGTGGTACACTGATGAAGCTATGGTATGGTACAGTGGTGTATTTGTGGGGATGAAGTAGATGGTATAAGAGAATATCACACGAAGTGCGTTCGAAGAGATACCTAGTGAAGGCAGTGAAATTTCATGTGAGGTCTTCTCCTCCTATTTAGTTATTTAGACATTCAATATATAATTAATTTACAATAAACTCCAATAATTTAATTAAACACTGTTTCAACCTGATATTTCACAGGTAGTAAATTTAGTAATGCTAAAAAACCATGAATGCTTTCAATAAACAAAGAGAAAATAAAATCTAACCGATGCTAATATCAACAGATATAGATGAATGCTTCAATTCAACCCGCCATTGTGACCAATACTGTAGAAACACTCCAGGCAGCTTCTACTGTGAGTGTCGCTCTGGATATAAGATGATGTCTGACAATAAAACCTGTGAAGGTAAGATTCACTCGTGAGTATTAGAGACTCATGATATTTATCACGTTAAATCTCTAGACGTTTTCCAAATACATTCAATTTTCACCTTATCGTAACTTAATTATATTGGTTCAGGATGTCATTGAAGTTGAGACTTCTAAAACCTAACTCTACTAACTGAATGTTAAATATACCATTCCCCATATATTGTTTTAGTTTCAATTATGAAAATGTTTACATTTTCTGCAAAAACCCCATACATGATCTTTACTTCACCAAAATACATGACAGTGTTAACACAACAAGAAATGAAATATAATGCACGAACCGAACAACAGAAACCGAGTATTAACCATAAAATAGTCTACAAATAGAGAAATTTAAACTAAAATCGCCGTTTATCGTAGGGTAGGCTTGCAATAATCTAATTAGGTAAATATACCTTCAAAATAAGTCCAAACTTTATATCTTATTTTACCATAGAATCTTCATTCTGAATTGCATATTTATTTTTAATATTAACCTAGTCCATAGAATCAGACTTATCTAAATCTAGCTTACTATCCAAGCATCCAGAGACAATTAGCTTATGTAAGAAGTTATATCTGTGATACTGATAGAGTAGTTCAAATGGCCAAAAGCCACAATACCACTGGCAATACAATGTAGTACATTTATCAAAGGTTCGACAAATTTTATAGTAGACATTATTGTAAGCATTACAGAAATCTTTCAGTTTAGCTTTAGACAGACATAAAGCAGCAATACCATAAAGTAACAAAGGAACCGCTTGCGAATGTATTAATTTAAACAAGACATCTATTGCTGCATTTGAACCTAGTCTCCCTAGTATCATATTAACAGCAGCGTAGAATTTGCCTCTACTATCATTCCAGTGACATTTAAAGGACTTTGCTCTATTAATAACTACACCAAGATAACAAATACTGTCCACCCAATCAATATGAATATTCTGAATAGACAATGGTTTACAAGTAACATTAAACATAGAAACATTAAACCAAATATCATCAACAATTAAATTTGATAATGTCGTAAATAATAACCTGAGCTCTGTTGAAATGGGCATACAACCAAGTGATCGAGCATAGACACTGTTCATTTCATAATACAGTCGATGTTTTTTTTATCACCGGAGCGGCACCGTTTATGATCTTTTCTATCTCTTCAGCACTATGTCATGTTTTTCTGCAGTGGCTAGTGACGAGGGGATGTCCCTGACATCATCGTTGTGTGTGTGTAAAAGATGTCAGGGACGTCCCCTCGTCAATTTAAACAATTTAAAAAAATGTATATAAATGTTTAACATTTATAAACCTTTTTTCAAATTGTTAAAATCATTGTTTTACGTGATTTCTGACCTAGCGGCATGCATAATACACACTAACGAGCAATGCTGCTATAAATTTAACTTAAATAAATCATTTGCATTGTTTCGTTAACTTATTTAATTGTTTTGTGCAGACATTGACGAGTGCACAAGTGGCACGGCGAGATGTGAACACGAATGTAACAATACAGAGGGAAGTTTTCAATGCTCTTGTAGAGACGGTTACGAACTTCAACGGCGTACTGCTTGTAAAGGTGAGATAATATTAATAATAATCAGAATAATGATCATAATAATTAATATTGTTTATGATACAAGTGAGATGCTATAAATGATCATCTGTAACTAAATACACGTTATAATAATAATAAAACACATTAAATAGAAATGATCAAAAACGTTGATATCTGTCACTTTTTAAATCACATTGTAAATCCGTGAGGTAATGCTTTGAATTTTCCGTATAACCTGTTTAGTTAATTTCCGAGATTTTGCTCTCAGATCAGCGCGTCAGGTTTCGAATCCACGAGAATTCAATTCACCTCAGGATCTCTCATTTTAAAACTTCATGACGTTATCAACAATTCTAACCACTACGCTATTGAGACACTCGACTGTGATATATAAAGTCTAGATGTAGATATGGAGACTGATAGATAGCGATAGATAAATGTATGGTGAGAAAGAGAGATAGAGTGAAGAGATGTATCGATAAAACGAATAAGATTAAAATTTCTTTGAGATCGATAGATGAGAATTGGGTTGCGAGATATCAATATGAAATTGTCTCATTTTATATCTCAAAATGGAAATTCAGTCCTATTAATAATCGGCTTCAGAAAGAAATGGACATTAAGTGAAACTAAAGTTGAACTTCAGAAGTTCTGGAAAATCCAAGATGTGGTAAATCCACTGCAGTTGATGCTGCAGCATTCGACTTAATCAATAGATTTAGTACTCTCAGTTGTCTGTACTTGGGCATTAAATGCTATCGTGTACTTCTACCACGACGAACTAGTTATCCACCAACTACATCATGGATGACAGCAACATCCTGTCTATTTGTTGTTGTTGCTCACATAGATAAAGACGAGTGCGCTATTAACAAAGGAGGCTGTTCTGATAGCTGTCACAACACTGAGGGCAGCTACCACTGCAACTGCTCTGCTGGGTATCAGCTGTCGTCTGATCAGCACCAGTGTCACGGTCAGTTATCAGAGATTCTATTTCAAAACTGCGCCATCCATTCTTAATATACATGTAACTATATTTTACAGAAAAACTTTTGTATTTTAAAATAAACATAGACAGCCGTTTGCAAAACTCTACCGCTTGTTTTTATAAGAGCTTTCTAGTTCAGCGTCGACACGATGTCATCTGTATGCTGTAATATATGCTCATTATGATATTATTATGATATTATTTATATTATAATGATTGCAATATGACTTCTACAATGAAGCTTTGGGCTGAGTTAGTAGCTTATTCGTTTAATTTGACCTACATTGAATACTTACAGTAGATGCACTCAGCATATGCATTTATTACCACATATACATGTAGATGACATCGTGTCGACGCTGAACTAGAAAGTTCTTATGAAAACAAGCGGTAGAGTTTAGCAAAGGCTGTCTATGTTTATTTTAAAATACAAAAGTTTTTGTGCTAAATAAAGTTGCAACAGCATTGTGGCTTTTATCTGCAGCACATATATTTTAACTATGAACGTTATTGCTAATTTAATCAGGTATAGTACAAATCTGCGCAAAATTTGGAACAAAATTTGTATATTAATCTCATTCAATCAGCCTTCGTTTTCTTGTTGTTCGAGTAAACATGGCATGTTCATATTGCTTTGCTTTTTATGAACATTGCTCATTCTCGTTTTGTAAGTCGTCATTTGCAGATTTTCGAATGCGAATTAGGTTAGTTTAACTAATTATGATAATTAATTATGCCATAGGACACAATTTATTTCAATAATGTAATTTTGATGTTTCACAGATGTGAACGAATGCTCTGTACACAAAGGTGGTTGTAAGCAAATGTGCAACAACACTGTAGGAAGTTACGAGTGCAGCTGTAACACGGGATTTCTACTCAACTCTGATAAACACGCATGTGACGGTAAGAGCACATTGCAAATTGGGGAGGGGACATGGCGTAACGATTAGGTTGTTCGCCTCGGATACAAGTGGCCTGGGTTCAAGGGCCAGGTCTGCATGGCAATGATGGATTTACACTGGGGCCCATTTAATGTTATTCTTGTATCGGAGCTTGCTGCCGATTGGCGCTATCGAGAGGAAAGATATGATTAACCATGGAAAGGATTAATAATAACCTGTTAATAACCTGTAAAGCGGTCTCGAAGACGGAACACTGGCCATGACACCGCCATAAAAATTGTAGGAGGTTAATATTTTATTAATTATTAATATTAATATTAAGATTAATATTATTATTATTATGTTAATTAAATGTAATAATTATTAGTGTCACTATTATTATTATTATCATTATTAAATAAATCAATCAATCAATGATGATTAAAATTTTTCGTGATGATGAACGAAGAGCGCATCTCTGGTGTAGGCGTTGTCCCCGGCTTGAGCAAGCCTGCTCAACGCTGCGAGTGAGGGGAGGTGGTCCACAGCTGAACACCCCGAATACATTAGTCGACGGATGCTCCTTCATGACGACTTTCAGGACTTCCGGGAAATCAGGTCGACCAAAGTGAGTGGTGGACCTTAAACCAGTGAACAGATTCCTGCCTGAGATCTTCTGGAAGTGGCGCTCACATATGTACAGCATGGTGGTGCGGAAGTCAAATTTTCCCTTGAAGTGTGTGATGAAGGTGTTAACCACCACAATGTTGGAATGATCTTTCTGCTCCACCTCTCTGATGATGTCTGTCATCCACTCGAAGTGGCGCTGGGGGCGAGTCACCCAGATGAAGTAGACCTTTTTGCACATCATGTCCCGATTGCCTCTCTCAGAACTGTGAGCAATATCCTTGAGGATAGAAGCGAATGGAATGACTCCAATGCCGCCACCAATCAATATGGACACCTCGTATTTACTCCAGTCCTGATGACCTAATCCATAGGGACCGTCCAGATACACCTTGGGCAGGGGTTTCTTGACCAGCTGACGGGGATCGTAAAGCATTCGAATATTTTTCGAATATTTAATATTATTATTATGATTATTATTTTTTTTAAAGTTTTATTTACCCCGGTGTAAAGAACCTGGGGTTTGATAAAAGAGATTCAAGCGGTAAGTAGAAATTATTATTATTATATTGTGCTAATATTTTTATTACATTTTTTCAATGAGCAGCATGATATAAAATGCGATCGTGGTTGTTTTAAATATCCCCTCTTTCTCTCTCTCTCTCTCTCTCTCTCTCTCTCTATATATATATATATATATATATATATATATATATATATATATATATATATATATATATATATATATATGTATGTATATATATATATATATAATCATTCTGCCAAATATTGTGTCTACTCAAATGTCGTGTCTAGGGAACGTTTTCCTATTCATAGTCTTGATCAATGCTCAACAGTTAATGTTTTGTGAATATTTTATGTATTTGCAGATGTTTTGCTGATTAACTTTAAATTTGACATACTTCCTTTCGTTAATACTATTATCTAATTATTGCTAATTATGGTATTACAGAACAGAGCTATGGCTCTTTTATGGTAGCCTCTTTCGTATTGTTATTTGTTTATCTAACTACATGCACATTCTTGTTGTTTGTATAATCTGTGCTGTGATGAACAAATAAACGATACTAAACGAAAAAACCATAAAACGATACCTTATGACTGGTCCGTAGCAATTATCTGTGCTACATATCTATCTTAGAGCGCGCTAACGTAGTGCATTGTAAAGTCTCAATGTTCAGATATCGACGAATACAAGTTAAAGGAAAGGAATGGAAATTATCGACACAAGTGTGACAAAAGGAGTATAAATGTCTGAACTAAAGATCTGTATGGATGTATATTACTTTATCATTGATTGGATATTGTAACCGAAGGATTATTGTTATACATGTATATCATTATTGCTGTTATATTATTATTATATATCAGATCATGTACAAATGTAAGTATATTTATTAGTCATAATTAGTCATAATAGTCATTACTGTACGATGCAAAATAACGTCTGTATGCTCAGATATCGATGAATGCAAGGACACATCGCAACACTGGTGTGATAGAGAGCAGGGAGTTTGTATGAACACCAAGGGTTCCTATGAATGCGGTTGTAAGAATGGGTATCAACTCATCAACTCAGAACTAAAGACACCCGTGCCTGGTCAAATCAGCTCATGTAACGGTTCGTTATTTACACTCCGACATAAACTAATGATTGAATAACGAAAGTTGGTAGCAGTTCTGGTAAATTCTGGTAAAGTCATAGGTTAAAATATTTTGCTCTGCATTTTTGTCTCGATCTGAATTTCTTGACTGTTTGGTTTTGCTCCTGTTATTTGTTGAGATTTAAAATTTAAGCTCATTTGATTAAGTTTTGCTAAAACATGCTCGTTATTAGCTTAATTGGCATTATTTCTCTAATTGTGTCAGCTGTATACAAGTTTGACAATGATGGCATATTTGATTTTGGTAATTTCTTACATTTCAGTAATGTAGTATTTTCCTATAACAGCTGATAGGCTGGTCATGTGAACAATCGTTGCCTATTCAACCAGCAGTCTCTGTCTGATCAATTTGGAGATTTCAGCAGTTTTCAAATATTGAATTGAAAACAAAACAAAACATATTTTGAACTCCTTTAATAACATTATTGAATTCGCTAACAGGATAAAGTGATATATATATATATATTTTGCGATTAATTCTGTTCGCAGATACAAACGAATGCGCTTCGGATAACGGTGGTTGTAAGCAAATGTGCAACAACACCGTAGGAAGTTATGAGTGCAGCTGTTTCACAGGATTTCGACTGAACTCTGATCAACACGCATGTGACGGTAAGAGCATACGTCATGTTTCAATGCCAGATCAAATATGAACTATCATTTTCTCTTAATACTTCGCTATTTTGATTTACAATACTCAGCCACATGACAACTACATAGTAATTCTACTTCTAGCATATTGGTTCTTTGATATATTAGAATATTATATGGATGTGAAACATATGCGTTAAGGAAGGAAGTTATCAGATAACTAGATATGAAATGTAGATGTAGATTAGAATGGAATTGATTAGCAGCACTCAAAGGGTAGTTCTGAAGAACTATGAGGTATGAGGAAGTTCTGGAGAGAGTTAGCTTGTTATCTTCTCTTAATGTCAACAGTATTTAGTCCAGTGTGTGTTCAATATTTGTTCAGATATCGATGAATGCATAGACACCAAATCGCAACACTGGTGTGACAGAGATCAGGGAGTTTGTATGAACACCAAGGGTTCCTATGAATGTGATTGTAAGGCTGGCTATCAACTCATCAACCCAGAACCAAAGACACCCGTGTCTGAACAAATCAGCTTTTGTGAAGGTTCGATGCTAATATTACTGGATTCCACATGTGCCTAGTCAGGATCTAAACAAATACATTTATTCAGTGATACCTATATAAATTATATATATATATATATATATATATATATATATATATATATATGTCAAATATGTTATTGTTTTCTTTTCATGAATTTAGGATCATCATCATCACCATCAATATCATCTTTCCTTAAATCCCAGTTTTTAATCAGTTAATCCGCTATTTTTCATGTCCTTATTAATTTATAGTGTAAGAATATACATACATATATATATATATCTATATATATATATATATATATATATATATATATATATATATATATATATATATATAACTTTACTTTGGTTCAAGTCTTGTGTGACATTTCAGCTGAGACATCGTCTGGCTTGTTGGTGGGACTCGGCGTCTTCTTAACTCTGCTCGTCATCTGCATCATCGTCATCATCAGCTGCTACATCTTACGGTGAGTGTCAGGAACCTGATTCTACAATTTCTAATCTGAGGTAAAATGAGGACCTGACATCAAATGGTCCAGGATTCAAATTCCTAATAAACTGCCTCTAGATATCTTACTTAACGATTGATAACTTCAACGACTGTATTAAATTAAATATTAATTTAATACCAAAAGAAATAAAATAATGCACGAACATTCAATAGAACGAATATTGAAACGATTTCAAACAACACGTGTAAGCGAATTACATATAACTTAAAATTCTACTTTTCTGTCCAATTACAGTTCACTTTAAATATCACAAAAGTAAGCACTTTACACTATATACAATTACTTTCGACGTACAAATAACTAATATGCTCTCTAGCATAAATTCCGAAGCTTTACTTCACTTTCCTCTCGATTATTCGCCTACTAGTTTCTAATATATTCCCTAGGTTGGAATACTTCAATGGAACTCTCTTCCCAGTTCGATATTCGACAAAATCACTCCCTACTCATCGACTGTTCGATGGACTACAAATTAGTTCGAATAACCGAACCCTTCGAATTGCTCTCAATTCGTCTACTCTTGAGACTCTTCAAATCTCCTAAATCTCTTTTCAACTTAGCATGTTTCACGTCCGTGTTGTCACTCTTTCATCTTGGATCTCTCCTCACTTCCTGTATAGGCGTGCCCTCATTGGTCACTTGCCCTAGCTTAGCTACCGCCTAGGATCTCACTTTAATAAAACTCAAACTTTAAATCTTAACTTTACTTATCTAGTAGTATTCTTAAATACTTTACTATAAATACAACTACAAATACAAATACAAATTAAATATATATCGAATCAACCTTTGACAGTGAGTTTAGTTGTTCTCACTTAACTAACCATTCCATTGATCCTAACCATTCCATTGATCCTAACCATTCCATTGATCCTAACCATTCCATTGATCCTAACCATTACATTGATCCTAACCATTCCATTGGTTTCTTTTAACAGTTGCCTACTCTAGTCCGTCACACAACTCGTTTGCCTTTCTTAATCCTTTCAAAAAATATATATTCTTTTTCTCGAGATTGGATTATTTCTGTTTTATGTTAATATTTCTCAGTCGTTCAGTGTCCACTGAACGATCTATGACAGATATAAAGTTTGTAATTGACTGAGGCAGTAAATCTGAGAATAGCTGAAAGAGAGAGAAAGACAGAGATAGAGATGTTTAATTTCACTAATTTCACAAAAGTATTGGCATTAATGAATATGTGGTGATCAATCAGCAGCCAGACATCAACACTGAATCATACAAGCCCGTAAATTATTCAGTTATTAGATTTATTTAATAATAACAATAATAATAATAATAATAACAATAACAATTAAGGTTTAACGTCCGTTTCTTCATTCAAGGAAGATGTCCGTGACGCCCCCCATTTGATAAAGAAATGAATTGATCACTCAATCTAAATTTCCATCAATCAAAGTATCACTTCAAAAATTCAAAAGTAAATCTTGTTGATTGAATTATGCTACACGTGTGCTGTGTAGGTTTTGCTGAAAAATAAATCAACTGTAAATTAGACGTGTCGTAAAAGGCAGCAGAGCATTAAAATCCGAACCAACGTCAGAAGGGCCATTCGGTTTGGTGAGAGCCGATGCTCCAGAAATTGCTACAATATTTTCTAAAACCCGAAACTAGTTAAACTATGTTTTCATTTGAATATGATGATCTCTCGATCTCTCTCGATCTCTCTCTCTCTCTCTCGTAGTTCGCTGTCTACTGGCAGGCCCATGGTATACAACGCCTCCACTGTACTCTGTCTTCCGCTTTCCTCTTCATGTCCACACTTGAGTGGGTCTTTAAATCATCTAACATTCCTAATCTCGACCTGCCTCTGCCTCTTTTCCTTCCATTCTACCTCCTGTGACGAATATGCTGATAGTGCTTGATTATTAAAGAGTAAGAAGGCCATCACTGAAACTGGTTTCACTATGTTTTCAAATGAAGATGATGATATTGATTGATTGATACAGAGTAAGAAGTAGATCAGTGGATAAGAGTTGTGAAGATGATGAGCCAGTGCAGCAGCAGATGATAGCTGACACACAGCTGAGCAACTGCAGACCAGCTGTGACCAGCAGGCCTCTTATTCCTCCAGCAGCTGCTGCAAGTATGAACAGCTGGCAAGCTATGAAAGCCATATTTATTATATTTATCTCTACATAGATACATACATTATCTATACATTTTGATTTCCCATATATTGCCTTATGGCTAGGAAACGGACGTTAAATTCTTCTTGATTGACTTATTGGTTGATACTTAGGAAAATGTTAGTACCAAATAAGTAATTGCACAGAAATGTGAAATATTCAATGACCTAAAAGTTTAAATTCAACGAGAAATGCAATTTAAAAAAATTAATTAATTCAATTTAATTTCATGTAGCTGATTGTTCGCTGTACCTACATGTAGAATATCCACAAATCATCAATATCTGGTGAAACAATCAATTAATCAATCTACTAATGAGAATTAAAAGTTTGGTATATCGCCATAAGGCAATGCCAACGAGGTCTCAACTTCTGGTTGATTCCTATTTTGTGCAATTATATTAATCGCAACAGTAATTAATTAAATTTCTCCGTATGTCGGGTTGCTGGAAAAATAGATGAACCGTGTACTGCACGTGTTGTAGAAGATGAAATAAAAATAAGATCCAGACCTATGTCAGACAGGGCACTCAGTTGGTGAGCGCCTAGGCTCCTGAAATTGCTACAAAAATTAAACGAATGTGCATAATGGCGATTGGCGTGGTAAGGAGAAGATTGGAGACGGCCTATTCATATCCCGACCCTGTTTAAACTGGGATTCTAGGGAAGATGATGATGATGGACTGATCATTAAAAAAACTATTAAAGCTATAATTAACGTCAGTTTCCTCACTCGAAAGCGATGTCAGTGACGGGAGAGCCCAGGAAATATTATGTTAAATGGAATAGTTAATTGAATTTGATTGATACCAGGAAAGAATCGTCATGTAGCAGAGAGCAGCGAGGAGGATGGATTGACAGCAATCTACGCTAACTTTACTCCGCCCACCACAGCCCGGAGTCCAACCAGGATCCTCGTTTCTGACCTTCCTGCACTCATACACAGGGTCAGGGAGAAGCCTCAAGCTCTCTCAGACGAGTTCAAGGTCAAGGGATATTTTAAGATCTTTTCGCTATCTTTGTTTAAATTCTATTTTTATCAGTAAAAGAGTTGTCTATTCGTATCTCG
>CAJHZI010000540.1:135000-144566 GCA_905160935.1 Enchytraeus crypticus
TACGACAGATGATAGAGGAGATGCAGCCACACTACAGTAGAGATCAATGCAGCGATGCTCTCTCTCACAACAACGAAAAGAAGAACAGAAGCTCCACCATATTGCCACGTCAGTAGTCTTACTCTAATTATGTTCATCAAAATCTGGTTTCGTTTGTCGACATAAAATATTCCTAATCTATTTCTGCATTGATTTAGTATCGAGATAATTACATGCAGATTAGTGTTCGTTGGAAATGATGCAATGCCACAATTAGGTTCATTATTTAACCCTTACTTAAACGATATGCTGTTAACTTTCAATGACATCTTTGAGTTGTAAATTTGATAAGGAAAGGGATCTAAATATCTAAATATTTATCTTGCATGCAATATTCTTATATATATATATATATATATATATATATATATATATATATATATATCTCAGTTTTCTCAGGGAATGACACCCCTGCCCTGTAAATGTCAGTCAAAGCTGAGGAAGGCATAGGTGACCCAACTCGTCAAAACGCATATTCCCAAGAAAAATTACGGTATATCACGACAATTGAAGAGGAAGGCGGAAGACAGAGAAGAGTGGAGGCGTTATATACTATGGACCTCCCAGTAGGCAGTGCACTAAGAGAGAGATACAATATTATATCCTAGGAATTAGAACCTTTTAGGTAATATTGCAAGTGACGGATATATACATGTACATGGATATTTCCAGAATTATTTTCTCCACAATTAAATTCGTATAATGCATTCTTGTCATCTACTATAACCTAAGCAACCTTATATACTGTACATGTAGGCTAAATTGAATTCGTTAATCTTGCATAAATCGCATGATCAACTCTCATATAAAAAAATAAAATCTCACATGTTTTTAGAAATTAGATTGACTAAGTATTTTTATTCTTTTCTTTCTTTATTTTCACATATTGCAATCTACTCTCTTTTAATCTGCCTTCATATATATGACTGTCACGTAAACTCTACACCAGTCTACATGCTTGTCACTTCATTATTATGTCTCAACGCAGCAAACTGTAGCAGGGTTTCTATACGAAGTGGCAGCAACAACAACTACATCAATGCTGTCTTCGTCTCGGTGAATACCTTCATTTTCTCTTTATACTATCTTCTCTCATCTCTCACCCGAGAATAAGAAGATCTCCCGAGTTGCCGACCCTAGTGAAACTGTGATTCAAGGGAAGATGTTGATGATGATTAGAATTTAGCTATAGCTAACATAAATCTATGCTAATGGCTTTATCGTCAAACGTAGCAAAAACGAGTCTTTCATGGTAGTAGTTGGTTACACGGAAGTTTCCAATTCTTTAGAACAATAAAGCCAAAAGATAAATGAGAGTATTTTTGCTATAAAATAGAAATAGTGGAATCAATAATTTATCAAAATGAAACATTTAAAGTCAGATGATCTATGTAATTAAATGTATGAATTGCTAAATATAGTTGATACGCGTGTTGCGTCCGGGATATTGGAGAATAAACCAACTGCATATGCTGTGAAAGGCTGCTAAGCTCTGAGTTCCAAACCGTAGTCAGAAAGGGCATTCGAATTGTGGGAAACTAGGCTCCAAAATGTTCTACAATATAATCTAATCCCGACCGGATTTAAGCTGGGATTCAATGGAAGATGATGATGATTGTGATTCTGATGCTGACAAATTAAATAAAAACAAAATACTAAAATACTAAAAACTCTATATACCGGTATAGTTTTACAACCTATTAAAAACTCCAAGTATCTTGTAACTATGCTATGCCTCGCCATTGCAGTAGTGCTAGATTCATCATGCATGGTTATTGCTTTTGTAGAGTCCAATGAAGAAGGATTGTTACATAGCCACTCAGTTTCCACTCAAGAACACGGTGGGAGATTTCTGGACCATGTGCCTGGAGTACAACTGTACTGTAGTGGTGGTGCTCTCTAAAGAGGGACAAGATGATGTAAGTACAACTGTACTGTAGTGGTGGTGCTCTGTAAAGAAGGACAAGATGATGTAAGTACAACTGTACTGTAGTGGTGGTGCTCTGTAAAGAAGGACAAGATGATGTAAGTACAACTGTACTGTAGTGGTGGTGCGCTCTAAGAGGGACAAGATGATGTAAGTACAACTGTACTGTAGTGGTGGTGCTCTCTAAAGAGGGACAAAATGATGTAAGAACAATTCTAATGTATACAAAGATTTGCAATATATATATATATATATATATATATATATATATATATATATATATATATATATCCTCTTTAACTCAGGTAATATTTAACGTGAAATTATCTGCAGTGATCCAACCACACCCGAGCACAACCGTCCATGTCTATATCATGTCAAAATCTCTGCCTAGTCTATGTCATGCAGATGTCTAGTTGATAAAACCCAACCAGCAGGAATTATAAGTTCCCTGGTATATATATATATACATATATATATATATATATATATATATATATATATATATATATATTTAGGGGGGGATTTAGCGCACTCAGTTAAGCTGCGCGTCAGTTGAACGAAGAAAAGCCACGCTGCACGCGGTTGGTAAATTGTGGGCGACCACTTTGGAAGACCGCGTGTAGACAGCTTTGAAAGTAAACAATCCCCAGGGTGTTGGAGGCTAATCTTAAATCCGCGCCGGCTGCTATTGGAGCGCCAACAAAAGGCAACGATTACTAATAACCATGGAAAGGAATGGAGGAAATAACGAAAACTACAAAAACAGAAACTTGAGAAAGGAAACATTGTAAACACGTGCGGTATGTCACGTGTGTAACTATACGGAATAAAAATAATAATAATAATAATAATATATATATATATATATATATATATATATATATATACATGTATATATGTATATATCTACATGTATATATATATATATATATGTATATATATATATATATATATATATATATATATATATATATATATATACAGACTGAGCCAAAAATATTATCCCCTAGCGAAATCTCAATAACTTCAACAAAAATCAAACTAGTTGTACAAAATTTTGGAGCTTGTAGAGGAGGAATTCTGCATATAATCTGCAAATTTCGTTAAAATCTTTTAAGTAATAACAAAATTACAGCGTTTTAAAGAAAAAAAGTGCTAAAATCAATTTTAACAAGGCTTTTTCGACCAAAAGTCCTGATAACTTCGAAAAAACTCCAAATATTTTTACAAAATATTTTTAGATTCTAGAGGAGAGGCTTTCTGCACGTAAGTTGCAAGTTTGGTGAAAATATATTCAGTAGTAACAAAAATTTAGCATTTTTACTGGAAAAATGTTAAAATCAATTATAACAAGCCATATTAAGTAATAGTACCGATAATTGTCTTCTAAATTTTGGAATAATTTTAAGCGAAGGACTAATTTTAAATATCTTCTATTATAGCAGCTAAAGAGGTAGTGTACATACATGTATATATTATATTCCACCATATAAGTAAACTATCCTTGTCAAGGACATTTCGAAAGCCTTGTTAAAATTGATTTTAGCACTTTTCTCGTAGAAACGCTGTAACTTCTTTACAGCAGAATATATTTTCACCAAATTTGAAGGATATACGCAGAAATTCCTCCTATAGAAGATCTGAAAATTTGGTATAAATATTTGGAGTTTTGTAGAAGTTATTGAGATTTCGCTTGGGGATTATTTTTCTATGCCCCAGTCTGTATATATATATATATATATATATATATATATATAATATATATATATATATATATATATATATATATCTTCTTCAGTGCACTGCCAAGTGGCAGGTTCAAGGTACATATTCATACTCAAAGTCTGTTTTCTCGCTCCATCAGAGCACTCCCTAGATCAACAAGTTAATCCCTTCACAAAGTCTGTGCCTTATTCTGTGTGGTTGGATCACTGCAGAATTGGGTAACCGCAAACAATCTGCCGCGTGTACGTAAGAGGCGACTAAAGGCAGGAGCTGAGGATAGCAAGAGGTGACCCACCTCACCATGAAATATTTTCCCCCAGGATTAAATGGTAATTAATCCAGCAAACTGAGGAAGGCAACGGGAAACCACCTCAGAAACCATATTTTCCCAAGCTATAGGTTACAGTAGGTATATATATATATATATATATATATATATATATATATATATATATATATATATATGTACATGTATGACAGGACGTGTTGATGGACATGCTGCCTCAGTCTGGCTCGTGGTTGAGATATGGCGACCTCTCCGTGGGAGACACTCAGCTGCTGCAGCAGCTAGCAGCTGCTGACTATAACAGCTGCAACGTGAACACAGCTGCTGACAGCTGCTGGGACATATACAATGTCACCGTTGAGAAGGGTCGTGAGAAACAGGATAGCTGTATTTATCAAAACAGACAGGTGGGTAAATGCTAGCCACTAACTGACTGACTGATTGATCCATCAAACGATCGATCGATAGATAGATTGAGAGATTGATTAATTTATTGAACGATTGATGGATTAAAAGATTAATTAAATTGATTAAGTGATTAATTGATTGATTGACTGACTGACAGATTGACTAATTGACAGATGGACTGCATGATAGACTGACTGACTGACTGACTGATTGACTGACTGACTGACTGACTAAATGGTCGATCGTTCGATCGAGAGTTAGATTGGCTGATTGATTGATTGATTGATTGATTGACTGACTGACTGAATGACTGATTGATTGATAAATTGTTTGATTGATTGATCGATTTACTGACTATAGGAGATGCAGCAGCAGGATATGGATGAAGAGAAGAGAGAGGTGAAAGTTAGAGTATTGGTAGCGAGCTTGCCTCAGTCACTGACAGCTATAGACGAGGCGTACGTGAAACTGCACCGAGAAGTGAGTTCTCTCATCAACAACGAACAGGCGCCTGTGGTAGTCGCATGCAGGTTAGATTTTATTAATTATTATTAATCACGTAATAAATAAATCATTTACTATATTAAATCATTTGATAAATCAAATTACTCATCGCCACTGGCTGGAGTCAATGGCGATGTCGGTAAGGTACTCGATCGCGAATCAGTAAGTGTGGGTTCAAATCCTGGGCTCCACCGTCACTGACATCACTTTCGATTGAGGAAACTGACGTTAACATTAGTTTGACTTGTTTTACTTAAATATTCATTTGACAATATAAATCTCTTGCGCACCAATTTCATCATCGTCATCATCTTCCCTTAAATCCTAGTAGAACAAGGCTCGGGATACGAACAGACCTTCTAAGTTTTCGCATTCGTTTTACTAATATCTTGCAGTAATATCTGGAGCCTAGCTTTCACCAACCGTTTGCCATTCTGACTTTGTGTTGTATCTTAGTGCTTTGTCACCTTCTATGACACGCGCAGTCCACGGTTGGTCCATTCATCAGCAACCTGGACACAACACGGAAAAATTGAGCACTGATCGATATTTTTATTTTTCAATTAATATCAAGTAGATACAGATTTTCTAACTGACATATTTCTACATGTATATTCATAGATTTATTGATTGATTTATTTATCTACTAATTTAATAAATTTGATGTATTATTTTATTGTTGTATTTAGGTTAATTTATATATTGATAGCTTGTCTATAGATAAATCGATGTATTTATTTATTTATTTGTATATATTAATCGATATATTGATTGATAATGTCAATAGGCTAATCGATATATTAACTGATTGATGTATGTATGTTAATCGACGAATTGATTGATAGATTGTCTATAGATTAATCGATGTATTCATTAAATGATTTTCTATATGTATCGATGTATTGATTGATAGACTGTCTATAGATTAATCGATGTATTGATTGATTTGTGTATAGGTTAATCGATGTATTGATTGATTTTTGTAGGACTGGTGTGGGTCTCTGCGGACCATTCATAGCGGCGAGCAATTGTGCGTCCATGTTACAGGCTGATGATAATGTTGATGTCGTTCAGATTGTTCTTGATCTAAAGAAATCTCAGCCACTGCTCATCAACAGTCAGGTAGAGGGCGATTTACATGTATGTTTTGTATTGTATGTTATTGTATTTTATGGTATTCTGTTTTATTTAAGTTTATTTTAATATATTTTACAATATATATAATTATTAGGTATTTGCATCATATTTTGTTAAGTAATTTACTGATGAATCAATAAAATTGATTAGATATTTCTGACATTTAATTTTTCATTCTGTGATTTTTATTTTAGAGTGACTACGTGAAAGTCTACAGACTTGCAGAGCTGTGTTCTACACAATACGCAGACTACGTCAATATACATTAATATATAATCTTTCTCTCCATCTCTCTCTCTCTCTCTCTCTCTCTCTCTCTCTCTCTCTCTCTCTATCTCTCTATCTCTCTAAAATCTCTCTCCATATCATTCTTTCTTTTCTCTCTCTCACTCTCTATATCTCTCTTTCTTTCTCTCTCTCTCTTTCTCTCTCTCTCTCTCTCTCTCTGTTTCTCTCTCTCTATTTCTCTCTCTCTGTTTCTCCCTCTCTAGAGTCTCCATCTCATTCTTCCTTTTCTCTCTCTCTCTCTCTTTCCCTATCTCCCCCTCCTCTGTTTTAAATAGATACACTAAGACATATAGTCTTACATTCAAGAGCGATATCTACGCATTGGCCGGAGCCAGTGGTGATGTCGGTAAGATACTCTACCGCGGATCAGTATGTGTGGGGTTCAAATCCTGGACTTTCACGTCACTAATATCGCTTTATAGTGAGAAAACTAACAATAACATAAGTTTTGCCAGCTCTAGAAAGAACTACCTTAAGGCAAGGAACCGGACATAAAATTCTTACAGATTGATTGATTGCTGATTGAGTGATTGATTGATTGACTGATTGATTGATTGATTGATTGAGTGATTGATTGATTGATTGAACTATAAGCCATTTCCACATCACACTACATTACCGATTATTAACGGAAACATAGGTTTTTTAAATTTTAAGTTTTAATTTTTTTATGTTTTAAGTTCTCATAAATCTTAAAATATTTATTTATTTAATTCGTACTAATGTATTCAAGAATCTGTCACAGATAGTTTACAATCATATATCAATGTTTAGTATCTAGAGTTTATCTAGGAAACGCTTCTCCATACTTTACAAAAAGCAGACCAGTGTGCCACTACAATAGATCAAGAAACAGTCAATAGATTACACATAATGATAGGTATCAAAAAGCCAAACCACTGCCATCATTTCTATAGCTAAAATACCGGAATCCGGTATATATATATATATATATATATATATATATATATATATATATATATATACATGTATATATATATATATATACATGTATATATATATGTATATATATATATATATATATATATATATATATATATATATATATACATACATATATCCAACAAGAATACTCAGAAGAAGGTGAAATAGGACGTGGAGTAAGACAAGGTTGTAGCATTTCGCCGTTGCTGTTGAACATTTATGCTGAGGCAATGATGGATGAAGCCATGGAAGACTTGGAAGAAGGAATAAAAGTAGGAGGAATTTGTTACAAGATGTACAATTTGCAGATGACCAAGGAATGGTAGCGGGCAGCGAGATTGGATTGCAGAAGATAATGGATAGGCTGAATGATACGGCCCTAAGATATGGCATGAAGATTAATATAAAAAAGACCAAGGTTATGAGAGTGTCCAATAATAAAGGTGAAGTTAGTATCACAATAAATGGTACGAAATTGGAATAGGTAAGGAGTTTCAAATATTTGGGTCATACTATAACCGATGATGGGAAATGTGAGACAGAAATATGCAGTAGGATTGCACAAGCAAAAGCGGCCTTTGGTAGTAGAAAAGAACTATTAACAAAAAGTCCAAAGAAAGACACAAAGATAAAGATAGTGAAAACTTTGATTTGGACCACGCTACTATAGGATGTGAAGCATGGACCTTAAGAAAGGAAGATATTAGGAAACTGGAGGCATTGTAAATGTGGATTTGGAGAAGAATGGAGAGGATTAGCTGAACTCAAAAGGTTACAAATGAGGAAGTCCTGGAGAGAGTTGGCACAGATAGACAGTTGGGAAAAAAAAAACCCCCCAGTTTGTAATTATTAAAAAATAGGAGAAGAGGAATGCTCGGACACTTCTAAGGGGGAAGTCTACTAAAGAGGTCAGGGGGCAGGCCAGGTAGAATGGAAGGAAAAGTAGTCAGGGGCATCCCGATATTAGGTATGTTAGATGTTAAAGACCCACTCATATGTGGAAATGAAGAGGAAGGCGGAGACAGAGAAAGTGGAGCGTTCATATACCAGGACCTTCCAGTAGCGTGCACTAAGATATATCTTATATATATATATTATGTATCATATTTACAAATGTATATATATATAATATATATATATATATATATATATATATATATATATATATATATATATATATATATATATATATATATATATCTGATAAAGACGTGTATAAGTACAGCGCAGCTTACTCAAGTAAAGCGAATATTCCGATTTCTTTGAGACAGTATTTACTTAAATTTGACTCTCGTTTACTCGCATTGTGTATTTTATAAGCTTATATGGGACATCTTGTTCTATCATCGCAATTATATCAGATTAATATCTATTCAGATGATTTGATCTAAAAATCTAAGGTTAACGTCAGTTTCCTCACTCGAAATCGATATCAGTGACGGGAAATCCAGAATTTGAACCCCGTACATACTGATCCACGGTTGAATATCTTACCGACATCGCCACTGGCTCCAGCCGGACTTGCTCTACTGAATAACGTTCAGTTCTGTAAGAGCATTGTAATTCTAATCAATAAAATATTTTCTAGAAAATTAAATCTCATCAAAATCCCTCATTTCTCTCTCTCTCACTTTATCCCTTTCTCTCTCTCTCTCTCTGTCTCTTTTTCTCTCTTTCTCTCTCACTATAGTGTTCTGCTAAGAGGTAGATCCGAGGTATACATTCATAGCGGTTGTCCTTGGTTATTGACTTGCACTATTTTGATCTCGCTTTCTCTTGTGGTCTCTGTGTACTCAGTCGTCATGCTTTGTGCCATGTGATGCTTTGGCGCCTGTTTGTGTAGAGTCCGCAAGAGACATCCTTGGCATTACCTTTTGGCGAGGAACCGAACGCTAATTCATATTGATTGATTGATTCATCCTCCAAGACTGCTTGTGGCTCCACATGTTGAGCAGTCCATAGATCAAAGAGTTAATACCTTCATAAGAGGCTAACCATACCCACACCCTCTGTAGCCTATAGCATGGGAAATTATGACTCCTGAAGTGGTTTCTCGATGATTTCTTCAGTTCTAGACTAGTCGACGTTTAGACACGTACTGGTAACGGTTCATCTATTCTTCTATGAGACAACTGGTAGTATGGGAGAAGAAGTCGATTGAAAGCTGAATAAGATTACTAAACAAGGGAGATAGGGTACATTTAAACCTGGAGAATAGGAAAAATCTGTCAGGAACATTTTAAAATAATTTGATTTGAAGGAGCGAGAAATTATATTGTAGCCTAACTAGACAGGCCTATTTCC